>JAJLXS010000002.1:0-383776 GCA_030571355.1 Maudiozyma serrabonitensis | reverse complement strand
TTGGATTAGACATTTCGTGATTATAAATCTCCAATACTAGCATTGTAGAAATTACACACTATTTCCAAATGCGTCTTATTCTTATCTTTTCTTATTTTGGATTGTTAAATATTGAACATTATCAAATCTGACAATCTTAATTATTCTTTTACTTTATATTATTGACGTCATTCTTCTATCATGTAAATTCCGACAGAATCCATTTCTGTTAATATGATACAAAATTTTATTTCTTTAGAAATCAACGTATAGTCTGTGAACGTAATTGGCTAAGAGAGAATACCGAAGGTTGATCGGAATAGTTAACGTTTGACATAATTATAAATGTATGATTGTATAATTATTATTGGTTGATTTATTTAGTATAAAGAAAAAGTTAGCTACATATAATATACAGTAATTTGTAATATAGAGAAATAAATAGAAGAATAAAATATATCTTCTATTTATATATTAATAATACAAATTTGCCACCGTAAAAGCTAAAGTGGCGTAGCTTTTACTATTAGTAATCAAGAGTGTCGTAGGACATTCTGGAATATTCTGAATAGGTCCCAACTATTCTTTGTTGGAAATATTGCTCTATATCACTAAACATAAAATATCTGGAACAACTATTGCAGCTTATATTCCTTCGTAACATAGTCGTCTGATCTCTTTATTATACAAATTATAAATAACATACAAAATAATCAGGGAAATAAAATATTCCAACATATGAAATATTGTTCCCTTTATATACTTTTTGGATTTGTGCATTTCGTGATTATAAATCTCCAATACTAGCATTGTAGAAATTACACACGATTTCTATTGAATGTTTTCAGTGTTCATATTTCTATAGATTTTATAGTACTATCAAAATACCTTTTATTATTCTCAAAAGAGACTATAATCGTCCCCCTCTTACATCTATGTAGTAAATACATACAAGAGGCGAGAACATCAATCAATATCTGGATCATATTTGTTTTCTTTATATACTAAATTATATTGCGGTCGTGATTATGTCCTTCTCACTTCATCGAGTGTGCATGTCAGTTGTATTTTAGTTTTCCTTTGTCATTATAACATCGTTGTATTCTCTGCAATACTATTGTATTACAACAGCATTCAGTTTCTAGTAGTTTCTGACAGTTTTTAGGTTTAGAAAATCCCTATATGGTCTAAATCAATCTGGTGCCAATTGGTACATTTTAAGAAAAAACTATTTAATTACAAAATGTGGCATAAATGAAGTTCTATATTGGGCATGTGTGTTCACCAAGAGTGTTAACGAGAAAAAGTTGATACTATGTCTTTTCGTTGACGATATTATTTTATTCACCAACGATCGAAAATTAGCCAATGATTTAATATATACTCTAAGGTCAAAATTTGATACTAAGATCGTTAATGATGGTGACAACCCAGTCACAAACAATTATGATATATTAGGACTTGAAATAGAATACCTTAGAGGAAAATCAATGAGTTTTGGTATGGGTAAAAGTATTGAAGAAAAATTACCGAAATTCAATATAAATTTAGATGTTAAGAAAAATGTGCCTGGTGCTCCTGGTTTGATACCAAACAAAGAGGAATTAATTGTCACAGAAAGAGAATACAAAGAAAAAGTGAAATGGATGCAAACGGTCATAGGCCTAGCATCCTACATTGGGTATAAGTACAGATTTGATCTGCTATATCATATTAACGTGTTAGCAAGATACACATTATACCCAAGTAAAACGGTCATGGAAATGTTCAAACAATTAATTCAATACTTGTGGTGCACTAGGAACAAAAAATTAAGGTGGTTCAAAGAAAATAACCATGAAAAAAATTATTTAAAGGTTATAGCCGATGCTGCCTTTGCTTCACAAGACAATTACCAATCTCAATATGGTAATCACTATTCCTTAAATAATAATGTCATAGGTGGAAAGTCCTCAAAGAGTAAATTAACATGTACATCATCAACAAAGGCTAAAATATATGCCATTAGTGAATCAATTCCTAGAATTGAAATATTTGAATTACTCATTGAAGAGATAAATAAAACTCCAATTGAAAAGGAAATTATAACTGACAGTAAACCGAGCATTTCATCATTTACCGCAATTGATGAATCGAGAATGAAAGCGAAATTCTTTACAACTCGGTTATTAAGAGCAAAAGAAGAAATTAAGAGACAAGATATTAAAATGTCTTATGTTGAAACAAAGAACAACACTGCAGATATATTAACAAAACCTGTTCGGGTGAAAGACTTTATTAACCTGACAAAAAAAATGGATCTTATAAGTCTTTCCATTATGGGTGGTATGTTGGAATTTACATGACAGAAGAATGACGTCAAGGGTCCTTTTATGAAGCCAACTACCGTTACTCCATGTCCTACTTCTACCATCTCTAAAGGTGTTATCAACAAAGGAACCACCTCGGCCACTAAGTATATATCTCCTCTTCAATTAATTCAAGTAGATCCGTATGGGGGATTTAGATATAAATCATATAGCTTTGATAAGTATTTTTCAACAATTCGTGATGCTTTTCCTCGTTATTACTCTGTTATTCACCTACAGTCCAAATCTAATGCTGCTGATGCCTTAGTTCGTTGGATCCGTGCTGTTGAAACTCATTTCTCTTTATGTGGAGGTTATAAAGTCAGCGCCATTCGTACTGATAATGGTTGAGATTTTGTTAATCACAACTTACATGACTTTTTTGCTAACACTGGTATTGAACATCAAATTACCGTTCCTCATTCTAGTTTTCAAAATGGTGCGGTTGAGCAAGCTCACAGAACTATTGAAAAGAAAACTAGACGTTTGTTTATTGGCGGACGTTTTCCTCCTTCATTATGGCCTGAGGCAGTCTCTTGTGCGGTTTATCTAATCAACCGGTTACCTATTGCTAGCAGAGGAAATGCAATTCCCTAGTGTTTATGGCGCGGTATTTCATCTGAATCTTTTCGATTAGACCAACTTTGTATTTTCGGCTGAACAGCTTATGCTACTTTACCACCTACTCTTCGCGATGGTAAATATGCTCCCACATCCATTGCTGGTGCATATGTTGGATATGATACTACTCATAGAGGTTACCGAATTTTCCACCCTCCTTCTGGCAAGATTGTTGTTAGTACTCGAGTAAAAAATCGATGAATCGACTTTTCCAATGGTTGAAACTGAACAAACAATCGATTCCCACTCGTATGCTACATCTTCATTAGGAGAGGTACCCATGTTTCCTAGGTTTGCCAATGCGCAAGTATCCTCAGGTAACTCGATTGTTGTTGAATCCTCGCAAAACTATCATTCCAATAATGAACCTATGGCATCAACCTCTGATGATGAACCTACTCCACCAATCCCTGACGATATCGGTACCGGACTTTCTTCTGATATCTCTGTTTCTACTAGGTCGTGTGTTAATTCATCTCCTGAAATTCAGTCTGATATTTCTACTTCTAATATTTCCCTGGATTATTCTGATTCAGACACTTTTTCAGATGAGTCCATAGATTCTGCACATTCATCTTCATCTCCTTTGTTAGTCACCTCGATCGAATCATCTCATGATGCGGATCCCAATTATATTCCGGAGAGTAGTGACACCGACAATTCACAGGCTCCTGCTCAGTCTGCCGTGGATTCATCGCCTCCATCTATTTCAAGTATTCCTGCCGAAGAGTCTTGCTCCTCGCTTTACCCCTCTCCAATGGTTTCCTCTTTAGTTACTTAATCTGTTAATAATTCTACCAGTCACTTTTCTGATGAGTGTACTTCCGAAGCCCATGATTTGCATCTTGCTGACCCGTTGGATGATGTTTACCAAAATCGTCTAAATGACGTTATCATACCTTACAGAGTACTCAATCTAAATTACAGGCATTAACTGCTAAGTATAATGCTACTACTGCTCTGATCGATGATCTACGCCGTCTAGACAAACGTTTAGGTAACAATCTTGTTCACTTTCCTCCTCCTACTGAGTCACCTGTTCTTCCTGCTTCTCATGCGCGGAAAAACGTAATACCATCATTACTGGTGTCTCTTCTCCCATTGTGGTTCCAACCCAGTATGAAACGGTGAGTGATATTTCCTATTGTAATGTACCTCACAGCGATCTACCACGGGTACTGTTTTTTCTTCTCCAATTCAAGAAGTCCTTGTTGATGCTATTCGGGATACGGTGTCTGCACCGGATTGGTCACCTTCTGGTCGGCCAATCGAGAACACTCCATATTTATTGATGGATTCCATTGCATCGTCTTCCAATAGTCTTGTCATCAGACAGTCGTCTGATGCTAGCACCCAACAGGTCCTCGATCTGCTTTCCGACTCTAGCAGTGATGTATCTCAGTCTCCATCATCCTCTTTCAATCCACATGTTGTTCTTTCCGCTGTTCTTCAAGGTCATTCGACCGTCTCTGGTTCCTTATATACCCCGTCCTCCATTCAACAGGCTCGTCATGGTTCACACTCCATGGTTTGGCTTGCTGCTTGCGAACGAGAGCTCCATGCTTTTCGCCCCCATGATACGTATACCTTGGTTCCCTTACCTCCAAATGAACGAGCTCTTGGTACGAGCTGGGTACTGACTGTTAAAGGTTCTAACATGGCGAAGGCTCGTTTGGTTGCTCAAGGTCATCGCCAAATTGCAGGCCTTGACTATACTGAAACTTTTGCTCCGGTTATTCGTTATGATACTGTTCGAATTTTTCTGGCACTGTCGGCTTGTTTATCACTGTCGGTTCATCAGATGGACGTTGATACCACCTTTTTGAACTCTCCAATGGATGAGCCAGTATATGTTCGTCAACCTCCTACATTTATTGATCCTAAACATCCAGACTGGTTTTGGCGACTAACTGGTGCCATATATGGACTGAAACAAGCCCCATTATTATGGAATCGTCACATTAATTCATCACTTTGCCAACTTGGTTTTACCCAACTTGCGGGTGAACATGGCCTGTATTTTCGCTCCACCACAGCAGGCCCTATCCTTCTGGCTTCATATGTTGATTTACTTATTGGCGCTCCTAATCCCTCACTTCTCCATGATGTTAAGGCTGGTCTCTCCGGATTCTATTCAATAAAAGATCTTGGTTCGGTTAACAAATTTCTGGGACTTAACATTACTCAGTCTGAAAAATATATTTCCATCTCGCTTCATGATTATATTACTCAAGCTACCTCTGCTGGTTCTGTTCGGCTGAGCAAAGTAGTGCATACGCCTATGTCTAAGACTATAGATCTGTATGATACTAAGTCTCCTTCTTTATCCTCTATTACACCGTATCAAAGTATTGTTGTTCAATTGTTATTTATGCCTATTGTTACAATAAAGCAAATATAATGTTACTTTCTTCTAAAATTTGGAAGTATTTAATATACAAAACCAATCATAGTCTAACATCAACATGTCTATTTCAACTCATGGGAGCGTCGCCATAGCAGAAAACTGGAAAGTAGAGAATAATAATGGCATATACATTTACTGTAGCCCAGGACTATGTGTCCGTTGCTTCCAGTACGGTTCCTCCCCCTTCTATCTGATAGAGTCTGAGAAAGTGTAATATATAATTCTACATAATTTGGAAAACGGGTTCCTTTATATACAAAAATTTTCACAGCAATATCGCATTGTACGAAGATCACTGTGTGTCACACTGTTATATAATTTCCAACACATTTTGAGTTGGGATTCATTCGTTATATATATTATATATAAAGAATAAAACACTTACAAAATTTAGAAGAAAGTAACAATATACTTTATCAAACATAATCACGAGTAATAATCACCACTCGAATAATTAATATGAACTACGAAGAATCCAACATCAAAATATCTGCTTCAGCTCAGGATTCTTGTTCGTGTTGCATATTAAATATTTGAGTGGTGATCATTATTTATGATTACTATTAATAAAGCAAAGTATGTTCTTACTTTCTTCTAAATTTTGTAAGTGTTTTATTCTTTCATACATAATATATAGAACGAAGGAATGCTAACTCAAAATGTAGATTCAGATTTACTCATATTTATATAAATTTGTTTTTTCATTACTTTCCAATTTATCGAGTAACTTTCATTACGTCATATTCCACTAGTGGTAATATCCATCACGCAATATTTCATTTGACAATCTCTATTACGTAATGTCCCATTTAGTAATGTTCATGACGTAATTTCTTATTATCATTTCACATTACTTGTCGAACATTTTAGATATACTCATTCTATATCATTTCTGTAAGTATTTTATATTCTTGACATCATTCTTCTATCATGAAAATTCCGACAAGAACATCAATCCATATCTGGATCATATTTGTTCTCTTTATATACTAAATTATATTGCGGTCATGATAATGTCCCTCTCATTTCATCGCGTGTGAACGTCACTTGTATTTTAGTTTTCCTTCATCATTATAACATCGTTGTATTATCTGAAATACTATTGTATTACAACATAATTTCGTTTCTAATAATTTCTAACCATTGTATACGTAAAACATATGTCCTTCACTAACATTTCCAATTTAGTGCTATATCATCAATTTGAGATCTCTAAACTGCGTCAACAAAAACTTAAATAAATACCCAACTATTCTGGAGAAAACTGAAAAATAATGAATTATTCACTAAAATTTAAAAATTATAGCTCCTTATATATTGAAAGTAGACTTAACAAAACATAAAATTAGAAGCGCCGTGGCGCAGTGGAAGCGCGCAGGGCTCATAACCCTGATGTCCTCGGATCGAAACCGAGCGGCGCTAATTTTCTTTTTCCCATTTTTTAACTGTGACTGCCTTATTTAGGAATAACCTATTAACAATAGAAATTCAAGATACTTAAAAAGATATTATAGAGATATTGAATTTCAGTTTTTTTTAATTAATCGAACTCCTGTGTTCGGCTCTTCTCTGCGTCCTTGTGTACTTTGATAATTAAGTCAAAACCCCTGCCATATCAGTATTGTACTTATTAGAAGAATCCATTGTTGACTTACAGTTATTCTCAGCCTCATATCGTACTGAAAATATATCTTGAAATAAGTACCATCTATGATACATTGATACGTTATTCGTCACGTTAAGATGTCACAACATACTTGTATTAAAGAGGCTCACATAGTAATATCAGTAAACCTGTCGTATAAAATGAGTTTTGTGATTTCGGAAAAAATGAATAAATAAACCCTAACTGACTACCAGGGTTTACAATAATTTGGCCCTATCTTTTACAGCCAGTTGGCTGCTTTCCCTTAGGAGTTGTGGGAGAAACAAAAAAAATATGCCGAAAAAACGATGCAGCAGTCGTAATTACAGCAGGCTGATTATATAAATACATATATAAGTAGTAATATTTAGCTCAAAGAAATATATCAACAACTTACATAGTGGATATTGAAGAAACAACAACAAGAGGTTCCATTTATATAAATTAAGTGCTTAGTTCATCAAGTTTTACCTTTAGAAAGATACTTTAATATTTAAAATGAGTGATTTGTGTCCTGTTTATGCTCCATTTTTCGGTGCTATGGGTTGTGCTGCAGCAATCATCTTTACATCCTTCGGTGCTGCTTATGGTACCGCCAAATCTGGTGTTGGTATCTGTGCTACATGTGTTCTGAGACCAGACCTTTTGTTTAAAAACATTGTTCCAGTTATTATGGCTGGTATTATTGCCATTTACGGTTTGGTTGTCTCTGTTTTGGTATGTTACTCTCTTGGTCAAAAACAAGCTTTATACACCGGTTTTATCCAATTAGGTGCCGGGCTATCTGTTGGTCTAAGTGGGCTGGCTGCTGGTTTTGCCATTGGTATTGTTGGTGATGCCGGTGTTAGAGGTACTTCTCAACAACCAAGATTATTTGTTGGTATGATTTTGATTTTGATTTTTGCTGAAGTTTTGGGTCTATATGGGTTGATTGTTGCTTTGCTTCTAAACTCCAGAGCTACTCAAGATGTTGTCTGTTAAACTTGTTATTCTTAGGTTGAATATGACTTCTTTTGTTTATCCTTCCTTACTACATTATATTTTGTGCATATACCTCCTCTATAAAACATTTATATCTATATATGTCTTTATATTTGTTTTGTAAAATACCGTTGGTAATCCGTTGTATACATTAATTTTATTTTTTGGAGAATTATATTATTATTAATAATTTTAACTTTCACTTTATATGACCTACATAAATTCTTGACATAGTTTATAAGTAAGCTTGAATCTTATTTCTCTTAGAGCGTCACCTAAAGTGTCACCTAGAGTTTTCTCCAGCATTTTATCTGCATCAAGGACAACTTTGAAGATATTCTGAGATTTTTCATCATTTGAATCCCATTTCAACTCAATAGCTTCAATTATGTCAATAACTTTACTCTCACTAATTAGTTTAGAGTCATCTTGAAGGAAAATTGGACATAAAAACTTTGTTATTAACAAAACCAAATAATGATCAGGCAAATGTCTGAAAGTAATTAATTCAATCAACAATTCTAATGCTAGAGACCAATTCTGTTCTTCAACTTCCTTATAAAATCTGAAAAGGACAGCATACGGCGATAACGTCTGTTTCATTGCATTTGTCACTAGACTATTCAGTATATCTTGTGGAACTGCTCCTGTTTCACCCAATGATCGTTCATTTCCTTGCACAATTGCGGTTAAGACCTCATCTTCTAAAGGTTTACCTGCTATGACAGATGCTTCAAAGAGAGTCCAGGAGTATTGCTTAACAAGATCAAATCTACCGGCCCTACTAAAATTAGTAATGGCTTCAATTGTCTTCCCTTCATACATCATCGAATTACCAAGTTTTGTAAATAATGATTTTATGACGTATGGTAACTTCCATTGCGCACACACGCTCAAGAGCCATTCAATGTCATCATTTGTTTGATATGGATAATGTTGCAGTAACTCACCAATCGTCATTCTTTTTGTACTTGAATTTACAACCGGAACAAATGTAATTAGACCTATTGCAATTGGCCATAAATCCTTATTATCATACGAACATAATTCAAAGGCAAAATTATATATCATATAATAAGCAATACCATTCTTTTGAGATAACAAATTAGACAAGATGTTATTCTCTTCATGTTGACTCACCAAGTCAATATCTTCATCCTCATTTGCATATACATTTCTCAGTAAACCTTTTGCCTCACAGATCGCTGCGGTAAAGGTAGCGGTACAATTATCCAATGATTCTAATACAGGGAAAATGGAATATATATTACCCTTGATGATTGATGCACAACATTCTTCCCAGTTACTTGTGATATCGATTGCATTCCTTTCTATAGAGAGTTTTAGATATTCATCAGCAAGCTCCAATGTTGGAATATAATATAGAACAAACCCACAAAAGGATTCGTACCATGTCTTAGAATAGTTTAGAATTTTGAATCTATCACCACTTACTAATAAAAGTGTATCTTCAATGTAATCACGTAATTCACCCGATACATTTGTTTCACTGTTTGAAAAAGTTTGACTCAATTCCAGAACCATCGCTTTCCATTCTCTAAAAGATTCATCTGAATCCACCGGATAACGATTAAGGAGCGCCATTAAATCAGATAATGCATTATAAGATACCTGGCATGTAGCCTTCAAGTTAGATAAAATTTTGGACTTTTCGATACAACCAACTGCTTGTTCAAATAAGCCCCTAAGAAGCAATTGATTCAACAATGTCCAAAATAAATTTGTTTGGAAAACAGGTTTCTCCAAGTTATCAGTACTGAAGACATGGTTGATATATTCAGAGTTTGGTTCCCCATCTGAACGATTAACCCATTCAATTAAACCAATAATAAAATTTTCTCGTTTTTGTCCTTCATCTGGTGTATCCAATGTGAAATGAATTGCCTTTAGACATTGAAGTATTATCATAGAATCCTCTAAATTCATGTATCTGTCAATTGATATTTTTTCATCCTTAATCTCATTAAGGAAATATTCTAGCTCTGAAAATATCGCCTCCATTGCCAAATTCACACTTGCGATATGTTCTTTCTGATAGGTTGAATTGATTACACCAATTGTTGGAATACCATAAGATCTATGTTCTCCTAAATCCTGATATATTTGAAACGACTTAGTTATATACTTATAATACTGTTTATTATTATCCATGTTTGGGATGCTTACTGGGTACAACGTTTCATTCTCTTTACCAGTAACATAGGCCAAACTGTATGCGCCCAAGTTACTCAATTTAAATTTCAGCTTGCCACTACCACCTTTTCTGAGTGGCAGGTCATCTTTCTTTGTTAAATTCATTACCAGGTCACCTGTAATAGAATCTCTTTGATAGAGCTCTTCGTCACTTCCGTTAGACGACAGAGATTCATCGAGGCTATCCTCACTATTCTCATTATTTGTATTAATGGATCCATTGTCTAGGTCATCCAAGAAATCCATATTATCTACGTCCATTAAAAGAACATTAGAGTCTTGGTCCATTGTGCAGTCTTGGTTAATCATACTGTCCCTCTTATGTTCGTATTCTTTGGCGAATTGAAAAGTTGCTACCTTGGTAAGTAAAATTAAAAATACTGTGGTAATATGCAAGTTATATCAAATTTTTAACAGTTTGTATTTGAAAAAGTACAAATCGATGTCAAAAATAGTTACTGACCTACTAACTCTGTATTGATCTGATTCATGTTCTAGGTTTTCAATAGCATTTACGATGCTGTTGACAACAAAAAATCGAAGAAAACCAACTTTTTAAAATTTAGTTCTTTTAGCACGTGACCTCGCTGAAAAATTTTTGATGATTATAGAAAGGAAAAGCAAAAAACTAATGATATATAATCGATGCCCAAGGTCATCTCGAATAATAATTCCGATTATATGACAGATTATTTGCTCGAATTGGATTCTATAAGATTAGATTTTTGACTGGTTGAAACTTAAAGATACTCGAAGTACCTAATGAATTTTCCAACATCTGCAGAGGGAATAACTAAGCTCCTGCGGGCAAAGGATACTTCACCTGATGAAATCTGCGATATCATTTCAAAATTCCATAAACTAGATTTCTACTTTCCTAATAAGGAAGTTTTCATTCTTGAGTTGATTCAAGATAGATGGAACGATCAGAAGAAAATAGAATTTAAAAATAGTTATCAAATATGGAGCGCTTTTAATGACATGTGGTCCGAAGTCAATGATGATGTCATATTGAAGAAGTTATTTAAAAAGTTAAAGTTCACGGCTCTCTTAGAACATATTCTTTCTTCATCTGACATTGACACAACTCAAATGGCTATTGCTGTATCCACAACATGCAAGTTAATCAATGCCACATCGACCGTAGAAATTACCTTTGAACATTCTTGTTCAATATTATCTAATACCATTTTGCTCGTCTTAAAGACAGACGAATCGTTATTTGATGATGAGAAGAGGAATTTGCTTATTCAAGAAATAATAACTTTAATTGGATTCGATAATTTGCCAGAAATAAACCATAAATTATCTATTTTGTTCTGCAATGAATTACTTCTTTCAGTTCTTAAATATTTGGTATATTGCAATGAAAATAACACTTCAGAAACCAACCATAATATGGCTAAAATTTTTTCTACTTACCTAGGAAAATATCTTTTTGGGAGAGACATTAACCCACTACTCCTACTGGACAAGTTTTTTCAGAGAAATAACGATCTACTGGATGATAGTGTGGTGACTGTTCTGTTTGAAGAAGCAAATAAATACATCGCTAAAAACGATTTTAAGAAATTAGAAACTATCTTTGAAAATATCGTCACTGTTCAACCATCAGTTGTGGTGAAATTATTACAATTATTATCGTCATCCAAGAAAACCATGTCTCACGATTTCCTTGAAAAATTATTCCTGCAGACCTTAGACAATGCATCATCTACTAAAACTTACGATTCTACATTTTGGTTGTTACTCGGTAACATTTTAGAGTTGGATTTGGAAATTGGTATTCAAAAATCGACAATTTTAATGAGTTTAATGGAAGTACAAAGGACATCTCAATTAGATAACGAATACATCTTGGGCGTTTGGAAAAAACTCTTAATTTGTTACGTTAATGCTAGAGAGTATCCTCAATTCCTGAAAATATTTGAAAAATACTGTTATGAGAACAGTACTTTGATAAACTCTAGTATATATCTAAATGATCCAAAGCTAATCCAAGAGATAATTAAAAACATAGCAACATTATCCGTCAGTCAACTAAAAGAGACATTCAAAGAGCTAGTAACGAAACTTACGTCAAAGGAAGCTGATAAAGTAACAATATCTATATCTAAGATATATTTAAAGAGTTTGCCTCTAATTTCTTATATCATCTTACCTGACCTAAAAGAAACGTTTTCACAATTATTTACGTGTTCTAACAATAATGCTAAGGAAATGTGGGAAATCAAATATCTTATCATGCAGATCTATGATGATATTATCCCAGATGAACTAATTTCTGATGTTACAGACACTGAAGTAGTAAAAATATTTAAAATGGATAATACCTTGTCCAGTGACCAATTATTTTTTATATTGAAATTAAGAGAATACAAAGATTTCGACATTAGTGAGACCGAAGTGAAATTAATAGATTATTTAGAAAGTGCCGATGTTCTAACAAAAAGAGAAACATTAAAAGAACTATTTGTGAATTGGCCATCACTAATCAATAGCTTGTTTTCCAAAGAAACAATCTCGAAATTAATAAATATATTAATATCTGACAGTTGCATTTCTATCTTGGATTCACTTTTTGAAAATGATGACATCTTTGAGGAGAATACAGTGATGAATAATTTAGTTTTCTCTTTGACATCAGGGGATTCAATAAACAAAAGAATTCCGTACATTATCCAAATACCACTTGAATGTCTGAATAAGAATGTTAGGGTATCATTGATTAATAACATTACAAGTAAAAATACAATTTGTGACGCGGATTTGAAATTGCTAGACCACCTATTATCCAGTCCTACTTTTAAAAGTCAAATTGAGAATGATTTCGATACCCTGTTAAAAATCATGAAATACTCTAAACAAACAGAGAAAAATACCGAGCCTGAAGTAAATTTAATTTTTCAAAAAGTGTTGAAAAACCACATTTCACAATCTAAGGAAAACATTAGTAGGGATTTTCTTCAGCTCTTGGAAGAGAAGATTGTAATTGGTATCAATAATGAACATTTTATTGAGGTTTATTTCACTATGGCTGTTTTATTTATAGAATCTTCAAGTTATACTGACCTAGATAGGTTAGTGAACATATTTATTGATAAATCAATTGAATGGATCTCAAAGTTTAATGATAAGAATGATGATTCATATGTAGCATTGGTTTCTAGTAGCTTATACAAGGCACTAAATGATATAGATATTTCAAAAGAAACCTCATCAAGAATCGCCTCTTTTATTAAAGGGATGACGAAGCATTCTCACATGTTCACTAAACAAATGAATAAATCCGCGCTTCCATTGTTTTTACTGTACACAATTTCTTTTGATGAGAGATTGGAATTCTTATATGCCCAATATTTGATATTGCGGGATAGTGGTATTTCTAAAAACGAATTACTACCAGCAATCACTAATATAGTTATTAGGAGGAGTGTTCTAAACGAAAACGAATTCAATAATGCCTTAATATCCACAATAATTTCTTTGAAAGATGAAGCAAGTAATATGACACATTGTGCTATTCTGGAACTGTTACAAGTACAAATGATGCATATAAATAAGGAGAATTTACTGGGCTCTAAATTATTTGTCAAATTTATTTCAGAAGTGTTCACGAATATAGCACAACTTCAAGAAAGCTCGCAAGAAATTCTAGATATTTGTAACCTTATCTGTGATCTCCAAGTATCAAAATCTTGGATTTTCTCTCAGTATGGTATTGAAATTTTGTTTCCATTCTGTCTAAGAGTTAATTTATTGCAAGGTATTGACGAATCACTCAAAGATTCAATATTCATAGCATCTACCAAAATCATTTCCAATATCCTGAACTTTAGTAGAATTAAAGTGTCCAATCGTAACAACCTAGTTAACAGTCTACTTTGTGAATATCTAGAACTGATTTGCAGTAGCAGAAAATATGGCTTGTCAACGGAATCGGCAACAGCATTTTCAAGATTAGTGGTTAATTATTGTGAACCTTCAAATACCTCGTCAGCTAATACAAGAAATAACAATAAGTTAAGTTCAAACTCTAGCATTTTTAAGAAAACTGTAAGAAAATATGTCCCTGCGCTTTTAATCAAGCATGTCTATTTATGCATTTCTGGCACTTTTGAAGACGATATTAGAAAGTGCATAACCCCCGCAATATATGCAATTTTGGATTTAATCTCACAGAACGAGCTGAACATGATAAATAGAGTATTAGATAATTCTGGTAGACAATACTTTAAAGTTCTATACGCAGACTACAAGAGACTGGGTAAATGGCATGAAAGTTAAATATTAACCCATTATATAAAAAATTGTAAATTAGAAAATAATATAGATAAGGATGATGCATATATAATTATCTCTAAAAATAGTATTTTATTAAATACTGTTTAATTTTTATCAAGATCAACTAAAAGTAATCTTTGGACTCGTGGGAGATTTGAACCATTATGATATAAATCATCAACTTCCGATGCTGGCTGAAAGTCGAATGTTTGCGCAGGTGTGGGATTTTTTTCTTCTCTTCCCAAACTTCTATCATGACATTTTGTGATGATGCATTTAGTGGAATGGCTACCGAGAACAATAAACATAGGCTGAGAATTTATTCCCATACAACTCCCAGTTAAGATACCACCGCTAAGCATTGTAATATGATTTTGGATAGGAACTACCTCTTCAACCTGTGAATATTGTCGAAAGTTTATTCTAGATGTAGATAGTCTGGATTTCCCGTAATACAAACCCCTATCGCGATATAAGGACAGTTTTTTATCTTGGTCAACAGTGGCCACTATTATATTTTTTGTCATGTCACCGTTCTTTATGAGAGATGTAACAAAGTCATGAAACCATACATCATGTTTTAATTGAAGATTCCTGTATTTCACTTTGTCAAATGTATCATCAAAGTTAAAACAACTAGCACTCTTAATAAATGAATCTTGTAAATATTCATCAAATACACTGCTTAACCTATCGGAACCTTTACCCTGAGTGTTTTGGACCTCAGTTAGCGTAGTATTAAAATTTTCATGGTTATTCTTCATATTTATCGTCTCAAGTAAACCGGCCTCTTCATAACCAAATACAACATATGGTTGATTTTTCCTTTCGAAAAATTTATAATCTTTAGATTGAATGGAAAACATATTATTATTATTTTTCTGGAAATATATCAATTCTTTAATCTCAATATCGCGTCCTAAAAATATCACCAATTGCCTTGACTTATCCATAGCTCTTAATAATATTGAATATGGAATGACTTTTAGATTTCCACTGAATAATCGTTTTATTGACATTTTTGACCTATCAAATTGTAATACCTGATATTGTGGCTTCCCATTCGTAACGAATGTCATAGTAAAACAATACTGTGGTATTTCGCTGTATACATTGTACCTTAGGTCGTCTTTCGTGTTTAATGGGGTGAGGATTAGTTTCTTGTCTTCGATAGAAGTGATGGAGAATACATTAGACACTATACACCTTTTAATAAAATCGTACGCAAATACATTAAGATATTTCTTCTTGTGGTTCCTCGTAAGAATTATAATAAGTGACTCAGAGAGTGGAATTTCATGAATGCTAACAATGATATCAAAATTTATTCCGAATTCTAATCGATTCGTGTATGTCTTAAACGTCATATTCTTTTTGAATGCGATTTCATAGAGTTCGTTAGAATTATTACATATGACAAATGTATGTTTATTATCCTTCAATCCTCCATACGCAACACATTGGATTTCAAATTTTAATTCAAGTTTAGCAATTTGGAAGCATTCAAAATTAATCAACAGTATACACTGTTTTTGATAGACAACCAAAATGTTACCATTAATTGCAGCTTTTATTAATTTGTAACTGTCATTCGTAAATGATGGTATTTTGAAATAAATATGCTTCAAGTTCATTGCAAAGAACTCTAGACTACCATCAACAAAAGACAATGCTACCATCCCCCTTTCAAAATCATCACAGGGTTTCAAGATAAACAAGTCATTCAATTGTCGATTACCAATAAACATAGTTGCTACAACCACACCGTTAAGATAGAGATATAACATGTCGTTTTCATTTATCAATAAGTACACATCGGAGGTCTCTGTAATTATTGCGGAGGTTCTTACTGTTTTTTGCAAGTTGATTTTATGCTCAAGTTTATATTGGATGTGAGAGTCATTTATATCTTTACCATAGGATTTTATCGTTACCTTACCATCTATATGGATCTGTAGCAGAATATCTTCAATTTCATGGAGAATATTATAAGAAATAACATCTGTACAATATATAATATCTTCCTTGATGCAAGGGATTATATTACCTTTATCAGATAAGTATGAGTCAGTTAAATTCAATAAATTAATCAATACAATATTTTTGTCTTTATCCATGCCATATACTCTGTTGTTGAATAATATCTTTAAAGTTCCTCCGTTGATGGTAAGCCTATTAAGTATACCTCTTTCATTTGAAATTACTCCCATTTTTTTGAGCACGTATTTTATGCATGTATTTGTCTCTTCTAGGAATGGTTTATTCTTACTCAGATTTATCCCTCCAAAAATAAAATTCTGTGCTATAGAACCCGTATTTGATTTTACAAATCCACATTTATATTTGATATTCTCATATGCAATCCGTTTAGAAGAGTGTTTATTTGTTAAATTATAGTATTTTTTGTTTTTATCTTGTTTAATTTCAATTATATTGACTTTATCAGCTTTATCTCTCAAATATATGATATCGCGAGTTAAATGAAACGCAAGAATACTTTGTTGCTTGAATGTTTTATTAGACGTAAATTTCCATTCAATATTACTTTCACCTTTCTTCAAAGTTGCATTCAAAATATTTAACTCAGGATCTGTCAATTGTAAATGAAATGACGTATTGTATCTGTCAACATAAAAGGTTTTAAAATCAAACGATTGTATTAAATGCTTTTTCAAAATGATTCCATTAGCCCATCTCTTAATAGAAAACTTTGGACCAGATATAATTACCACATTGTTAAAAGTTAGTACTACAATACATTGAGAGTTGATCTTTTTTATCCTTAGAAGATCATTCTCTATTTTATCAATCTTAAAAGTTTTCTTTCTCAATAGTTCAGTCGACGTTGATTCATCATCACCATTAACTATTTCAACAACTTCAAGATGTAATATATTTGACAATTTATCGATATGAAACAAAAGTAACTTATGTGTACCTTTTTCTGATACGTAAGATGTAAAATTTACTAATTGATGAATCATCGTTAATTGGAATGGAATTGAGTTCCATTGATTTTTATTCACGTCTATTGAAAAAATTCTATTCATAGATTTATTAATCAAATAAACAGTGTTGCCTATCATTGTCATAAACAGATGCAATTCTTCATTCATTGATTCCAAATTTATATCTATATGTTTTGTAAATTTCAATTTTTTAGATCCTTTGGTCTCTATCACATCAATGAAATGAATCATATTATTATTCGTTAAAATACAAATTCTGCCATATTTAGATTTTGAGTCAATACAACATAAAATCATATCATGTAGAGGTAATTGGTCAAATACTTCCACATCATGTGAATTCACTAGATGTATACCTCGTATACATCTATCTTCGACAATGACAAAAGTATACTTATCGCCACATTGTACCACATCTAATGTCTTTGTAGAGATAATTTTATTAGCATTCAATGAATGTTTCCCCAATAATAAATTGGTAGTTGATTCATTATCATTCAAAATTGGATTTATACCTATTGATTCTTGGAATGTTTGCTCAAAATATTTATTATCTATCTTTTCAATTTTGAACGGTTTCCTAATTCTCTGCATATCATACCAAATGATAATGTTCCCTTTCCTAAGTAAAACAATACTAGTAGAACAGTTCAACTATAGTACATATGTAAATAGAGTGCTGCATTGGCCTTTCTCTTTCTTATTCGTTAATAACAGAAACGGCATAGTACTCATCTCTCTTAATTTTTTTTGTTTTGCCTTCATCTATTCCTTATTTTTTTTGTTATACCCGCCATATAGCATTTCCTATGAACGTTACTTTCTATTGGCATTAAAGCATGCTCATCAAGGCAAACGTGTTAATAAAACTATAAAGAAGCAGACACACATATGCATTATAATCTATATACCATACTAGTCAATCGAGAAGTATGTTTCCACAATAAAATCCACAAATAATCTTTATGTGTCCCTGCGTGGTAACCCCTGAGAACAACAACAACAAGGAACAGTCCTTGACCAAGAATCAGAAGGATTCAATTCATCCCTATATATATATCCTATTATTTTTAAAAAAATTGAGACATCGTTCAATCGGGAAACCTGCCGCTTAAACTCGCATCAGCCAATCAGAACAGGGCCTGCGTAACAACCCAGACACCGCGCCGAACAACACAAAACGGCTCCGGTCACATGATCTGAAAAAATTTCGGCTAACAAATTTCTCCCCTTTGAAATGCATTTTTCGGTGATAGCAGGGACGTTTCAATTAATATATATACATGATAAATTAATGAATAATAATAAGGAAATAGAGAGCTCTTTCAATAATTTGATATTTCTTTGTAAACAACAATTTAATAAACGTAGCCGTTTTAATTTTTTTAATTGTTATTTTTGAAAGAGAATTTTGAATACTTTGAAGTTCAAATTTATACAAGAAAGGAAGGTATCCCCTTTATTATATTATCAGATTAATTAATTTCCTTTTACAAATTATCATTTGTGAAACAAAAAAAAAAATATTACAACTATTAAGATAAAACTTATAACTACAACGATATAATGTTATCAAATTTAATAAAATATCCATCTGCAGTAAGGACTCTAGCAAAACCTGTAGCTATTACAACTGCTAAGTTATCAACTACTCAACTAATAAATAAATCTACTTATCGTACACCTAATTTTGACGATGTTTTGAAAGAAGATAGAAATATGGATAAATCAAGAGTATTTTCTTACTTTATGGTTGGTTCTATGGGTTTATTATCATCTGCAGGTGCTAAATCTACTGTAGAAACCTTTTTATCATCCATGTCTGCTTCTGCTGATGTCTTAGCTATGGCTAAAGTTGAAGTTAGTTTAGCTAATATTCCAGTAGGTAAAAATGTTGTTGTTAAATGGCAAGGTAAACCTGTGTTTATTAGACACAGAACTGCTCATGAAATTCAAGAAGCTAATGAAGTAGATATGTCTTCTTTAAAAGATCCTCAAACAGATGCTGATAGAGTTCAAAATCCAGAATGGCTAATTATGTTAGGTATCTGTACTCATTTAGGTTGTGTTCCAATTGGTGAATCTGGTGATTTTGGTGGTTGGTTCTGCCCTTGTCATGGTTCTCACTACGATATCTCAGGTAGAATTAGAAAGGGTCCTGCTCCTTTGAATTTAGAAATTCCACAATATGAATTTAGCGAAGATAAGGTTATTGTTGGTTAATGCAAATAATCAATATTTTATAAAGTTTTAACTTCTCATTTTCTTCTGTTCCCCTCCCCCTTCCCCTTTTATCCATACAAATTACAACCATAAATATATATTCCCTGCCAAAAAAAAAAAAAAGAATTAATATAAATAAATGAAGAAAGAAAATGCCAATTAGTCGATGATTTCAATGAAATAGAAAATATTAAGAACCTTTATCCAACTGATATTTTCTTTTTCTATTTTATTTATTTTCTTTCTTATTTATTATTATATAAAAATATTTAAATACTTCTGTATATTTATTCCATATTTATTTATTCACAGTAAAACACACAAAATAATCTAATCTTCTTTTCTCTTCTTCATTATATTTTTTTTGTTCTGTTATAATTTTAAGTCTCTTTAAAGATCAGGATCTTCTTCTAATAAGTTCCCAAGGTCATCAGGTATTGTTAACCAATTATCATGTTCCCATCTTGCAATATCATCAACTGCATGATGATAGTTCATATGACCTAACATATTAAAAATTTCAAATTCACTTAATTCTGAGTTGTTTGAACTACCTGGTGACATATTACAAAAATTCATTGCAGTACTTTCTTCATCTCTAGTGTCTTGTCCATTTATAGATGACCCCCATTTTAATTGAAATCTTACAATACTGTTCGAATTATTCAACGTCTTATGATTCATAATTTCATAAACATAAGAGGGTAGATTTGTAGGCCTATAATCATTATGGAATTTTAGTCTCCAATATACTGACCAATGCATATCTGCATAACATGGAATACAACGAGGTCTACCCAAATTTGGAATATATATATTTCTCCATTTACCATCTTGGGATTCAATCTTCAACCCAATTGGTAATAATTCTACTAACCACCAAAAAAAAGCTAATAATTTCCTAATATGAGTACAGTTTGAATTAAAAACGTTACGAACACTTAGCATTGAACTACTAGTCGCAACAACATTTTCATTATCTTGTTGTTGCCCAGGTGGTCGAAATAAGTCAACATCATCAAATGAGCCATCACTTTGTAATTGTACAAAATTGTGATTAATATGAAGATTATTAATTAATAATTCAGGTTGTATTATATGATGTTCTTGACCAGTTTTGCAATATTTACAAGGCTCAAAATTCAAATAATCATGTGTTGAACAACACATTGAACCCAAAGATGTATATTTTTTGGCAAATTTACTAATGACACCTGGTTTGAATTTTACACCATTCTTAATAGCTTCAGCTAACATCCATCTTAAAGAAACATTAGATAAAAAATTATGGCTTCTACAATCTGGTATCCATCCACCTCCAATATCACAATGATCCCCAGGGAACCATTTTTCTTGTAGGTCAGGAGTTAAAGTCTGAGTCGATGTCAAAGACGTAGCTGTTTCATTAATAGATTCCAAATCAGACATTGAGTATGACATACTTCTATTTAATTTAAATGTACCTTCAACATTATCCTTTGAACAATACGTATAACTGTTTGCGTGTGGATTTGATATTTCTAAAAATGAATCAACTTTTCTTATTAAGTGATCACTCGTGCTATGTGTTAATTCATTCCTCTCTACTTTTGGTTTCATTATTCCTCTTCCTAATACTGACACACTTGAAATTTCACAACGAGATGAACCTCTAACTAAACCAATATATCTATGAATTGTATAGTCAATAATTGGATTATATAACTTACCTTCAAAGGAGGTTGATTGTTTAATATCTGTATTTGATTCAGATCTATTTGTGGATAAAGTTGAGTAAACACTATATATCATATCATTTTCCTTTTTTGGGAATGTCTTATTTCGTAATGAAAACATTTCAGGTCTGTAAGGATTTGGTGTAAAACAAACTTGTTTAAATTTGCCTCTTCTTTCATCAATTGATAAAGCGTGTCTTACATGTTGAACAATATTACTTCTTTGAGTACATGGAAATAATCTTTCTCTGAAAAATCCCACAGAATTAACTGAATCAAAAAATCCTTGAAAATGAATTTTAATTTCATAATCACGACTGAAAATTAATTTAAATTCTTGAATTAAAGTAGTTGTATAACTAGTTGGACTTGGTTGTTCTGCGTATTCCCAGGATTCATATATTTTCCATGCCATACCTACCATATCATCTAATCCTTCATTTAATAAACCTACTCTTTCAATCATTCCAGCAAGTACTCTACCAATAAATGCACCTCGAGAAAATCCAAACATATATATATTATCTCCAGGCTTATAATGATGCATTAAATACAAATATGCTGAAGTAATATGATTATCAAGACAAAATGCAAACATTGCATCCATAGTATTTTTCAAAGTCGATAAAGTCAAATAACGTTGTAAGTCATCAATAGAATCAAAAGTGGCGGCAGTGCCAACCCCTGGTTGGTAATAGCAAACTTGATTTGTTGTATCTAATAACCTATATATTTTTAGGACGTTTGTATAAGGCTGTGGACCAAAATTTTCTTTGGTTCCATCAAAACATAGAACAATATTCTTGGGCATTTGAAGTAGTTAAACCTCTCTGAACTTTTAAAACATTTACATTAAAATAAAACAACACAAAATTTATTATTAACTCTATTAACCCGAATCCTCTTAACCTAATAGCTTTCGTCTAACCAATCCCAATTTGTGACGCAATCATGTCACTTTATAAAATGTTTCCTTTACTTTAAAACGCACTGCGCCAGCAGTTTCACTTAACGAAAAAATAGTCGCGATCTGCTGCCATTAACAAAATTATATTATGATAAAGAAGAGGCTACATATTTTATCTTTTCTGATAGCAAAACAAAGAATGCGTCGCTTAGTCTGCATGAGTAAATATCTTCGGTAGTAATGAGTTATCTTATTAATTGACGTGAAGAGGGGTTAAAGAAGAAGAAGAGGAATTGATATAGAGCCGTTAAGTGCAATGAACAGCGGTTAAGAAAACATATATAAAGGGCCAAGATATTCAGTTCTTATTTTTTTGTAAAGTTTGTTCTCGATTAAGGTATTCCATTGTTATATTTTAATTTTTTAAAAAATAAGAAAAATGAATCAATCTATTACTACAACTTAAACAAGTATACATAACGTATATATATATACAAAAGTTTTAGTGAACAAAAATAACATAGAAATACATATTTTTACAATGAGCATAGGCAATACAATAAACGAAGAACCAACCTTTAAATATTTCGAGGACAAGAAATTGTCTATTGTATGTGCACCATTTTGTGGCGGTCAAGGTAAAGGAGGTGTCGAGAAAGGTCCTAGATATTTCTTAAAAAATGGATTAGAAAATGATTTAAAAGATCTTGGTTGGAATACCAATGTTGAAATGCCAATTGATGAAATGGAAATTATGGAAAAATTGAAAGTACATACTGGTACCGATTTCTATAAGAACGCAAAGAGACCAAATTTGGTTGGTGAAGTTAGTAAGAAAATCCATGATAGTGTCAAAAATGTTCTTTCTGAGGATCGTTTCCCTTTAACCTTAGGTGGTGATCATTCTATTGCAATTGGTACTGTATCTGCCGTCCTAGAAAAATACCCTGATGCTGGTTTATTATGGATTGATGCTCATGCAGATATTAATACTTTAGAAAGTACAGATTCTGGTAATTTACATGGTTGTCCTGTTTCATTCTTAATGGGATTAAATAAACCAGAAGATACACCAGATGCATTAAAATGGTGTCCAGGTAATTTGAAACCAAATAAAATAGCTTATATCGGTTTAAGAGATGTTGACTCAGCTGAAAAGAAAATTATTAAAGATCTCGGTATTACAGCATTCTCAATGTATCATGTGGACAAATATGGTATTAATAAAGTAATTGAAATGGCTTTAAATGCAATTCATCCAAATGGTAGTGGTCCAGTTATGTGTTCTTATGATGTTGATGCTGTTGATCCACTTTTCGTCCCAGCTACTGGTACTCCTGTTAGAGGTGGATTAACTCTAAGAGAAAGTTTATTCTTAGTCGAAAGGTTAGCAGAAACAGGTGATCTAGTAGGATTAGATATTGTAGAATGTAACCCAAATCTGGCTGTAGATGATATTCATGTCACTAATACTATATCTGCAGGCTGTGCAATTGCTAGATGTGCTTTAGGTGAAACACTTCTATAATGTTATCAGAAAATTTGTTTTAATTAAGAATATCTATACCTATATTTATATAATATAAAAGAAAATGATGTTTATTTAGGTTATTTTTTAATTTATTTTAATAGTTAGGACACAATTGATCTGTCTTAATTAGATATTCAATTTGTTTAACAGAAAGATTCATCCATTGTCTCAATTCTAAACCTAACCATAATACTACCATAGTGAAAGTATTAGCACCACTTAATAAACTACGACGTTCACGTGTCATCGCATATTCTCTCAAAATTGGTATTGAGCTATCAAATAAATCTAAATTTGGATCTAGTTGTCTACCAATACCTTCTAATAATAAAATAGCAACAACTACAGATACAAAATCTGCCTCCATTCTTACATGATGAACCCTAACCATTGAAAGCATTTGATCAAGTAAATTTCCTACTGAAACTGTTCCTAAAGTGAATGTCTGATTTCTTATTGTAGACACTAATTTTCTAACTTTTTGAGCAAATTCTTCACTATTTATTGCAGTTTCAGGAGTTCTTGATCTTTCAATCATTAATTCACCAGCTCGATATCCATCAAATTTCACCAAAGATTTAAAAAGGTCAATAAAATTGACTCTATCTAAATCATTCAATTCTGTCACTAAACCTGCATCTATAAAATAAATCTGAGGAGTATAAGAAATTAATACCGATTTTAGAAAATTCACATATTTTTCTTTATCTTCCTTATACAATTGTTTCAATTTAATTACAATCTCTCTACTCTCATTATCATCAGATATCACCCTTTTTTGAAAATTATCCATTTTAATAAATTTAATTAAAACGTTTCCGGGATGTAAATCTGCATGAATGAAATCATCTAAGATCAACATTTTTAAAAATGCATCAACGAAGGGATCACTGACTTTTTTGCAAAGTGACGCATTAGTTATTAAATCTTTTACTTCTAAAAATGATTCCATCGGTAATCCTTCTACATGTTCTTCGAATAAAATATTTGTATTCGAGAATTTTAATAATGGTTCTGGGAATTCTATCCTTGGATTATTTTCAAAATTGTTTCTAAATTTTCTTAAATTTAATGATTCAATCCTCAAATCAAGTTGTAAATTCATTAATATTGAAAATTGACTCACTTCATCAGGCAATGAAAGCCATTCCATTGTTGGAATAGAATTAATTAACATTGCACCGAATTTCATGATTTTCAAATCTTTTGATATTTTATCTAGAACATTTGGATGTAATATTTTCAAAGCAAACCATTGTTTCCCATCAGTATATTTTGTAAATGATTCATTAAATTTAACGATATATACTTGGGCTATTGCGCCTACCCCTACAGGAGTCTTATTAATTGTTTCAAAAACTTCATCTAATGAGTTTATTTGGAATAAAGAACACAATTCCTTTTCGGTATAAGTAAACGAATGTGGTTTCCCTTTACTATGCAAATTCCCCAGAATGCGACAAAATTCACTTGGGAAAAGGTCTGTCCTAGAAGCTGCCCATTGTCCTAATTTAATAAAACTTGGGCCTAACGACTGTAACACCATCCTGATCATAGTAAACCACCATGTTTGATTATTAATTGATGATGACAGGAAATATGCTATTGGAAATGATACTATGATAGGTAGGATGAAAATTGTTATTTCAAGGAAACGACATGATATTGATAATGGAACCCATATATGATCATCAAATGCAAAATATAATCTTAAAAATAATCTATACAATTTAGATTTGGTTTTCTTCAGTCTTTCATTTCTTGAATTGATTTTATTCCTTCTTTGTTCTTCTTGTGATGCCAAATACAGACCCATTTCATATGTGTCTGCTCTAGGGTCCCCCTTTAAATGATCTGCTGGTTTACTAGCAATTTGATCATTAGAAATTAATGTCTTAGACTTCCAGGTAAATAATGACGAAGATACTGCAATCGTACCTAATAAATAGAAAGATACCTTATGATTAATATATCGAGATTGTCTACTTGAAGGTCTTATGAGAAATGAAGAATATCTTCTAATTGACAATTGTGATAATTTAGAGGATACATTGTATTTACATGAACGTAATGCCAACGGTCTAAACATCTTAGTTATATAGATAGATAGATATACTAATATATAATCATCCTATACCTAATACCCTCTCTCTCTCTCTCTGAGTCCGTTTTTATTATGAAACCATCTCCTTATATATTTATTAACTGTCTATGAAGCATATTGAAATTTTTTATATATTTAATTGGACCCTTATTTTTTTTTCCATTAATAAAAACTTAATATGTGTACTAAATCAATGAAATACACAACAACTTTTTAAAATAATATAATTTAATGTTCAATATATGATATAAGTAAAATAAATATATAATGTACAATATCTTCTATTTAATGCATAACTCAAAGTTTTTTTTTGGTATTCTTAAAAATCTGTAATTCTTATAACATACAACAAATCCTTTTCCTTAAATTAAATTTCCCTATGTCTATCTATATATATCAAAATTTATATTGCATGTATAATGTATGAGATCCTATCTATTCTTAAAAATATGTAAATTCTTAAAGTTGTTCATCCTTAATAACATCAATCAACCAATCTAAACCTTCAGTGATACCTTCACCTTTTATAGCACTCGATGCAACAATTGACCAACTTCTATCCTTTAATTCAACTAAATTCAATTCTTTCGAGACTTCAGAAGCACTTAAAGCACCAGGTTGATCTTGTTTATTAGCAAATACTAATAATGCAGCATCTTGTAATTCTTCTTCTTGTAACATTAAATGTAATTCTTGTGATGCAGTATTCATACGATCTTTATCTGTTGAATCTACAACGAATATTACAGCAGCGGTATCTGCATAATAACAACGCCAATATGGTCTAATCGAAGTTTGACCACCAAGATCCCATACATTTAATTTTAAATTTTTGTAACTCAGCGTTTCAACATTAAAACCAATAGTTGGTTTTGTAGTGACAACTTCACCAATTTGTAATCTGTATAAGATTGTGGTTTTCCCGGCACCATCAAGACCTAGAATTAGAATACGTAACTCTTTGTTGGTACCCCACAATCTGTCAAACATAGAACTGAAATAATTACCCATTTTGAATAAATATAGTTAATGTTTTTATTTTTTATTTTTTAATGTAAATGATAATAAATGCAAATGACTTCTTTTAGAGGAAGAATAAATTGGAATGAAGAAATGAAAAATGTAATTTAACTTAAAACCACACACTTGCTCAATGAAAATGATGTTGTATTGTTCTTACTTTTTTTTCAGTCTGAAGTTTATAAAGTTCGTATATGGCTGGAAATAAACGAATAAATACAGAAAAGATAAAATATAATTACTTCAGGGAGTTTAATGTCAGGAAATACACTAATATAGCAACACTTAAGCGGTTAAAATTTGCTCTTCTTTTCAAAAATGAAATAATAGTTTAATCTGATCTCCTTTTTAATCTCTTTCCTTCATATGGTGTTTGATTAATTTCATATCCTCCTCCTAATAAAACAATTCGAATAACTCAAAAATGTGTGTGTGGCCTTCTTCTCTCTTTTTACCCGTCAATACTATCAAAATCCATCATTTGTCATTTTTTTCGCTGTTGTTGTTCGTTCTCTTTCTCTGTATATTTTTTGTTTCTACGGTATATTCAGTTTAGTCCGCGTCCTTCCGGATTCGGATATTTCCCTTCGCGTTGTGCTTTCAGAAAAACAAAATGATTACTTAGAGAGGGTAACAAATATTGTAACGCCTGAATAATTTCACACAAAAAGAAGAAGAAAAAGCAGATCGTTCGTTCGCTGTGCTTAAAAAAATGTATGTGAGATCATCGATAATTAGTTTATGGTATATTATAAGACATGGAAGCTCATCGGTTAACAAAAAACGATTAGTTAAAAGACGTTTTGAACATTAGATTTGGCTCTCAGGCTCCTTGTACTGATATCTACGTACGGCTTTACAATAGAAATATTTCTGAAGATTATAAAATGTCACAGGAACTTGCTGGATTTAAGGATTTAAAAGTCTCCATTGAAAAAAATTCTTCACATGATAAAACCTCTAGTGGTAAAAATGGTATACCTAATCAATCTATGGCAAAACCTATTGCAGTAGATTCTAATACTGGTGAAGTAATAGTGCAAACTGTTACAGGGAAAAAGCGTATTAGAAAAGGTCAATCATTAGAACAATATGAAGAACAATTAGAACATTTTTATGAGGTTGAGAAAGGCCCAACATGGACTCCGATAGGTTGGATGGATTCTAATGAAAAATTTCAAAATTCATTAAACACTTTAGACTTAGAAATAAAACATAATAGATTATTATTGATGGGTTTCATACATCGATGGTATTATAATCGTGATTATTCAATATGTTTAAAAGCGTGTAATCAGATTGAACAAAAATATAAGACTTTACAATATAGTGAGAAAAAAATGAAAAGAGAAATTGATGAACTCGAACATGTAATAAAGAAATGTACTACTTATATAGAGAATAAATCAATATGAGATATTCTTCATAATAAATGAATACTACTAAAAGAAAGTTAAACAACAGAGAATTTAAAGATAATCAGAAGATCGTTAAGTAAAGAAAACTTCAAACGAATTGAGAAAGTATGGATTTTAACGGATATTCTTCTCTGCTTAACTTATTTTTATCTCATCTCTTCATATATTTTTCATATTGCTTGGCGTTCTTCTGTCTCGCCGTATAGTAATAATAGTGCATAATCTCGGGTTTTTGACCGACAAATTTCAGTTAAAGACCCTCATAACGCAGGTGTAATTAACAAAGGGAGTATAAAACAAAAAAGAATTGAAAACTGTTAAAGATATAAAGTTAAATATAAAATCTTTGATTAATAATAAACTTTCTATAACTCAAAAAAGTAAATACGTAAACTAATAAACTGCAACCATACGTATACATATACACCTACTTTTGAAGCAAATAATACAAGATCTTATATTTAGCTATGCTTACTAGAATATATAGTCCGATAGTAAGACTTTGCGTGAATTCGCCAAAGATTGGTGTCATTAATAGATATATCCATAATTCATCTAGACAAGAAATGCTATTTGAAGGAAATATAATAGGAATAGGTAAAACAGAAGAAGAAAGAATGGGCTCTATATTTGGGGGAAGGTTGAAAGGTGAACCACCGAAATCCACCAGTAGGATAATAGTTGGACAAAGTAAAAAAATTGCTGGTATTGATGTGCCGTCCAAACCTCAAGAACCAGATAACTGTTGTATGTCAGGATGCATTAACTGTGTCTGGGAACTTTATAATGATGATGTCAGATATTGGAGAAAACAAAGAAAATTAGCAGCTGAAGATATTGCCATGTCTAATGAAATTTGGCCAGCCGACTGGGATCCACCTTTAACGGCAATACCAATGAAAAATGTGCCTGACGTATTGAGAAAACAGAAACTTAAATTGGACAAACAAGTAGAGGCTAAGAAAATGAAATCAAGGGACGAAGTTAGATCATTATTCCCAAAGAGAGAAAGTCCATTACCAAAAGCTGTATTAGATGCTAAGGCTAAGTATCAACAATTACATTCTTCTACGTCCAAGAAAGATATCCTTGAGAATGAGGATGACGGTTGGGGTGATGTACCAGTTCATATTAAGGCATTTGCAGAATTTGAAAGGAAAAAACATATTTTAGCAAAAGAAAATAAAATAAAACGTAGAAGGGCAAACCCTTTATTAGCTCAACTAATAAAACAGGAAGAAGAATATGCCAATAAAAACAAAACTTTATAAAAGAAAAATTGATCTTGTAAAAACACATACATATAAACATACAAATATGTACTTATATATTCCTACATCATATATTCATTGTCTCGTACTGATCTCATTTGCTAGCTGTTTGATTTTTTGGTATCTAGAGTTATACTCTTTTATGGTAGCATCTTCCCCTTCATCGTATAACCAATTTTCTGTTTCGTCGAGTAAATTTAGTACATAGTCTTTTTCTTTAGAACGTAGAAGTTCTGCATATACACCTTCTACTTTTGAACGTAAAGAATATATCGAAGATTCGAGTTCATTTTTCGTTTCTTCGGTGTCCTTTACCAATTGATCTTGCTTAATCATCAAGGCCTCGAGTTGAGACCATTTAACAATTTTATCTTGGTTCTTTGAAATTGGTAAAGTTTCAACTTTTAAACGTTCAATTCTCTTATAATTATGGTGACCTTTCTCTGTATCACTCGAATGATTTAAATCTTTTGCTGTGACATAGGCATCTTCGATATGAAGAAATTTGGAAACATCACAAGATACAATCAATTCTACATAAATCTTTTCTGATTTTTTACCCTTGTGTTTTTTTGGATCAATACCACTAATTTTCCAAAGCCCTGATAGATTATGATTGATCTCAGAGATACTTTTTTTCATGATGTGTCTTTTTCCATTATGTGCTGCAAGTGTGAAATCGGATGAAACTTCGATAACTGTCGACTTTGTGATAGGGTAGTGTGTCACTTTGGAAAACACTTCTAAAGAGTCGTTTCTTCCAGGAATAGGACTATCCCAATATAAAGTAATATTTTCGGCCAAAATATTTCTAAACTTAATTGGTTTTAATGCCACAGTGGATGAATATTTAGCGGCAATTAATGCCGCCCCTTTAACAGCAGCTTCATCCTGATTTAATGTTGATGATAGTTTAATTCCCGTGTGTCCTTCAATCAATCTTTTCACAAGTGGAACACGAGTACTACCCCCTAATAATTCAAGGGCATCTAAACTCTCTACATGTGCCCTTTTGAATGTTAAAGCAATACATTGCTCTAACTTTTTAACTAAAATTGGTGAAATCAATTCTTCAAATTTTTCCCTCGTCAATTCTGCACTGACGTCAATATCATCCATTAAACATTCAATGTTCAGTTGTCCCGATTGATTAACTGATAGGACTTTTTTCAATTTTTCAGCTTGCGTCATCACCCTGAAATAGGCCTTCTTGTTTTGTCTAATGTCAATTTTATAATTGATAACAAAGAGGTCTGCCATGTACTCCGTAATTGCTCTATCAAAATCTCTACCTCCTAAACCTTTCACGAAATCTGAACTCAAGATTTTCATCTTCCCCTGATGGAAGGATGCAATAGCAAAACTTGTTGTAGCATGACCACTGTCAAAGAAACCCACAATTTTGGCCTTTTGTTTCATTTCAGGTAAATCAGGTTTGGTTAATCCATAAAATACAGCAGATGATGTTAAACAATCTACCAATGTAACATTTGATAAACCAGCTATCTTGCAAGCATCCATTAAAGCCACTCTTTTCTCTTGATTATACCACACTGGTATGGAAATACAGACGTCTTTAATCTCTGATTTCATATCATTTAAAACAATTGTTTTCAGATGGTTCAAATATGTAGCGACCAATTGGGTAGATGAAAATTGTTGTACAGTACCAGCATAATTCACCTCTACACCTACGAAGTCATCCGAATATTCAATAAGAGTTTCATTCATGTACATTTTTTCACGGTCAAAATCTGTAGTACCAACTCTCAAACCAAGCAACGTTTGTAAATTATCTGCTGTGTTCAAAACATTTGAAGTTTGCTTTGTCTTACCATCTTCACCGATGTATCTCTGTTTTTCTCCAAAACCTACAATCGATGGTGTACTACGGTTTGAGACATCATTAATCAGTATATCAACACCATTATTTCTTGCAACTGCAATAACAGAATGCATATTACCAAAATCTATACCTACTGGGAAACTCATTTTGTCAATATCAAGAAACTAATTGAAATTACCGTTGGATTAGTATATTAACTTGAAAAAGTTTTATTGAGATGTGAATACCTTTATTGTGCCTTAACAAATTTTAAAGTTTAACAACCAGACTCTAATAAAATATTATTCTTTGTTATTTTTGTTAGTTGGTATTTATAATTTTGTAATAATATGCAATTAAGTAATTTTCACCTCGAGGTTGAGGTATTATTATGTGATGTTATTGAATGAGATCGTATTATCAAAGCGGCGCCCCCTTATTTTCCGTCGTACTTATACTAATATTTGCCGAAAAGTAATAATTGCATAGTAAACTCGACTACAAATTATAAATACATAAAATAAGAGATACAGGAGATGAAACAGGAGATAAAAGAACGCAAAAGTGGAAGACAACTTAGAATATATCCAGCTAATAGAGTGGTGTGCTTTTCAATTTAGTTGCTGGTAATATGATACCATCTTCTCGGGTAATGCGAAATGGAAGAAATTTCCACACATATGGTAAATTATTACAATCTTCAGTATCCTTTGTTCTTCCAGGGAAAGAATTAACCAAAAGTAAGTTTATATTTGACAAAAACACTCAGACCGTTGAACAAGTTATCAAGAATCCTAGTAAATTCGATGGTTCAAATATTACCATAAATGGTTGGCTTGATAAGAAACCAAAAAAAATCGGGAAGAATCTAATATTTGCAACGCTACGTGATACCAATGGTGACACTATTCAACTTGTTGATTCAGAATCCCTATTAAAGAATAGGAATGTTGAAGATGTCCTTCAAATAAAAGGGAAGCTTTCGGCTAAGAGAAAAGCTGCCTCCAGTGATGTTAATGTTAACGAGTATGAGATTAAATTGGATGAAATAAATGTTCTCAATTCATCTAATGAAAAACCTGCCCAATTAAAAGATCAAAAACTTTCAGGTTTATACCCTCCAGAATATAGAGTCTTACAATTAAGATTACAGAGCCAGCAATTAGTATTGAAACGAAAGAATGAAGTATCTAAATTGCTGAGAAGTATATTAGATAAGGAAAAATTTGTTGAAATTGAAACCCCAACTCTTTTTAAACCTACTCCTGAAGGTGCAAGAGAATTTTTGGTTCCAACTAGATCAGGAAAATTTTATGCACTAACTCAAAGTCCTCAACAATATAAACAAATGTTAATTGCTGGAGGGGTCACACGTTATTTTCAATTAGCTAGATGTTTTAGGGATGAAGATATGAGGAAAGATAGACAACCAGAATTCACACAATTAGATCTCGAAATGGGATTTGCTAATGGTGAAGATGTTATGCAATTGGTCCAAAATCTAATCTATGAAACATGGTCTGAGTTTTCGTCTCTCTCAAATAAGCAACTGATGACTTTGGATGCCTCTGGTAAGTTGAAAGTAGTAACTTCAGGAACTGATATTTATCGAATGACATATAAGGATGCGATGACCAAATATGGGATTGATAAACCTGATTTAAGAGCCCCTGATTTGAAGATTACGAGCTTACGTGAGTTTAATGTCCATAGTTATCAAAATTTAGATTTCCCAATCTTCGAAGTAATAATTGTGAGAAACGCTGTGCAATCCAAGGAAGATTATGAAAACAATTGGGCTAAATTATTACAAAAAGATGATTATAGTAACAGAGTACCTATTGGAGTTCCAATTTTATCTGATACCGATCAGATTAATTGGTTTGATTCGTTCTCTGAAATTGCTACTTTTGAAAATCCAATAATGTTGAATAAGGCCCTAAGACTTCAAAAGGGAGATATCGTGTTTGGTTCGTCTCGTGAACCAGATTCACATATATTCGAAAACCCAACACCTTTGGGTAGATTACGTCAATTAATACTTGAATCACCGAAGGGTGCTGAGTTATTTTACCAAACTAAAAATGACGTTGCGACATGGGTTGTCGATTTTCCATTATTTTCGCCTGTTGTCTCAGAGAACTATAAAATGACGAGCTACCCTGAATATGAGACTAAACTATGTTCTACTCATCATCCATTTACCATGGTCAAACTTGACGATTATGATAAACTAAAAGAATATCCTTTACAAGTAAAAGGCCAACACTACGATTTTGTGATGAACGGCATAGAATTGGGTGGTGGATCTACCAGAGTTCATGATCCTGAATTACAAGATTTTATATTTGAAAATATTTTGAAAATTTCGAATGCAAAAGAATTGTTTGGTCATTTATTAGACGCACTTGCCATGGGTGCACCACCTCACGCCGGTTTCGCTATTGGATTTGAGAGGATGTGTGCCATATTATTTAACAGACAAAGTATAAGAGATGTTTTGCCTTTCCCGAAGAGTGTAAGTGGTGTTGACTTAGTGGTTAAAAGCCCTGCTTTTGTTGATGAAGAAGTATTGAAACCATACAATATCAAATACATCTCTAGTAAGAAAGATAGTACCTAAAATTAGAAGTTTTGGATAAATTGTAACCCAATCAAATAATCCTGTAAGAAGTTAAAATCTGAACGGTATTCATAACCGTTTTAGCTTTTTCTGTATATAAAATTTATTATACATATTCGTATTTACAAAAAGAATCAAACCACCATATACACATGGTTTTTAAATATCTTTAAAAGTTCATTCAAATTTAATAGTTTGACCTAGCTCTGGACAATAACAATTTTCTCTAATGCCAGCAAATACAGCCAATTGCTCCAGTTTTTCCTTTGGTTCAAGAAAATATTCCCCACTTAATAAGAAAGTACCCCAATGAACACCTAACACATTTTTAGCTTTCAAATCATTCATTATCTTAATAACTTCAGTAGGGTTAATATGTCTTGGCCTCTGGTGCCATTGTGGACAATATTGACCACAAGGCAGTAATGCTAACCTAACACCATGACCATATCTTTGACCAATTCTCTTGAACAAATCATGGACATAACCTGTATCCCCTCCATGAAACATTATCGGTCTCTCATTATGGGAAAACATAAATGTACACCATAACGATTGATTTGTATCATAAACATACCTTCCTGACCAATGCATTGCGGGTGTACATGCAACTTCATAATTTTGATTGTTTTTAATTAATTCACATTTATCCCACCATGACAATTCTATAACATTTTTCACATTATGGTTTCTCATAAATTTTCCCATACCCTTCGGAACAATCCATAAAGTGTTCGATGTAGCCCAATGATCCAGACTTAACATATCAAGATGATCTGGATGATTATGAGATATTAAAATAATATCTGGTTCAGGTACTTCTGTAATTAAAGCAGGTCTACCAGTAATTCTCTTAGGGCCAATATTTTGGTGAAGCAGGTACTCACCAAATATTGGGTCAGTAATAATTTTCAATCCATTATACATGACATAATTACAGGATTGACCCAACCATGTATTGTATATTGGGATATTCTCAAGCTCGGTGGAATCAAGTGTGCTAGCATTCCGTTCCTCACGAAAATCAGCAGAATCTCTATGTACTATTTTATACTCAATTAATTGATCAGTATTGTTTTCTATTCCTGAAGGCCATTCTGGAATATGTACTGGCATCAATTTCTCCATCTGTCTAGGATCTGGAGGAATTCCACCTCTATTACGTTCAAATAATTCTACCACTCTATTAAAAAAAAATTCATAAACTGTTTGAATTCTATATTCAGGGAATGGATTTTCATAACGTCCTAGAACCTGTAAAGGTGAATATTTCAATAAAGTCCCTTCAAAATTTTGATCATCCTCGTGCTCTACATCTACCAACAATTTGTTTCTGATACCAATTTCCCTAAATGCCGATAATGAGACAAAGACAGCATAACAAGTATATGGAATTAATAAGCCAAATCCTAGTCTAATAAAAAACTTTTTTGTTCGACTTGATTTTTCTTTACCATTGGACGATTTTTCTTCTTCAGCTTGTTGCGAATAACATCTCTTGGAAAATCTCTGTGTTATTATTATACTATTACTACTATAGTGGGCATATTTCCGGGTTATTCTCAAGTTATCTTTTAAAATAAATGATGAGGGACAGCGTAAACCAAATCTTGCAATCCGAGCCATGCGATTCGCATTGATCATGACTACAAAAACTTTGAAGGTGTCAATTAGTATTCAATGGATATGTACAAATCCTAAAACCATGGGACAGCTATTTGAAGGGAATATGTTCTAGAACTTGTTTATGATTAGACTTTTCAGACTCTCCTTATGTGGATATGTTCGAACATATTTATCCAATCTTAGGGTAGTCAATTAATGAAAAATACAAGCTCCTACCGGTGCCCTTTGCTTTGTTTCGCATATTTTTTTGTCTAGGCGAACAATGAATCAAGCCATAAGAAGCACTATATTCCAGGAGCTCAAATAAAAAAATTTCAATTTGAAATATGATTGTAAACAGTTATTTCCTTATCTAATTACAATATTCATCTTGGATTCAAAATAAGTATTAATCTGGTAATATCATTCTTAAAGTATTCAACTGTTACATCTTCTCATGCAAACTTCTCTATGGATCCATCCACCTCTAAAATTTGGGAGATGAACAGAAAATTCCTGAAATTTTTCAGTTTTTTTCTGTGTGTGTCCGGCCGGCAGATTCGATAATTGAATAATGGCTGAAGGTCATCGCATTTAAATAATTTCAGTATTTATAAGCAAAAATAATATATTTAACCATCTTGACAGTTAGTTCCTATATAAGTGTTTGCTGTTATTTTTGATATCAATATCTTTTAAGAGAGTCAGCTTCTTATATCAAGAGTATCTGAGTAAGTTATATAGCTTTTGTGTGCTTTTTTCCTGGTTATATAACAACAGTAGAGGCAGTAGAAGAAATAAGAATGTCATTCAGAAAGAGAGGTGAGGTATTGAATAATGGTCGTGGTGGGCCAGGAGCTGTCCCGGGTAGAACAGTTCCGGGGAGAGTGCCTGTAGGTATGGCCAATTCAAATAGAACGCTACCTAACAGAGGCCCTATGTCTACTCCACAACAATCAAGAACACTAACCGATAGTATGCAAAATATGAGAGTGTCTGATGGAACTGCACCTGGAGCTTCTAACACTCAAATTGAAACGGCAACCGCTAATGGTACACAGAATGGCCTACTATTGAATCATCCCGGTATTAGACCATCTCCTTTAAGTGGAACTTTCGTCACATCTACTGGTTGTGAAGATTTAGATAAAGTTTTGACACATATGGGTTTACCATTGGGCCATTCGATGCTTGTTGAAGAAGAAGGCACAACAGAATTTAACTCTATATTGGCCAAGATATTTGCTGCGCAAGGTATTGTCTACAATAGGCTGACAGGTACTACAAAAATTACTGGTGGTGGTAATGATAATGGAAATACTCATTTGATTGTATTATCATTCTATCAAATGTTCGCAAAGGAATTACCTGGTGTTTATAAAGGTTCTAAGAAAGATATTAAGAAATCTAAGATATCTGAAGAACAATTGAAATTATCTGTTCAGAATTTAACTGAAAAACAAAGTACACCATCAAGATATAAAGATTTTAAGATTGCTTGGAAATATAAGTTAGCTGATGAAGAAAAAGAAAAACTAAATGCAAAGAAAAGTACCAATACTCAAGAATTGAATAATGAATACAAAGATTATAATCATCAATTTGATATAACCTCTAGAATTATGCCAGCTCCAAGTAATTCTGAAATATCGTTTATTTCTCCAAACCTCCCTATTAGTACAATCTTAACACAAGTTGAACAAATAATTAAAAGACAAAAAAATAAATTGATAAGAATAGTCATCCCATCTTTCTTACATCCAGCAATGTATCAACCAGATTTCTTCTCATTATCAAAATCTATATCTTTGATTCATGGCCTAAGAAGTATCGTTAAAGTTCACGAGGATAGATGTGTTTTATTCGCCACAGTTTCAACAGATATTTTGAGTAAATTATTACGTATCCAATTGGAAAATCTTTTTGATGCTGTCATAAATTTAGAGCCATTCCCACAAGATATGTTGCAATTCTTAGAACGTATATACAAGTCCCAACCTAACAAGGTGCAACACGGTTTATTACATGTGCTTAAGTTACCAATATCTAGTGAACGTGGTGAGATGCAAGTAAAGAAATCTGAATGGGCTTTCAGAAACGGTAGGAAGAGATTTGAAGTAGATGAGTGGTCTATCCCAGTTGATGACGTTGAAAGTAGTAGTAATGCTAGACAACCAGGAGCTGATGATCATAGTCATGGAAACGAAAATGAAACATCTCACAACCAATCAAACTCAAACGCAACTGCACCAAAAAATACAAAAATTTCCCTGGAATATTAACCAAGTTAGCATTTATTGAAGAAAATTGACATTATGGAATAATTATATAAATTTTCATTTAGGTCGCTATATATATATATTATCTATTGTAATACATTCAAACGGTCTTCTATCATAGTATATATCTATTCTTTAATTGTATCATAACAACGCCATACGACGCCTAAACCAAAAAAAGAAAAATATGACGAAAAAAAAGGGTGAAGTAACAAAAAATAAAAAATGAATAAATAAGCAGGAACATCTTTGTCAGTAATTTCATATAAAAGACATTATGTAACTTGACTATCATATCAAATCTATAACACCGACATATATATGAAATTATTCGGTTATTGCTCTGTAAATAACCTAAACTCAAAATTATGAAGATATTACAGTTTAATCAGGATGCTAGTTGTTGTGTAATATCACCATCTGACGACACAGTAAACATCTATAATTGTGACCCATTTGGCAAATGTTTCGAATTCAATACAAGACAGGATAACAGCAATAACACAGAAAACACCAGTGGAGATAGCAATTCCAATAATATGATTCTAGGTGGAACTGAAGATGATGAAGGGAATTCGATTGACAACATGAGGCAGAACAATACTAATCATGTAGTTACTGATGATGCCGGATTTGTAGTCGAGATGCTGTTTTCAACTAGTCTGGTGGCTATTTGTGATAGGAACCAGGGTCCCATAAAAAGTAAAAGATTGAAAATTGTTAACACTAAACGAAAAACTATAATATGTGAGCTTGTGTTTCCTCATGAAATCGTAGATGTTGCGATGAATAGAAAGAGAATGTGTATTTTATTAGAAAATGAACAAATATTTATTTATGATATATCCTGCATGAAACCACTAGAGACAATTGACCTATGGGAAACTCCAAAAGTAAATTCGAAAATTAATACAGCTAATTCCACTGAAGCCTCGCAACGTACGAATGCACTTCTTCAAAGAAGTGAATATTCGAGAAAAAGGAGAAACTCCTTAACAAGCAAAATTCGTCCTCGAATTGTGCTAAGTAATGATGATAGAAGTATACTATGTTATACTTCTTTCAGTATGTCGAATAGTAAACCTGGATCGTACTTAATAAAGGATATAGTAGTGTACGATGCACTAAACGTGAAACCGATAAATTATATTAATAATGTGCATAAGGGGAATATATCATGCTTAGCCATAAACCATGACGGGAAACTTATAGCCACGGCTTCAGAAAAGGGTACGATAGTGAGAGTGTTCAGTACTGGTATCGACATGGCATTCACATCAAGCAAACAATTACAATACGAATTCAGAAGAGGTACCAGGCCTTCAAATATATATCAACTAATATTCAATAAGTCATCAACATTAGTGGGATGCGTTGGCGATACCGATACAATTCATTTGTTTTCATTAACGCAAACAAATTTGGATAATAACCTTCCAGTTACAGAAAATGGGGACTCAACACCGGTAGAACAAGAAAATAATGAAGTAAGTACGTCAAGCCTTTCATCGGGTTTGAAAAGTTCAACAGAAAGACCAAAACAGTTTGCCAGCTTCTTGTCGAAAAAGATTAAAGCTTCCATTTCTAACCAAAGTATTAGTCGTGATTTTGCTCATATAAATGTAAAAGAAAATACAAAACACTGTATCGGATTTCCAAATGAATATCCGAAGGAGGTATTTGTTATAGGGAATGATGGTATGTTTTTAATATATGCTATTCCTACAAACCCTGGGGAATGTGTCCTATCCAAATCTAGTACATTTATATGATAGGAATAACGATCACACCTCTGCGTTGTGTCGGATAACTTTTACATTTTATATTTTCTATACATATATAAATGTTTTAAGCTCAGCCTAAGTTCGTAAGGGATATAATGAATAATGATGATATTTAAGGAATATATGACAACTTATATACTTATATTAGACTGGAAATATGTAACATGGAAAGTGTTGTATCATTTCCACCATTTAGAAAACCATGACTTCTTTTGTACAAGTTCGGATGCATGATCCTGAGTTAAATGATTTACAGCCGTTTTATTCATCTTGATACGTTCATGTAACTCATTTTCAAGTGACGTAACTGTATCTAACATTTCTACTTCCTTCGAGTTGTAAGCAAGGTTCCACCATAATAACTGCCAGCATAGATAAACAGAAGAGCACATCAACATAAACATAATACCTGCTCTCTTGAAGTCCCCGAGTCGAACTGGCCTGTTAGATGTGATTGAATTTTCCCTTTGTTCCTGAATAGTTTTTAATCTTCTTATCTCATTTTTCAAATTTAATTCAGTTGTCTTTTCATTTATAAGCTTCTGAACTAAGGTTGGGTCTACATTATCTAACGATTCCAGTTTAACTAAATCATCCAACGATGTTATTTCATGTTCGGTTGTTCCTGTTGCATAATATCTAATATGACTTCTTCTAAGTGCAAATAATCTCAAGTTCTTAATACTGGATGGAAATTTAGTTCGTAGCATTTATTGAAAAGTAATCAATTTGTGCGTATATATTTTCAACTGATGATACTTCCTTTTTTTATTGGAACTTAAGTCAAATGATCCCAACCTTTCATTTCAACAACATATCGACCATATTCCATTCTAAATAAATATATCTATATTTTAACGCTTCGTAGTTAAAAGCACGGAGAAATAAAATAAAATAAAAAATATTCAAAGGGTCATAATAGTGTGGTAGTCATCTATATGTAAATGGTTTAACTCCCAAAAACAATTCGTGTACAAATAGTTTACGTAAATCCCTAAGAATATTGATAAGTGTCCTCAATGTTATATTCAATCGGAAGTAAATTGGGGTGCAACCCCATTATTAGTCGAAACGTTTTAAAAAGATTCTCGAGTAACACGACAACAACAAATTTGTTAGATATCCTTAGAGAAAGAGGTTTAATATCACAAGTATCAGCACCTGAAGAAGTACTGGTCTCGAAAGTACAGAATGGTGATAAATTAAAAATGTACTGTGGTGTAGATCCGACTGCAAAGTCTATTCATTTAGGTAATTTGGTTCCCATGATGCTAATGTTAAATTTTTATGTTAGGGGTCATGATATTGTAAATATTGTTGGTGGTGCTACAGGTGCAGTTGGTGACCCTAGTGGAAGATCCACTGAAAGAAAAGCCATGAGCACAGATACTAGATTGGATAATGTTTCTCGTATTACAACACAGTTGTCTAGATTCTTTCAAAATGGATTAAATTATTACGAAAATAAATATAAATCTAATGATGATGATAATAAAAATATAGGTGTATACACCATGACAAATAATTATAATTGGTGGAAAGATGTCAAGATGATTGAATTTTTAGCGCAATATGGGAAACACATAAGAATTCAATCTATGTTGTCGAGGGACTCTGTTTCTGCCAGATTATCAAGCCAAGGGAGTCTCGGGTTTAATGAATTTACTTATCAAATATTACAAGCTTATGATTTCTATCACTTATATAAAAATGAAAATACTACTATTCAAATTGGTGGTAATGATCAATGGGGTAATATTACAGCTGGTATCGATTTAATCAATAGAGTAGAACAAAATTCTTCTAGTGTGAAGAAAAATCCACCATTTGCTATCACTGTTCCTTTATTAACAACTTCCAATGGACAAAAATTTGGTAAGAGTGCAGGGAATGCCATCTTCTTAGATGAAGAAATTAATACAGCATATGATATTTACCAATTTTTCCTAAATACAACAGACGCAGATGTTGAAAGATTTTTAAAGATTTTTACCCTAATGCCAATAAAGAATATTACAGAGGTAGTCAAGAAACATAACGATGCGCCACAGCTACATTATGCACAATCAGTACTAGCCCAAGAAGTAACAGAATTGATTCATGGTATTGAGAAAACTAAAGACGCCAAAACAATCTCGAGAGTTCTATTTAGTAACAGCAAGATTAGTGAAGACTCAAAGGAGTTAATTAGAATATTCAGTGGTGCTAGAATATTAAAACGAGCTAGTCAAGAATCAGATTTAACGACATTGGTCTCAGAACTAATGCAATGTTCTAAAGCTGAAGCTAAGCGCAAAGTGGTTCAAGGTAGTATTTACTTAGGTCCAGATAGAATCCGTGTGGAGAAGATTACTTCTGATTGGACTCAATATTTAATTGGTAACGAAGTATTATTAATCAGGATAGGTAAACAGAAATGTTTTGTAGTTCAAATTACAGAATAAAGTAAATGAACATTATTATGTATATTCGTCTACCTAATCAACATGTAAATATATATTTATATTCTCATTGTAATAATTGAAGTCCCATTATTTGACATATATTCTTATGATTATTATTTTTTAGGTTAATGAAAGAGACTAAGAAATTCACGGAGTCTGTAAAATTTATGTATATAAGATAGTGAGGAAAAAATATCAACCACTGAGGTTAGAGGGGTGGATCATACAAATTTAAAAGTGTGTTAATCAAGAAAAGGCAAGATATAAATAAAGGGAGAAGAGCAAATCTTTTTTTCTTTTGATTCGAGGACCAAGTCTGTTGGAAAAAGAGACATATCAATAACGGGAGAAATGGTTGAAGAATCCACAATGTTCGAGAAAGTGGCCAAGTCATTTTTGCTACGACATAAACAGAAAGTGATCAATAATTATCATCGAGAAGGTACTGATCAAAGATTCATAACCCAAATGAAATCAATAATTTCTAGTAATCATTTTGCTAACGAGATGGCTCGAAATAGTGTACGACTATGTCATGTCTATGAGAATCCCGATTGGCATTCAAAAGTAATGGACACATTGGATATCGACTTAATTTATAAAAATGTTGATGAAATGACTCGAGACAATGAAGAACAGTATACAGATAATTTAGTAAAAGAATTATTAAGATATTTCAAAAATGATTTCTTCAAATGGGTCAATGCACCACCTTGTATGAAATGTCAAAATATTGATTCTCAACAATTCAAGAGAAGTGACCGCCCTAACAGTATGGAATCTCAATATGATTGTAGCGGTGTCGAAGTCTATCAATGTCGGAATTGCCAAGTGGAGACACGATTTCCAAGATATAATGATCCAATAAAACTTTTAGAGACTAGACAAGGTCGTTGTGGGGAATGGTGTAACGTATTTACTTTAATTTTAAGATCATTTGGATTAGAAGCTCGGTATGTATGGAATAAAGAAGATCATGTATGGTGTGAATATTATTCAACGAATTTGAAAAGATGGATACATGTAGATTCTTGTGAAGCATCCTTTGATGAGCCATTTATTTATTCAATCAATTGGAATAAGAAAATGAGTTATTGTATCGCATTTAATAAAGATGGTGTTACTGATGTGAGTCAACGATATATTATTAAGAATCAATTATCAAGGACAGCTATATCTGAAAAAGAATTATTACAACTTTGTGAATTTTTCACTAGTCAACTTCGAAGTCATAATACAGATAATGATGAAGTATATTCATTATATAATCGTGATGTTATTGAACAAATAAAATGGATTCGTGATTCTAAAAAAATTACTCCAACCACTACGATAACCACTACTCAAGGTAGACAGAGTGGATCAGCTGAATGGACCGCACAACGTGGTGAAGACGGTAAATAATGTTTTTCCTCTCTATAAATATAATTGATAGATTTTTTTTATAATAAAAAAAACATAGAAAAGTTAATGAAACTACGTATTTATATATATAAGTGTGTGTATAAAATGCTTAATATATCATTTTTTTTCATTTAATTTAGCCTTTTTAGCTTGTCTTTTTTTTAATCTTTTTTGTTTCTTAATATAACTATAAGAATCTTGTTCACCAAATCCATATAATGGTTTAAAACTTTCTAAGATACCACAATCTTCGAATAAATTTGGGAAAATCCAAAAACCTTGAGTCTTACCACCAGATACAAAAATTAATGATGCTAAGAATAGTATTAATCTAATGATAGCAATTGTGAAAAATGCACCTAAAAATACTAAAGCAGCTAATGAAACATAATAAGAACCTTTACGCATAGAGACAGGCCATAAAGGATAACAAACCAAGGCTAAAATACCTGCCACAACAGCCACGACAGTAGCATAATCCCAAAGAGATTTTGGATTATAATTCCAAACATAATATTCATCGGGAGTTAATTGTGCTTGTTTTGATATTAGAAGATGTGGATAATCTTTATTTGGAGATAAATCATTTTCTTTTAATTCGTTTGAATGCAATTTTTTGACTGGTATAACAATTTGTGATTTAATTAAAGTAATAAAAATTAGTCTTGCTTGTGATTCATTTGTTACAACTGGATATAAATCTGGTTGATTGTTTGATTTTTTCAAATATTTTGGTGATTCTAATGCTCTAACAAATCTTTTATAACGGAAAAAGTCTGTTGTACGCGATTGAAAGATACCAAGTCTTTGTTTTAATAATTTATCATGTCTTAATAAAGATGCAACAGCTAATGCAGTTTGTGGATTACCTTGTGAAACAGCTTCAGACATTATTACTACTTTTTCTTTCTTTTTAAGACAAAAATAATAATGATGATATGGTTCAATACGTTCTAGTACAACTATTAATTAAGTAATTACTACTATAAATTTTAAACAATTAATTATTGTATATCAAAATATTTTTCAGAATCTTGATATACCTAATGCGTGTTCTTATTAAATCAATGTGAGAAACACTTCAAACTAACTACTAAGTGAATATTTTTTTTTTTTTGCTTTCAAACGACGCGCGCATTTTGTATATTATTGTTGCGCGATCTATAGTAAATTATGTTACAATTTGCTATGTAATGTGGCTCGTTCAAACCGTTAAGAGTGATCTATGTGTATACTCTATAACATAATATTTTTATAGTAAAAGAATAGTAATATAAACGATATATGAAAATACAATGTATATTATAATACCGTTCTATCTATATTTTAATTGTATGGTATCAATATCGAAAATAGTGTGAGTAATTGCGGAATATGTATGATAATCTTAACTAATAAGGTAAAAACTCCGATAGCTTAAAGGAGTATTGAGATAAATATTTAAAACGGTGCCATCAAAGAAGAGATCCCCGTCATCATCACCATTACCATAATCAATATTTGAGGATATCCACCGATATATATAAATATATGACCCCACTCTATTGCAGCAATGAACAAAGTTATAAATAGTTATTGTAACACACGTTTTAACTTTTATTTCACTTTTCACCTGTGAATTGAATTAAAAAAGTTCATCTACCGACAATTGTTATCCGGTAAGAAAGAAATGTGTCACACTAAAAGAAAACAATTCTACATAAAAACAACTGGAAAACGTTCTATCTGTGTGATTAATTAGCGCAAGAAAGTTAAATGTTAAAGCATTTTCCAAGCAAAATAAAGAGATAATGTGTCACGATTGACCGCTATTACTGCTGATGTTTGTAATGGGGATTCAATACCATCTATTCACTTTTACTGTCACCATTTATAGAAACAGTTAATTAAATTGTTGTTAGGGTTGATAGTAAAGCAGTTTTTTGTACATTGTTTCTAGTGTGGAAAAAATGACAGAGTGTAACCGGAATGTGTCGGAGTGGCTCTCAGAGCGGCACCACCGATTTGTTCCGGTATTATGGAGAGGAATGGAGGGACAGTAAATCGAGCTGAGAAAAGAAGATTTCTGTTGACTATCAAAAGTTTTACATATATATTTTCAGTTTTCTGTGCGCGTTGTTGGTGTTGCCGTCGTCGTGGCACGTTAATTATTATTTTTCGATGTCTGTCTGCGGCGGTGGTAGCGGTTGAAGTTGCTGAATAATCGGTTTATTCGAGAGAGTGTGGCAGTGGTGCTGTAATTTGTTAGGGGGGGGGAATATATATATTTGAAATTAGTGAGGAGAACAGTAATAAACTTTATTCAATAGTAACTATTATAAGGGTGACTTCTACTTAGTGAGGGAGATTAAATGAAATATGTAAATGAAACTGGAATGTATTTTTTCATTTGGGGCATCGCAAAACTTTAAAATAGATGACATAACAGTTGTTGTCTAATAAGAATACATATATATATATATATATAAATATATATAAAGGGTACAATATGTTATTTGAGATTTTAAATTTAATTTGATAGACTTATATTTTTTTATTATCTATCCATATATATAGATATAGATATAGATATAGATATAGATATAGATATATGCATACATACTTTGACATATATGAAGACGATACAGAAAGTAGTATGGCATTTTGAGCCATTTTCTTTTGTTATGGTAATGGGAACAGGTATTGCATCAGATATTCTTTATTCATTCCCATATCCAGCACATTGGTTAAGAATTTGTTCATATATTTTTTTTGCAATTGCATGTCTTTTATTTATTTTTTTACAATTATTTGCTTGTATTCATATGTTTTGGTATGCAAATCGTTATTCATGGCATAGATATTTTAATCATTATTATAGAAATTTAATGCATAATGTATTTTGGGGTACTTATCCAATGGGTTTAGTAACAATTATTAATTATTTAACAAATTTAACTGAAACTTCATCAATTATTTCAGAAAATAATTCAAAAAGATTAATGATCTTTATCTATATATTATGGTGGTATGATATTACAATTTCAATGTTAACCGCTTGGGGGATATCCTTCTTAATTTGGCAAGATTATTATTATACTGAAGATTGGGCAAATAAATATCCAGTTGGTACAGATAGACAAAAAATTGCTACACAAAATTTAAAGAGTACTTTATTGATGAATGTTATACCTTTGGTAGTTGGGACTGCATCAGGTGCTTATTTCACAATGACTAATATTTTTACAATTACATTTAATAGAAATATTCAATTATTAACAATGGTTATTTGTTTCTTATTATGGTTACATGCTATATTATTTGTTGGTATATTAGTAACATTATTTTTTTGGAATCTTTATGTTAATAAATTACCAAAGATGCAACAAGTATTTACAATGTTTTTAGTATTAGGTCCCCTAGGGCAAGGTGCATTTGGTATATTATTAATGACAAATAATATTAAAATTTATGTTGAAAATTATTATCCTGCAATTGAATCTATAAATGCACCAAAGGGTTCAGAAACTGCGTTATTAACACTTTTTATACCTTGGTGTTTTAAAATTTTTGGTTTATTAACTTCTTTAGCTTTATTAGGTATGGGATATTTTTTCACAATTATTACATTCGTGGCCATTATTTCATACTTACCTGTTGAAGAAGAATCAAATTCAAAGACAAATAAAAAAATTACAATGTTAACTTTCCATAAAGGTTTCTGGGCAATGACTTTCCCAATGGGGACAATGGCTTTAGGAACAAAAGAAGTTTGGGTGCAATATGGGAACTATGTACCTTTAAGTGCGTTTCGCGTTGTTTCAGCTATTTATTCTACATTATGTGTCGTTTGGGTAATTGTCTGCTTAGCAGGTTCGATTTATACTAAGACTGTGCCTTATTTAAGACATCAATTGAAAAAGCAACAGCAACAGTCTATGAACCAACAAGTTGTTGTTGGTGATGAAGAATCTTTAACAAAAGATGAAGACAGCGATCATTTAGATTCTCATGAGGGTGAATTTCATCCTAATCAAGAGAATAATGTCGATGATGATGATGATGATTCATCGGCTGTAACATTAGGAATCAGAGAATCTGATTCTGTAATAGAACTGGCTACAATGGCTACAAGAGCTTAATAAAAAATAATAATGTAATTGAGGGATTATTTCCTTACTATTAATAATAATAATAATAATAATAATAATAATATTTGCATTCACAAATCATTTTCTACTAGATTTATAATCTGTACCTACATAATTTACATAATTTCTTTATTTAATAATTCATTTGCATTTGTCATTGTTTGGAAAAAATAATTTACGCTTTCTTTCTCCTCTTATTGCATAACTAGATGGGGCATTTCTTTAAGGGCGACAGATACATACATATCTTACTAAGCGGCTTTTTCATCGCGCTATTTTAGTAATCATCGAAAATTGCAAATAAATTTAATTTGGTTTTTTTTCAATAGTACTTGGAAGATCATTGGAACTATTGGAAACTTAATGATATTTAAGGGGAAGGTTTTTTTTTTGGAATTTTAATTTAGTAATTGATTTTTATCTATTTCAATTATAATCAGTATACAAGAATATATCATAGATATACATCTATATTTAAATATTTTAATATTTTTATGCTAAAGACAAAAATTATGGCTCCTATTGTTAAACACTACGATTATTTAGTTATTGGTGGTGGTTCAGGTGGTGTCGCCTCCGCTAGAAGAGCTGCCTCCTATGGTGCTAAGACATTATTGATTGAAGGAAAAGCAATGGGTGGTACTTGTGTCAATGTAGGTTGTGTTCCAAAGAAAATTATGTGGTATGCTTCAGATTTAGCTAATAGAGTACAACAAGCTAATGAGTATGGTTTATATCAAGATTTTGATTTATCAAAGAAAAATTTAACTTTTAATTGGCCTCAATTTAAAGAGAAAAGAGATGCTTACGTTCATAGATTAAATGGTATCTATGAAAGAAATTTAACCAAAGAAGGTGTTGAATATATATATGGTTGGGCTAAATTTAATAAAGATGGTAACGTTGAAGTTAAAGAAAGAGATGGTGATAAGACTTCAATTTATTCTGCTACTCATATCTTAATTGCTACAGGTGGTCAACCTGTACATCCAAATAATATTCCAGGTTATGAATTCGGTACTGATTCAGATGGGTTTTTTAGATTAAATAAGCAACCAAAGAATGTTGTGATTGTAGGTGCAGGTTATATTGGTATTGAATTAGCTGGTGTTTTTCATGGTTTAGGTTCAAATGCTCATTTAGTCATTAGAGGTGAAACTGTGCTAAGAAAATTCGATGAATCTATTCAACATACTGTAACTGATCATTATGTCGATTCTGGAATTAATGTTCATAAATTATCTAAAGTTCAAAAAATTGAAAAGAATTCATCCACTGGTAAGTTGACTGTATATTTGGATCATGATGGTGAAATTATTGAAGATGTTGATGAATTAATTTGGACCGTGGGACGTAAATCTTTATTAGGAATTGGTACCGATGAAGTCGGTATTAAATTGAATGACAATGGTCAAGTCATCGTCGATGAATATCAAAATACTAACATTCCAAACATTTATTCTCTAGGTGATGTTGTTGGTAATGTCGAATTGACTCCAGTAGCAATTGCCGCAGGTAGAAAGTTATCTAATAGATTATTTGGTCCAGAAGAATTTAAGAATGATAAATTAGACTATGAAAACGTTCCAAGTGTTGTCTTCTCTCATCCTGAAGCGGGTTCCATCGGTCTATCTGAGGATGCTGCTGTTAAGAAATATGGTGCTGGGAACTTGAAAATATACAATACAAAATTCACTGCTATGTATTACTCTATGTTGACAGAAAAGTCTCCAACAAGATATAAGTTGATTTGTGCCGGTCCTGAAGAGAAAGTCGTAGGTCTACATTTAATTGGTGATTCTTCTGCTGAAATGTTACAAGGTTTTGGTGTTGCAATTAAGATGGGTGCTACTAAGAAGGATTTCGACAATTGTGTAGCTATTCATCCAACAAGTGCTGAAGAACTAGTTACCTTGAGGTAATAAACAGCATCTAAGTAAAAATTTCATTGTTTAGATCCTTTTTCTATATTTTTTTTTTTATAATCAAACCTTCAAGAAGAAAATTGTGTCATATTTAAAGACAACTTAATTCATTCCTTAGAAATCTCATTTGGTATTAGTACCAAGTGTCACTACTACCGATCTTTTGTTTTTTTGGAATACGTTTTTATTTTTATAATTATATATAATGATAATTAATTACATAAATTATTAGATTTGTTTTATATCTTGATATTATAATATATATTTTTTATTTTGTAGAATGTCAATCAATGTTTTAGATTAGATTAAATGGTTCTACCACCAGAATTGAGATAAAAAGTTTTAATAAAAGGGGAAAAAAGATAAAAGAATCGACATATGCAAATACTAATTGGTCAAATTCTTATCTGAAATTAGAGTTTTCCTTTAACAAAAAACTTAAGCCTTTAGAGAAGAAGCTCTTCTCTTTCTGATTTCAGCCTTTTCAGCCTTCTTCTCAGATAGTCTCTTAGCCAATAGTTGAGCGTACTCAGCGGCAGCTTCTCTTTGAGCTTGAGCGTTCTTGATCTTTAGAGCCTTTTGGTTTCTCTTTCTTTGTAGTCTTTGTGGAGTGACTAATCTTTGGATCTTTGGAGCCTTAGTGTAGGTCTTTTCACCCTTAGTAACTTCTCTTCTAATGACGAAGTCACGGACATCATCTTCTTTGGTTAGACCGAAGAACTTTCTGATCTTGTTAGCTCTCTTTGGACCTAATCTCTTTGGAACAGTGGAGTCAGTGATACCTTCTAGTTCTTGTTCACCCTTCTTGACAATGACTAGAGATAGAACAGCTAGATCTGGACCAACGATGGAACCTCTAACGGACTTTCTCTTTCTTTCACCGGAACGTCTTGGTCTGTAACAAGAGACACCCTTGGTTAGAAGCAACTTAATTCTAGTTGGTAATAGAACACCTTGCTTCATTGGGAAACCTTGCTTATCGTTACCACCAGAGATCTTGAAAGTGTAACCCTTGAATTCGTCACCGACAGATTCACCTTCGACTTCTTGACCGATTCTCTTGTCGAAGAAGACACGGATTCTGTGTTCATCATCGATTTCGTAGGTCTTTTGAGTACCATTAACTGGGTAGGAGATGTTTAGCTTCATGTTGGTCTAATACGTTCTACTGTTTTGATTCGGTTTCTTTAAAAGAACTAAATAATCTGAAAATTTAAATAACACTCTTTAAATATATATATATTGATATACTTAGTATTAAGATAAGTCTTTAATTGTTAATTAAATGAAATTAGAGAGGAATTGGAAAACTTTACAATGTTGCTACCGATGTTTCTTCGGGGACAGGAGATGAATAGGTCAGTCTCATTCAATTGGTAAAGCTAACAAAACAGAATTATCACCATTACTTGCAGCTTGCTTCAACTGGCTTTGGTACTTACCATCATATTAGTTCATGCAAACAATATTGGGTGACGCGGAACCTACCACAGTATAATGATACAAAATGTTTCAGCTGCCTGTGGGAACCTCATCTCTAGTTGAGCCAGTTAGACTCAATAGACTGTGTCGTAATTGGTTTACTGGTACCATCCTTCCTACAAAGTCATCGTTCCCTCTGTGCAAAAAGGTTCTCTATTCTGGTCGACAGAGCCTATTTACTAGGGGAAAATCAATGTGTTGCTCAAGGCTTTTTGGTAGAGAAAAATTTCGGACTAGTTTCTGTTTTTGTATTTCTCCAGAAACAATTTTTTCAAAAAACATTTTAATTAAAAATTCAAAATGTGTGGGTGTTATAAAAAGGTATGGGTGTAAAAACAAGTCAAAAAAATAATTAAACCTATAATTACCATATTGACATGAGTTAAAGATATTTTTAGTTATATGCTTTTAGAGATAAACCATCTAATTATTATATGTAAGTTTATATGTATGAACTTTTATTCAAATGGTTACTTTCTACTTAACCTTCTCATTTGTTTTTTTTTAATCACTCTTCCTTTTTCAGGTTCTTTATGCTGTTATTAGCACTAGAATCATCGTTGACTACATCACCTGCAAAATTAAAAAATCTATTGGCTAACGGTGTTTGACCAGCATTTAGGTACGGTGTGAGACCAGTGTTTCCATTACTTGATGCAGGGAATGGGTTGCCATTATTTGTATTATTAGCTCCAGGGATACCTCCTGTATTATTTGTCATATTATTTCCACCCAGTGTACTATTATTCTGACCATTAGCGCCATTTGCGTTATTTCCTGACCCCAGACTCCAATCTTGGAACATTGATATAGATCCATTTGGAGAAGGCATCATCAATTCATTAGCAAATTTGGAAGGTAAAGAACCTGTTGGAGGGCCATTCATCATATGGTCTTGTGCGCCCATTTTCGTTACATTTCCTAACCCTCCAGTAGGAGAAAATATTCTAGCTGAACCTAACTGAGGTGGGTTAAATGGGATTTGTTGGTTATAACGTTGTGTTTGATTAGATGGTAATTGTTTTTGCATGGGGAGTATTTGTGCTTGAATAGGGCTACTCGAATTATTACCAGAAAAGTTCATTGGATTATTGTTATTGTTGTTATTGTTACTATTAGTATTGCCATTACTTGAACCTTGTAAAGGTGTAGCAACATATGGTGGTACCGCAGATGTACTTGAAAATAATGGTGGGAGACCATTAGAAAATGAAAAAGTTGTACTATTAGGAGCCTTTAATGGAACTTTTGATGAATCATTAACTTTATCTAACGATAATGCATTACCTGTTCCAGATACTGGTGATTCCATTTTAGTAGTAATATTTGCCAAACCTTTCCCATCATTATTCAATTTCTTAAAATATTGAGATGAACCATTACTACCGTAAATATTTGCAGTAGTTACAGATACAGTAGATGATGATGGTTCACTTTGAATCGCATTATTACTTATGATATTATTATTTGGTATCTCTACTCTCAATACTGGTCTTGTGCCTGCTTTTTTATTTTGTTCATGTGTATCGTTATGTGATACTGAAGAGTGCGTACTTCCTGATCCAGAGGTAATATTTTGTTGTGTATTGATAGATGGTGTACCAATCATATTTCCATCTGATTTATTACTTGATACTTCATCATTTAATGGATCATTATTTAATTTTGATGGTAAATTATTCAATAGGCGTTGTTGATCATTACCAGGTTGTCGTATCATTTGATGTCCTGTGTTTGATAAAATACCATAACCTTTAATTTGATTTTGCAAATGAAGTTTGAGATCTCTATCACTTGATTCCTGAAATGAAGTAGAAAGATAACTAGTATCATTTGATCTTGCATTTTGATGATTTGATGTTCTTGAATTATTTTTATTTCTTCCTAAAGAACTATTTCTTGTATGACTTATTGAATTATTTGATATTGTATTAGAACTAATATTATCATTACTATCACTATCATCACTATCATTTTGACTTAAATATGTTGAATTATTATTAATCATGGATAATCTTCTCTTTTTCGACATTTGTTCTTCAATTAAACCACTATCTGATATTAAATTTTCTTGATAAACATTTTTATTTTTTTTATAATTTCCAAAATCTTCAGGTCCTTTAATTTCACGAATCATTGTCTTATCATTAAGATAATGGTCAATTAAATCAGTTGTATCAACTGAAGAAAATTCATATAATGTATTATTTGGACCAATAATAAGTAATGTTACATCAACTTGACATAAAACAGCTAATTCATGAGCTTTCTTTAAAAGACCAGCTTTACGTTTAATAAAAGTAACAGTTCTATTTCTTTCATCTGTTAAAGGTTGAATTTCAATCTTCCGTCTACCCATCTTTTATTGTTTAATTCAATGAAGCAGTATATGAGTGTTTATTTTTCTCAAAATGTATAAAATAAAACCAAAATTTTTAAGGATGGATGAATATATGCAATAAGCTATAAATAAAATTAGTACGGCGTATGTAATTCTCTTCTAATCAAAAGTACTCTTTTCCACAAAATAGATATTTTGTTAATATGTTGTTGAATAGTAATTAAATCGGCCCGTATTTAATTCTATAATTTTTGTTTGTATTAGAATAATCTGTTTTTAAAATTATTAATAGTTTTTTTGTTAAAATCAAAATTACGATCTAGATCGGTGAAATAATTTATTATTTACGATGAGGAGAAAAAATTAAAATTGATTTAAAAAAAAATAAATAAATAAATAAATATCGTTGACACGGCACGGTAATAAAGGTATGAAGAAAATTTGAGATAATAATACATATAAGAAAATACGTAAAAGTTAATAAATAAAATCAAGAAGGTGAGAGAGATATACGTTAGTAAAATATATATTATAAGACAGAGAAAAAGGAATATTTTGAAATGACGAAAGAAATTCCTCAATGAGTTATATATATACTTATTAAATTTTCTGTAAATACGTCACATTACAAGATATATAAAATTCTTTAACAAGATTCTGTCACTACGTGAATAAAAGAGGTATGATTAACTCATGATTATACAGTTTTATTTCATTGGGCGTAGTAATAATTATTTAGTTTAGTTCTAGTAGATCATTAGTGAATTGAGAAAATAAACAGCCTTCTCATTTTTACGAAACAAGTTTTTTAGTCTCTTAATGTTTCATTTAATGTAGATGTTCTAGCCTTAAATTGTATCTTGGTTAAAGATGAAAATAATTATTGAAAGAGAATAAAAACAACGAAGAGAGAGACACACACCCACACCAAAAAGAAAATTGACAGTATTGTTAGAAATCTAAAAATAACTTTTATAAAATTTTCTCTTTTTCTCACTTATTTCCCCGTAGTACCTCAAACATTTTCGCGTGCGGGCGCGTCTTTATTTTCAATGTGAGAAGAGAAGCAAAAATTGTTTGAAATACGTAATCGGAGTGAAGTGCGACGAGAAAAAAAAATGTATGTAAATAATTTTATTATGGGTGGCGGCAAAATTTTGTTTCTGTCCATCGGGATGTTTCAACAGTAAGAATGGATGATGAGGACACATTTTTCCTTCTTTGTAAGATTTACATGATCTGAAAGGTTATGAACTTTCAAGCTGAGCCTCCTCTATATATATCATCAGTCTTTTTCTAAATTGTTTCTCTTATATAATAGAACTCCGATTCTTGATAATTTGTAAAGAATGAGAATAACAGAAAACAAGATCAAATGTAGAACTTGATATAAAATTTTGTTATTTTGATAAGGTTAGTCGTAAGTTTGTTTAGTTCGGATATGGGGAAACTGATAAGTAAATAATTGTGAAAGAATTAATACGTGTCTATATACATACTTACTATTTTCAGTAATTATTAGAAGATCAGCGGCTGTTAGGGTGTTACATTGGAATGAATAAGAATTTTTTGAGTCTCTCTCAGTTACTTCTGTACCTTTCGATAATAATATGGTTGTTTCTGTAATAAGTTCTTTCGAAACCATTACAGTAAGGCTTAAATATTATTTCCTTGTTTGTAAAATAGAAGAGGGTCCCCATTCAATTTTACTAAACGACCATTAACGACATGATTATTTTAACATTGTTTAAGAATAAGAATTTGTTTTTTAATCGTTATTTCGACCTTCCGGATACTATATATCCATAGTACTACAAGCTTTTCTCTCTAATGGATATACTCTTAAAAATATTCATTGCAAAATTCGCCCCCTTTTTTTACTTGGGAAATTCACGTGATGGAATGAGCATGAGCAGTTAACAATTTTCTCAGAAACATTCATACAAAGAAATGAAAAATAAAATTTTATAATAGTCCGAGAACCAATAAATAAGAAAATTCAAATTTGTAAGCTTTGCCTCCTTCCTTTGTCTGTTAACAAAGATAATTTTGCATATATTGACAGATTATAATTAACAAATTACAATATAATATAATAATACTCTAAAACACCGTAAATTATAGAAATATTATTATTATTACTATTAACTATTATGATTTTTATTTGTTAATGAATTGGAATGTATCGGTCGTTAGTCTCTCTCAATTTATTTAAAGTATCTTCGTTCATTGAATAGGATTTCTCTTGATTTCTGATTATAATAGATATGATGATTTTTTGTTCTCGTCTTTTCGATATGGAGCTTACTTTAAGGAGATTAAAATATTTTGATTTCGAGAAAATCAAGTATATTTATAGATATATATACATATATACTTGTAGCTTTGAAAGCTTTTGATATATATTCTATCTTGTACTGTCTTTTGCTTTAAAAAGATAGTCATACTCTCTATATAATATTTTATTAACGCTTTCAAAAAAAAAAAAGGACTCCTTAATTTTTTCTCTGTAAAAGGTTAATTTACTGTAAAGAAGTTCGTTTACTGTAAAGAAGAAGAAGAGAAATTAAATATACATTTTTGAGATATATATATATAAAAGGACTAGGAAAATTTAAGATTCCAATTATCACCAACTTGTTTCTTTAACTATACTAATATTATTACTTCCTATTATTATTACTATTACTAATCTTAATTTTTATTAACTTTATTACAATATATTATATTCAAATAAGAATAAGAAATACAAACAAATAATTATGACAAGAAAATTAATTTGGCCTTATCCAGATGAACCACAATCAGGTTTTTGGGGTAATACAACAGCAATTATTGATTGGTGTGAAGAAAATTATGTTGTATCACATTATATTGCAGAATGGTCAAATACTTTAACAAATTTTATGTTTATTTTAGTGGCAACTTATTATACATATTGTATTTATAGAAATCGTCTAGAAACAAGATTTATTTTAATAGGTATGATGTTTGCTCTTGTTGGATTTGGTTCATGGTTTTTCCATATGACATTACAATATCGTTATCAATTACTTGATGAATTACCAATGGTTTATGCAACATCAACTCCAGCTTGGTCATTATTTTGTGAGTTAGATTGGAAAACGTTAAGAGCAAGTAAAGGACCAATTTCAAAGAGAAAAGAATGGTTTTTTGGTATTATTGTGGTATCTTTTACGACAGGTTTAACATGGTTTTATATGGCTTCTCAATCTCCAATTATATTTCAAGTACTTTATGGATTCTTAAATTGTTTAGTCGTAGCAATTTCAAGTTCTTTTGCATATTTCTTAGTACCAAGAAATAAATTAGATAAGAAAAATTTATACACGACAATGGGTTTAGGTATTGTTATCTTTTTATTAGGTTTCATTTCATGGCAATTAGATATTCATTTATGTAGTTTTTGGAGATATTTTAGAAGAACTTATCTTCTATTACCATTTGGTACATTCCTAGAATTACATGGTTGGTGGCATATTTTAACTGGTATGGGTGTTTATACTTATATTGTATTTTTACAATATTTACGTGTATTAAACCTTGGTATTGATGATGATTTCTTATTTATTTGGAGATGGAGATTATTACCTGAATTAGTTAGAAAGGATTCTGCTATATCAACTAAATATTCTTTAGAATTTTGGGGTCCATATGAAACAGAAACACTGCAATCAATGAATACTGCAACTGCTACAGCTACAGCTGGTTCAGCAGATATAACGAATGCACATACAGAGGCTTTAAATTAATTAACTCTTAATGCATATTTATTATATTTTTTAAATGACATTATTATTGTATATAGTTATTTATATTCGAAAAAATTAAATTTATCATTATTGTCTATTTTTGTTTTTTAATGTTTTGTGTAAAATTATTTAACTTTGGTTTCCACCTTAAAATGTCCAAGTTAATTATGTTATATAAACAAAACATTAAAAATGATAATCTGTAACTAAAATTAAAGAAAAAAAAAAAGAATTAATAAGATAATAATAATAATAATATTAATAATATATGTATAAATATAAACTATACTCTTTCACTTCGAAAGAATCCTATGCATTTTTTTAATTTGTTTTTTTTAAATCATCTTAGACATATATGGTCCATCTAATTCATAACCTAACTTGGCATAGTAGTTTCTAACACCAACACCAGAAATAACAGAAATCTTTTCAGAACCATGTTCTTCCTTCGCAATTCTTTCCGCCTCTTCCATCAATAACGTACCAAAACCTTGATGTTGGAACTTACGTGGATCTCTTGAATGTAAAGGAACAACAGAACCATAAACATGAAGTTCCCTCACAATAGAAGTTCTTTGATTAATAAATTCTTTTCTATATGTATATTTCTTTGATGCCTTTCTTAATCTTAGAAGACCAATTAAAATATCCTTCTTTGGATCTTCATATGATAAGAAGGTTTCCCAACCACCATTGGCATAATAATCTCTTCTAATCAATTCAACTTGATCGGGAGAAACTTTATGATGAACTTCTTGAATACCAACTTCTCTAGTACGGACATCTCTACATGAAGTACCCAAATCCTTCATTCTTGCTAGAGCTAATTCTCTTAGGTTACCATTATCAACACCACTTGTCACTAAAGGCATTGGAATATCTCTTTGAACACGATAGATTCTAGTCCAAGGTGGCACTAAAGCCATAATTCTAGCAACTAAATCTACCAATGCATTAGCATTATACGACTTATATTTACCTGTCTTCCATAATTCATATAGACCAGTACCTCTAATGACTAAAGTTGGATAGATCTTTAACCCATCAGTTCTAAAATCAGGATTTTCAAAATATTCTTTAAATTGTTCAATATCTCTTTCCATCCCAACATTAGGTAAATCAGGCATCATGTGAGAAACAACTTTATAACCAGCATCCTTAGCCACCGCAAAAGTTTCACAAACAGATTTAACTGTATGACCTCTATTAGTATCTCTAGCGACATCTTCATATAGAGACTGCACACCGATTTCCAATCTAGTACAACCATATCTTAACATATCATCCAAATGTGTAGCAGTACAATAATCTGGTCTAGTTTCAATAGTGATACCAACACATTTGGTAACACTCTGTTGTGAATATTTAATAGCTTCATCTAAATCATTACCATTGAACCCAGATAATGCATTATGCAATTTTGTAATAAAATCTTCTCTATAATCCGTAGGTAAAGACATAAAAGTACCACCCATGACCACATATTCGACTTTATCAATAGAGTGACCTAATTGTTTTAATTGTTCAACTCTACCTCTAGCTTGTTCATAAGGATCGTAACGTGCTCTAATAGCACGCATAGAAGTAGGTTCATAACCTGTATAAGATTGTGTAGAATATTCAAAATCAGAATCGGGCCCACCAGGACAATAGACACAAATGTTACCAGTGTATGCGATATGAGGACAACGATGTGGTTTACACATAACAGCGACAACAGCAATACCTGAGGCAGTTCTCACTGGTTTAGCCTTTAATTTTGGCAATAAATATTTCTTATATTGATCAGGTATAGAATTAATAATATCTGTTAGTCTAGGTTGCTGTTTCAATTTATATTTCTTAGAATACTTGATAATAAGACCATTTAGATTAATATCTCTTGTTGATGACGTCGTCAAAGAGTTTGTTAATTCAGATGTAACATCTGCACAACATTGAACAAAACGTTCTTTTTCAGGGACCAAATTTTGTTTGTTAGTCTTTGGACCTTTACCACGACGACCCATCCTGTTTATATTGATGATAGTTTTTAGTGTATTGTGATTACTTTTCTTCAACGTAAGAATAAGTTTCTAAAATAACCATAGAGGTGACATTTGTATTATATATTTAAATTTTACGATGCTTATTAATTATTACTGTATGGAACTTCTCTCCTTCTCCTCGCACTAAATTTGAGCCATCGATTGAAATTTTTCAGTTTTTTTTTTCTTTACAAATTCTCATCACTCATCGCTTCCATACTATTTAGAAATCGAGGGTTTAGCGGCAAACTGTACGTCGCTTTCTTCGTTATATCATAATGCACACATACATCTACTGTGAATAATAAATATGAATAATAGGGAAAGAACAATATATATATATATATATATATTGCCGTAAGGATGTATCAACAAGATTAGATAGACAAAAAATACAGATGAAGATGAGCATAAGTAATAGTCCTTTAGTTAGTATACTTCTAACCATAGAGATAAATTATCGGAAGTTGTCTAAAGTAATTCGAAATTTAAGTAATCTCACAAGCTATAAATATATTAATATTTCGGGTGAACCATTCTGTAAAACATGTTACTATACACAATTTTCTTGATCTCTCAAATATATATTGAATAGCATACGCAGAGTTCCCTTATTATTTACATACAATAAAAGATTGAATTAGTGTGTCGCCAATTAAAAAAATGATCCGTGTCCTAAAAAAAAATTAGTTGGGTCGTAAAAACAGAGAGCGAGTGGAAAATACGTTTTCTCAATATGACGAGAAATACAAAGGACAGGTACATAATAATATATATGTAAATATATATGTATTAAATATTTAAGTTACAACAAATAGAGAAAAAGAATACACACACAAACATCTACATAGGTTAGATATCCGTTATAGTCACATATACTCTATCTTGACGAAATTAAACAATCTATTTTGTTTAACATTTATTTGCTTTTGTGTCTCTGTCCCTTTTTTTATCTTCTTTTATTTTTATTTTCTGTTAGATACATTGACATAGACTTTATACAACTTCATTTCTAGCATTACAAGATAACAATGGTTACAGATGCAAAAAGAAAGAAAAATCAGAAGAAGAAGGCTAGACAGAAGCAGAAGAAAGCAGAACAAAAAGCTCTTCAACAAACTACGGAAAGTAGTAGTGCAGGAACAGAAATATCCGAATCAACTGTCCTGTCAAGGCTTGAGTCAAACGAAGAAGTATCGACAACAATTCCCACTACTGATAATTCAGTAATTTCAAGTATCCCAAATGCTGGTGCCACTGTTATGGATGATATAGTGGATAAAACTCAACAAGATGTGGTTCCAAATCAACAACATGATGAATTCGATTCATTTGTCGAACACAAAGATAATACTATTGATCCTGAAGTTGAAAATAAATTACCTAAATCGGATAACATTGTGATATCAAATAATATACCTGAGATGAAAGAAAATCAACAACCAATTGAAGAATCAGAAACTCAGATTTCTGATCTACCTCTTGAACAATCATTTACTCACGATACGATAGAAATGCCTGAACCAACTCCAGAACATACAGAAAATATACTTAATATGGAAAATCCTTCTATTCAAACAGAAGAAACAGAACAAATTAAAGAGCAGCCATCATTATCAAGCGGAGTACCGGAGTTTGTTGATGAATATCCTGTAATGGATGAGACAGAAACAAAAGAAGAAATGGAGATTACACAACCTATTGATACTTCTATCACGGAACAAATCATAGAGTCACCAAATGCGGTAACACAAGAATATGGCTTAGAGAATGAATTTCATATGGAACCAATCGATAACGCCAACATGAGAGAACAAAATATCTTTACAAGTGAAACTCAACAAAGAGGGCATGTTTTGGAATCTGAGGTACCAGAAGTAAACGTAAGTAATAATAGCGAATCAGAAACGAATGTTACGAGTGATGATGTTAATGTTAATTTGGAACTCAAATCTGAAACTGAAAATCCTATTCTAAGCCACATACCTGCTGAAGAACCTATGAACATTGACAGAGAAGAAGATTTATTGCTCGAAGAGGATTCATCAACTAACAAAAGTTTTGAAAACACTGTTGTTCACTCTGAATTGTCTTATGATAGTTATGGTCAGAACGAAACAAATTTCCAAACACAAGATAATATAACTGACGAATCAATTAATATGAGCCATCATCAAGACGAAATGTTATTCAGTCAGGATAACGAAGTTGAAGTAGAAAAGATGCCATGGGAACAAGAGAAGAGAGAATCAATTGCATTGGAAACTCAATTACAGGACAATAACCAAGATAAGGAAACCAATAATGTGAATGATTTTTATGAACAAATAGAAGAACCGGTAACAATTCACAGCGAATTGTTTGCTAACACAGAGGATTCACTCAATCATAACATTGCTTCAGAAAGTATAAAAACTCAACTAAAAACAAATACACAAACAGAGAATACTATCCAGAGTGCAGATAACTCAAATTCATTATTTACAACTGATAATGAACAAGATGATGAATTATTACCGTGGGAAGTAGAAACTGAGACAAACCCTGAAATAGCGTCCAACTTAGTTGCAACTGCAACAGAGTTGCAACAGGAGAATTACGTTTTACCAGATAGTGGTAACCAAGATGTTACAATTACTGATATACCTACAGAGGTTCAACTAGCTAACAGCAACCCACAGAGTACAACCGCAGTTGAAAATGAAAACAATATTGTGGACACTGCAAAAAATAATTTCTCTTTTATGGATGATGATGAAGACCTTCTTGAGGATGATGATAGCTTTTTAGATTCAGACGAGGAGTTACCAACCGATTTGGAACCAAAGACTACAGTGCAAGAAAACCAGCAATTGGATACAAACGCCGAAACATCCTTTACAGCCAACATCAATTCAAGTCCAAAAGTGTCCAAGTATGCACCACAAGGTGCCACTAGTTTAACTCAATCTGTGGAAACAGCAATGGGAAGATCTGGGATTGTGCAACCTCCTCCCATGATATTTAATAATTCTTCTCAACAACCTCAGGTTGGCTCTCACACTGCATCAACGCAGTTACAAACTTCGGTCAATACTCAAAAGACTGTAGAAACTATAAATAAGGCAAAGCAGAAATCCGATGCTTATGATTTCCCAAGTGATTTACTTGGATCAAACCCTAAACCAGTTCATGCAAAGGCTGTGGCCACACCAACAATGAGATACGGGTCCATCCCTTCAATGGATATGAACCCTCCCTCAGTCAGAAAGACAAGTATCCCATACAGTCCGTTACAAACTAGTGCTGCACCACCTCCACCTCCAATGACCCACAATAAAAGAAATTCCCAACAACACGTTCAAATTTCAACTCCAACAATGAACCAACCTCCGACAAGAAGTAGAGTATCTAGCAGTGTCGGTATGATGCAGGCTCAGGCTCCTCTAACTGTTGGTATTCCTCAACCTGGTGTGCCTTATGCAAGACAGAGAGCAACGAGTAATTTGTCTAACGGAAGCGGTATGGGCATATATCCTCCTTCTACCACATATACACAACCATTATCGCCCAAGGCTGCAAATACGATTGGAACCCCGGCTATGCCTTTAAAGAAAAGCAAGTACGCTCCTATCAGTAATGTACAACAACAGGTTGCAAACCAACAACCTAGTTATACCCAACCTCCTACTGGATATATCCCGGGGCAACCTATGCTAAACAGTACAGCAGGAATGAAGATACAGCCCACATTTCCTCCAAATGGTAATAACCAGATTAACACCATTCAACAACCAGTATTACCACCAACAAGTTTTATGTCTAGCGCTACCATGGCCAACCAAGGCATTAGCAGTTCTAATGCATATTCTGTAAATCAAGTTCTCCAAACACCAAATAACATCCCTGTTGTGAAACAGCAATATTATCCAACCACAAACCCAAACGTTATCAACAACCAACAAATGCTAGCAAATCACGAACCACAATTAAACCATAGAAGTAATTACGCACCCCGGGTATCTCAAACAGAATACCCGACCGGGTTGGGTATTAATGCACAGCCTCAAATTCCTATGCAACAAACACTTTTCCAATCTAACACAGCCCAAACGAGTGCAGTTGATCACCAAAGTCTTTTGACACGTCAGTTTCCATTGTTTTGCTGGGGGAAATCTAATAAAATTGTATATGGTATACCTGAAGCAAATTCAATGTATTCTGGGACTGGGTTTTCATTGAATACAATTAATATTGTGAACTATGGTTCTATTTTGGTCACATCTGATGTTATGAAAACATATATTGGTCCATTATCACCTAAAACAAAAAAGGCAGAACTTGAAAAGTGGTTAGATTCCATACTTAATAATATGCCTGAAGACTTTAATGATACTACATCATTAATATGGAATATATTGAAAGGTTATGTAAATGGAACGGCCGATCTTGAATCTATTGCAAATATGCTATGTGATACAACTTCAACTAGAATGTACGTTACACAACCATTTGCCCTTCCCAAACCTGTTGCAAACGCCAGCCGCCTAGAACCAAACGCACAAAATAGAGTTTTAGCGCTACTTCAAATCGGTAATTACGAGGATGCTTTGAACATTGCATTAGAAGGTCAAGATTTTACAATGGCATTATTAGTGGGAAGTTTAGCTGGTAAGGAAGTGTGGTCTTCTGTGGTAGATTCTTACTTAAGAATGGGGTCTCCAACTTATTCTGATCATGGCATTAATGTACTTTCATTACTTTTCCAAGTTTTCATTGGTAACTCTAAAATTGCGATTGCTAATTTTTATAACAACCAAGAACATATTGCATGGGCTGTTCAAAATTGGAGATATATTGTATCTGTTATCTTAGCAAACGCTAAATCAGTTACGGGAAGCACTACATTAAAATCAGGCCAATTACCACCAATGATCCTAGAATTTTTAGTAGAATTTGCTATTTTCCTATGCAAACAAGGTCTAAACTTAGAAGCTGACATATTATTTGTCATTGCTCGCATTCCTCTTTCCTTTTCGCCAGTAATTACTGGTTCCGACGTGTATTTCAAATATATTGGTCAGCCTTCAACAACCGAAAGTTTAATATGGTCTGAAATTTACGAATATACTAAGAGCATAATTGAACCAACATTCAAAGGCTTCCCAACACTTCTATCTCAAAAAATGAACTATGGATTTGCATTAGAACAACAAAACTTATCCTCACAAGCAGCCAAATACAATGAGAACGTTGCTACAAAGATCAAGTCACTTCCAAGAAAAGATGCATATGCTGCCAATTTAATGAACAGTTCGAACATTTTGACAGCTAGAATTAATAACTCTAGTACAGGTTGGTTAGGTAAACCAAAGTTAAGCAGTGTATGGGGACAACTAGATAAATCTTTTAACAAGTACATCGGTGGTGATATTGATAAGAAAACAACTCAAACTCCAGAAAAGGATGTTTTTGGGACATATACACCATACACTTCCAACCATTCGTCTGTGGTAGACCTAGACCAGACAAATATTAACCAATATCAACCTCAGGGGAATTATAGACCATTGGGTCAAGTAAATCACCATTCCGCAACCCCTGGAAATGTTCTTTCAATGGAGCATTTGAAGAAAGCTTCTCACCATACATTTGGCGAACAGAACCATTACGAAACTCCTTCAAGAATCGGGGAAAGTTTGCAAGGTTCACCTAGTAGAACATACACTCCTGAAGTAGGTAGACATGTACCACCACTGCACAATCCACTACCAAGAGTTCAAAGTGAAATTTTTGAAACCAATAAAGTCGCTCCACCACCCATAATGAGAGGTGATACGAATAACTTAGTATTGCAGAGATCCGTCACACATGATCACCTGAATATGGAAGTGCCAGAACCAATGACTACATTGGCAAATGATATTGCAAATATTGGACCACCACAACCTCTAAATAGACAGGTAGTTGCTTCTAAGCCTCCGTCCGGACCTCCAAGAAGATCATCAAATGTATCGGTTCATTCGGAAGTCCCTCCACCACCAAAAGGTAGACTAAATAAGGGAAAAGCTTCTTCCCATCGTCAATCTAACAATAATGCAATTTCAATTGATCAACTGACGTCCTTACAAACTACTCCATCAAGTAATCCTATAATTGGAAATGTACCTCCAATTTCAGCAGTTTCTCAATCGGCAATGAAAAAAGTTCCAGAATCTGACATAAAAACAAAGATATCAACTACTATGGAACATTCCATGAGTAATGAATTGACGGAACAAGCAACAAGTTTACCAGTTGAAACTAATTCGTCTAATGACCAAACAGAGGAAAATACGCCATTGGAAAAAACAGACCATTCTAGTAAGTTCGATATAAAGGAAAACGAAAAAGAAGCTACTGACCAAGACGTAATTACAGAAGAAAATATTGAGAATAAATCTTTTCAACAAGATATAAATGTCCTTGATCATATAAATGAAGACACTCAGAATATTGGCTTGGAAAGTACTAATCTCGGTGAATCTCCTTTAGAACATAACAGACCTCCAGAAAATGAAGAGGAAATTATTGGAAATGCCACTGATTTAAATACGGTTGAGGACTCCATTTCTGATGGTGTTGTTGCAGAGAAGCCACTTGATAATACCTATTCCGGAGTTAATGTGCATGAGAGAACCGAGTTCTCAGAAGATGATAACTTAGAAACCAGAATAGGTGTTACAGCCATTACAAGTAACGATCAAGAGGTTGAATATCCTGAAAAAGATACATTACAACAGCTAGACAACACTGCACTGGATACTGATGAGCAGGAGATCGATCAATCCCTTGAAGTCACACCGAAAGAGGTCACGGAAACTGCTCTAGTGCCACCAGCAGATTTGCAACCTTCAGGAAATAAAATTAATGATGGAGGATTGGTTACCGATTCTAATAATGTCACATCACAAAATGAGCAACGAGAGGCTAAAGAAATTCCACCAGTAGAGAAAACAGAAGAAAGTGTAGATAGTACAAAACAACCTAACACCATGGCAGAAAGAAAAGTTGGCATAGCAAAGAAACACAACGCATATGCTCCAACCAAAGCTAAAGCTAAGCCAAAGGTGAAAAACAATCCATATATGCCAAAGAATACCACCTCGAATCAAAATTCAAACACTGAACAGCTCTCAGAACTAACTAGTGAAACGAACATGTTCACATACAGTAATTATTCACCATCGCCATATTCTAACTCTGAGAATGAAAAGATTGGGGAAGATTTCAGTGGTCGCTCAAATACGAACTCGGAGTCCCAAGAAAGCAATAATTTCCAACCTTATACGCAACCAGTTTCTCCAGATACGGTGAACTCCCCCGTGAACAATAACAATGCTCCAAGAAAATCTTTTTCAAATGATAAATTTGGTCCTATAAAGGAAGCAGATGAGGTATCAATGGAGACATTTGAACCTGTCATAAAAAAGAATACTGGGAATAATTTCAATACCTTCACTGCAGAAGTAACGAATACGGAATATAATGATGTCATTGAGGATGAATCTGAATCAGAAGATGAAAATAATGGGAAACCAAACAATGAAATTAAGAAAAATTCTGTGAAGAAAAATAACATTAATGGTCTCCCAGGAGATAATCAAAGTATTTGGCGCCGTTGGTTAGGGAAAGAACCTGGAGAGAAAAAGGCCATAAAGGCTAAATTGGGTAATGAGAATAGCTTCTACTATGACAACGAATTAAAACGTTGGGTTGATAGGAATGCTACCGAAGAACAAAAGAAAGAAATGGCAGAAGCCTCGAAACCTGGCCCACCACCACCAATTATTAAGCGTAAGGATTTGGGACCAACGTCATCACCTCGTGCAAGTGCCAATCATAATATTGCCCCACCTAGCACATTTTCTCCAGTAGTACCGATGGATCCATTAACAGGTAAACCCTTGACTAGACCAAGTTCCTCTTCTGATAAAATTGAAACAGCTTCTTTGGCCACTGACTCTACTAGTAGATTTTCTACTAATCCGAATATCGAGAGTCTAGTTGGTAAGAAAGCAAATGATCTAGACGACTTACTGAAAGTTTCGGCGTCTGTGAATCGTGGTGGGAAAAGAAAGAAGAAGGCTAACAGAGGTTATGTGAATGCAATGTAAAGTTTGTAGAAAATATTGTATAATAATTTTATTAGTTTCTATATGTTAAAAGTTAACCTTTGAATCAAGGTAATTTACAACACCTTACACACTTTCTCAAGAATTACAACATAATACGTATTGTACATGAGATACTGGAGCTCCAGTCTTCGAATACATTAAAAACAGTATTCGACAAATTTAAGGAAGGTTCGACAAACAGGAATCCTGATCAGATAAATTGAGACCTACACTAGTAAACCTTTTAGTAACAATCCAAAGAACACTATTTGTGAGTTATATATTTACCTTGTACCCAGTTGTTGTCAAGGGGAATTTAGTTCAATGTGACGAAAACTGATTTATAAAACCGCGAATATTTATGAAAAGATTAGCGGCTAAATAATACACTTTCCTATGAAAAAAATCAATCCTGAATTTTTTATTTAGTTGGGAAACAAAGAATATTTAAAAAAGATATAGTTCATACTAACCAAACTATGTCGTATACTGTTGATGTTGAATTAAATGTGAATACCTTAGAGCTGGTGAATCGTATTTTTAACTTTCAGATTAACAGGTTTACAAATTTGTTGAATGGCTCATCCACAGTTAAGGCTACAGATGATTCCAATTTATTTAGTGTTTTATTTAAAATAATCGAGTCAGCAATACTAAGAAAATTGCAATCAAAAGTTCTAGAATCGCATGATGGTTTTCAAATATCGTGTGAAGATTTATTTCATGAAGGTAATGGAAGTATCAAAATCAATAATCCCCCAAGTAAAGCACAAGAAAAATTGGTAGACAGTTTACTTAAAGTATTATTCTCACAATTCGTGTCTGTAACCAAAAATAATTATGTCGAAAATGGTCATGATAATCTAGTTTTATCATTATTTATCGAAAATATATACGTCGAACCTTACTGTGTAAAATCCCCCAATTCCTCGAATCAGAATCAAGGATCTTTAGAGGAAATCATTAACAGCATATTTTTAAGAACCCAAGTTCAAGAAAACATGACAAAATATGATCAAACAGATTTATCTAAGTTTGATATATATTTCTACCATTTTAAAGATGAAGAACATAAACCGTCCAAAGAGATTTTAGTAGAAGAATTCGATAAAATTGATATCAATAACAGTGGTCAAGATAGAACTCTTATTGAGGAAACTAAAACAAATATCTCATTAGATAGAACTATCCTTCCTAACTTCCAGTTTTCTGAAGAAACACTAAATTTGGTATCTATTACGGCTTTGCCATCACCAAATCTGGAAAATCTCTGGGAAAGTTTGTTTTATAATGGAATTCTAAAACAAGCAATATTTAATTCTACCGTTTTATCACTCAAGATTTCACAACAAAGAGGTGTTATAGAACAGCAACCGATAAGGTCAAAAGAACAGATGATTAACAACAACGGTCTACTATTATTACACGGTCCCCCCGGTACAGGTAAGACCTCGCTCTGTAGGGCTGTTTGTCAAAAACTCTCTATCAGACAGAAATATAATAAAGAGAGTATTACACCTGAAGGTAGATCCCGTTCCATTCTGGTAGAACTTTCGTGTTCTAGAATTTTCTCACGTTGGTTTGGGGAATCATCAAAAAATATCAGCAGCATTTTCAATGATATTGAGCTTCTATTGAAATCAAGAGGAAATGATAATGGCTTTATATGCCTATTAATAGACGAAGTTGAAACAATAGCAAGTTGTAGAACAAAGTCAATAAACAATAACGAGTCCAATGAAAGTGTTAGAGTTGTAAATAGTTTACTCACCAATTTGGATAAGCTAAAGAAATATGATAATTTTATTGTACTAACCACTTCTAACTATATCGATACTCTAGATTGCGCATTCATTGATAGGGCCGATAGAATATTTCACGTCACAAAACCTTCATTGGAAGCTCTTGAGAGTATTTTAATATCTTCCTTAGAAAACTTAATGTGCTGTAGTATTTTAACTCCAATTTATAGAAAAGGTAGTTTTCTTGAGAGAAGCAAATACAAAAATGTAATCCGTGTCATTGCCAAACAATGCTTAGTATGTATCACATTCTATCACCTTTTATTGACTCCGATTTTATTTCTTATAAACTAACAATCATTTTCAATCAGGCATTAGATTTAAGTGGTCGTGCGCTAAGGAAAGTTCCCCTAATATGTTTATCTGAGTATTTCCAAGACTTGCCTGTTAACGTTGATTCCTTCCTCATTGCACTAGCAGATACTATTAATAAATACCAAGAAAATGATTATTAAACTACCCCAAAACATAAGCAACTAATTCTAAAGAAAGTTATTATTTTTTATAACTTATATGCAATGATATCTATTTATATGCTTTTTGTAAATTGATTACACGTAATGGAGTATATAATACTGCAAAATTAATCTGTTATTTTATGTTTTTAGAAAAGTATTACACCATCGCAGTACTAACAATTAACGCAATGTCTTAATAAAATTGTCCAAATTATATTCTTCATCATATTGGGAACTATCCCACAGTTCTTTTAATTCACCAACTGCTTCCTTAGCCTTACCAGTTAAACCAGTCTCATTAGCTACATCCTCCATATCGGCTTGATTTTGTTTTGCTTGTTCTTCATCTTGAGAAGGTACGTTTGATGTATCAAATAAATCCAATAATTGATGGGTATCCATAGAGGCTAAACCACTATTCTGTTGGTTAACCACTGTTGATGCAATATTCATTTTAAACTTTTGAAGACCCATAATCTTTTCTTCAAGAGTACCTTTAGTAATAATTCTGTATACATTAACAACCTTCTTTTGGCCCAGACGATGGGCACGATCCATGGCCTGTAAATCATTCATTGGGTTCCAGTCATGTTCCACAAAAATGACAGTATCAGCACCTGTTAAATTCAGACCCAAACCACCAACTTTAGTTGTAAGTAGTAAACAGTCAATAGATGGATCATCATTAAATTTCTTCACAACACTTTGTCTATCACGAGGATCCACAGTACCATCTAGCCTCATATACGTGACAGAAGGCATACATTTTTTGAACAGGTCATTCTCGACCATATCTAACATATCTTTCAATTGGCAGAAAATTAATGCACGATGTTGAGAAATAACATTAGTAGTTAGAAGTTGATCGGCTGATCTTTTATCCATTTCTTGCTCACCGATACCACACTCCAATAAAAGCGTTCTTAATGCAGTCAATTTTGGTGCATTAATTATATCATGTAAATCTAAATGAGCCTGTTTTAGATATTGTTGAACCTGTTGCAATTGCGGATGATCTGGAGAAAGGACCAAAGCCGGATGGTTGCATAATTTTCTCATATATTGAAGTGCTTGGAATATGTGTTGTTTATTGTCCACTTCAGCTGTATTTTGAATGTCCTTCTGAACAACTGTCTTCTGTTTCTTGGCAAAATCCTCGTATAATTGTTTTTGTAAATCACTTAGTTCACAGTAATAATCTTGGATAATCTTTGGTGGTAAATCAGAAAGGACATCTTCCTTCAATCTTCTTAACATAAAAGGTAAAACTTGCTTATGTAAAGCTTCCAATGCCAAAACACCAGCCTCTTGTTCTTTAGAAGAAGTCTTACTGTTTCTAGATGCAGCAATTGGCTTTGCAAAACGATCTTGAAACATTTTTTCTGTACCTAAGAACCCCGGCATCAAAAAATCGAATAAGGACCATAATTCTACAACATTATTTTGGATAGGGGTACCTGTTAAAATTAAACGATGGTTAGCACCTAGTTGTTTCACTGCTTTGGCCAATTTGGATTGAGAATTCTTAATTATATGACCTTCATCTAATACACAGTAGTTGTAATCAAATTTCATTAAATATTCTAAATCATTTCTTGCAACATCGTATGATGTAACGATTATGTCGGCACTACCTAATTGATCTCTTAATGGATAACGTTGAGAAGGTCCACCAGCATATACTAGAACCTTCAAAAATGGAGAATATTGATTAAACTCATTTTCCCAATGACCAGTTAGAGATGGAGGGCAGACAATGAGCGATGGTAATGGCCTAGTGGTAACCGAATGTGTTTCTTTATAATCCTCTTGTCTTAGATACTGGTCACTAGCAATAATACAAATTGTTTGTAGTGTTTTACCAAGCCCCATATCATCACACAATATACCATGCAAATTATAATGGTTAAGAAATGCAAGCCAATTCACACCATCCTGTTGGTATTTTCTAAGAGTGGCTTTAATAGCAACTGGAAGTTTGAATGGTTTCGCCTTTGATGGATCCATCATTTGTTGAATGAAGTCTCTTTCTTTTTCACGACCAGCCATTAAATCTTCTGGAAGCCCCTCTGGGTCAGAGATACCTTCTTCTAAAGGAACAAGTTTAATAATGGAAGCAAATGTCGTAGTAGCAATACTTCTTACATCATGGTTCGAATCACTCATTCTACCTAATAACGGAACAATTAGGAAGATGACATATGGAAGAATTTCGGTTCCCATAGATACCGATAAATGATAGATTAATTCCGATGCACCTTGACGTTCAACAATAGATCCAGCATTGTTCATCATCGGTAGAACACCACGGATAATAAATGGCATAACTTGTACAGGACATATCTTTGCAATATCAGCAAATGTTCTGGCTGCTGAATAACGAAAAACTGAATAATCAGAGCACAAGAAACCTTGTAATTTTTCTAATCTTGGAATAACATCACCATCGCGTAATTCTGAATTCATATATGGGAAAAGAACACGTAGTATTCCCATAGAGTCTACAATAGATTGTCCAAAAGTAGAGTCATTTTGTTTTAATTCTTCATCTGAATATGATTTATCTAGAGGTTCGAATAAAACAGCCTTGAATTTAGGAATTTTGGATAATTCTTCTTTGTCAAAAACTGATAACAGTGTCCCTAATGTGTACAAACCACCCTTACGCTTCAGTTTTGCATCATCGGCAACCTTCTTTAGTTTAATATCCTCTTGATCTGTTATGGAATTATCCTCTTTTATTAATGTTAATATTTCTGAGGAATACTTGAGGTTGACAGTAAAATCTGGAACTTCTGATGTATCGACACATAAAAATCCGCAAAGATTCTTAACTATCTTGTTTGCAACGTTAACTTTGTTACATTTTACTAATTCACGAAGAAGGTGAATTACAGAATTACCAGCCATTTGTTGAAGCATTTCATTGGTTTCTTCTTTCACACTATCCATTAGTGATCTAATAATTGGATTCAACTTTGGTGGTATTCCGTTCATTAACAAAATCGAGGAAGCTGCATTACATAAAACCCAGTTAGATCTAGCTTTCATCAATTCATTGGTCGAATCAATAGCTAATTGAACACGGTACCTTGCATCTTCCAAAGGTTTCTTTCCTAAAATTTTATATGAATTACTCATCGCTTTAAACAGTTTCGGATAATATTCATTGTAAACCTTCTGTGCAGTTTCGATCGTAAATGCTTGTGGTCCAGCTTCTGTCTCACCTTGTACCACAATAGCGATTCTAGGCAATTTATGTTGAGGTAACATACCAACGTCAACAAATGTTGTTAATAAAGTTTGACATTGCATACGTAATGCTTTTAAGCTTGGAACTAATTCTCTAAATACAGGCAATGATGACGGATCAGATAATTGAGTATTTATCTTTTCACCAAAGATATCATTAACAAATGGAGGTAGTTGATCTCTATCAGGATTATTCTTTAACCATGCACCACAGAATTCTGTAAGTATAACACCTGCTAACATTCTAGGTGTCGAATAAGGTAATTCATAGCAACGAACAAGAACATTAGAAAAGAAAGACTGCAATGTCGAATCTTGAAACATAGCTAAAGTTAAACCAAATGCGCGGGCTGCCATAACTCTTGTATTAATAATAACATCCGAACCTAATAATGTGATATCACCAGCAATCATTGGTGCATCTATATTAACATGTTCTGACGATTTTGGAACAGGGATTTCTGAATTTGAACTCGCCTCTGAAATGGATCTCTTTTTCTGAGAATGTATTTGATAATGTTGAGATGGCTTTAAAATAAATTGACCTTCCATACTGTAATTTTTACCATTCAAACCGATTGGAGTATTAAGAAGATGTAGGATCGGTTGTAGATGTTTACTAAATACATGATCCAATGATTTTTCAGTATGTTTTGACTTGTATTGTGCCAATAATGATGTGTATACTTCGAAGGATAAATCAAGAATATCTCTATTTTGTTCCAACAAAATATTTTGGAATACTAATCTGAAAATTTTGCTGTTAATCCACCCCTTTGTAGAATCATCTTCTATAGACAAAAAAGCTTTTAATAAATTTAGGACAGCTTTCCTAACGGAAGTAATAGAATGACGTAAAAATGGATATAATTTTGGGACTAATGATTTGAAGGCCCATTCAGCTGGTAACATAACAGCTTTTGTCTTTAGGACATCCAAAACTTCTTTGAATTGACATAATTTTGCCAATAAATTCATAACAGAACCAACACTTGAAGATAGATCATCATCAAGTTCAGATAAAGATGTCCACATAGTAGTTAATAAAATTTCAATTTTCTCATTTTGTAATGTAACAAATTGATCAGTAATTGGAACTAAAATAGATGCAGCGACACTTTTAACATCATCATCAGATTGTCTTAAACCATATAATACAACACTAACCACGCTATCTAATAAATCGCGTGAAGTAAGGAAATCTGTCTTGATACTTACAAAATACCGTATCCCCAACAAACCACCATGTGTAGCTTCCCAAATTCTATTAGGGCACCCTGTTACTATTGGATCTTGTAATACTAATTGTTCTAACTTTTCGAAAATTTTAAAGGATAAATCATCATCTAAATGAATTAATAAAGCAGCCAATGTTTGTGATACAGATTCTCTAACTGGTGCAACTACAGTATCATTGACAAAATCTCCAAATCTATCAAGTGCAAATATAGTTAGTAGTCTAGTAGCTAAATCTTCTAAACTTTTCTTATTTTGTTTGTCATTGATTTCTCTAGTTTCACTTTTTAATCTATTTACACCATATGCATGTTTCTTCATTAATTCTCTTAAACCTAAAGCTGCACCATGTCTAATTTCCCAGGATTCATTAAATATATTATCTATAAGTAGTTCATATATCCCTTGAAATTGCCAAACGATACCTGCGACTCTTTCATGTTGTTCTAAAATTGGTGCAGCAACTGACTCTATCATCAGTTTACTTTTATCTGCTTGTTCTGTAATTTCTAATTTTGGATTTTGCAAAGTTGAAGCATTTGAACTTCCAGATTTAATATCTTTCTTATTTGTAATGTTCCTCGATACGGAGCTTTGTGTTATATCTACTTGTTTTGCATTTCCATTCCCTTTTGCCTGTATCTTCTTTCTACGTTTAGCCATAGCTAACATACGTGCAGATTTTTTATTTTGTGTCCCACTCGTTATTTCTTCCTTTACAGGTTCTTTGTTTGTATTGTTTGAATCATCTCGTATATTTTCAGATCCATTTTTAAAAGAATCATCATATTCATTTATACTTTTTGATAATAATAATTTTCCAGTCTTTAAAAGTTCAGCTAAATTCCATTCATTCAAATTATAATAATTTCTATTTTCTTCTAATAAATTTGAATTATGTTCTTCTTTCAACTCTTCAATTCGAAGTTTTAAATCATCCTCAAATTTAACTTTTGCATTTTCAATAGTTGATTCAAATTCACTTTTAATTGGTATATCATTATTTATATTTTCATTTATATTTTCTGGATGATATTCATCATCATCACTATTAGGGTCCCATACTTTAGCATGTGAGACAATTGCACCAACAGCTCTAGCTGCTGTGACTCTTGTTTCCCATTTTTTTACTAATAAAAATGGATATACCCTTGATAATAAAGATAATATATCTTCTGGATGTTGTTTAGCTAGATCACCTAATTGGTCTGCTGCCATATTCCTTACTACTTGCGTAGAACCTGTCTCTAACAGAATAACTTGTCTGTCTAGACGAGACACTTTTGAAGTCATGTCTGGGTGCGTATGTGTATATATGTGTGTACGTTTTCTCGTTTAAAGTATTAATAACCTAGATTCTGAGGAAATAAAAAGTAGCAAAGAAAAAAGAAGAAGTTAAAACTGATTTTATTTAGTTTGAATTGATATGAACACTAATAAATAAACGTGTATTGTTGATAAACTGATTAATCGTTTTATGTTATATTTTATCTATATGTTTCCCTTTCTTTATGCTCGGCGGTTAATCTCCAAATTCTGTTTTCTTTCAAAAAAAAACAAACAAAAATATTGTGAACGCTAAGTAAAACAGAAAAAATAAAATAACCTTTTTCTCTCTATACTGTGTATGCTTCCGCCTCTTCGCATTATCCATACTTTAAATATGAAAAAAGCGAAATAAATAAGCTATATATATATATATAAATATCGGCTTCCTGCAACGCTCGTTATAAACAAACAAATTTTATTTTTTTTTTTATTTTTTTCAAAATGAAAATTTTTCTTTTTCTTTCTCCATCCTTTTTTGTTAGTGAGATTGACCGTCGCGTTGTTGTTTCCTAGGGATACTTAAGAACAATCTTAGCTAATTGGTGTGACCCTATGTAAACAAAAAATGATAAAATTTATGGCAGTACAAGAGGGCAACAAAAATAGGGCAACAATTTTTGTTGTTGTTACACATGTGACCGTTTTTATTGTTTATTTAATCAATAATATTTTGGGTCCACTAATTTATTTGGTAAATCATATAGGCATCGACATAATTTTTTGGTGTATTTTTATTTTATTTCATATGCTCTGCTACAAAAATATATTATGATGTATAGTGATGAGTTTTTTATTATGTTTTTCATTTCTCATTATTATCTCATCAATAAATGAAATGAAGGTCTTGGTAATTTGAAATTATTTCGATGATATTATATCTTGGGTAATAGCTGTCGGTTTCTTTAACCATTGAGTGATTTGACATATAAACCTGAAGTATAGTTGTCTAATTGATAAAGGAAATCTTTTTCTATATTTTTAACTGACGGCTTCAGGGTAGTTACTTTGCTTGCTGATGTAAGAAATTACAAGGTGTATCCTTAAAAGATAAACACTACATAATCAAATGAACGAGATAACATAATAATGTATCAAATTATAGTAATACAAGTAATTATGTTTCTTAAAGTTATAATGTATGTGAATTTTGTAATCATTATATCAAATATCTAGGTTTATCGTATCTTGTTAAGTTGGAATATATTTTGCAATGACTTGTGAACACCCACACATCTTAAGACAACATTCCTACACCGCACTACTGTAAACTGCCCATTCCCAAATTTTTAAAAAAACCAAGATATTTGAAATTGAAAAATTTCGGAAGATGAAAAAAAGAGAATCCCAAAACAATTAATTTTCTACATATTATTTTCCCTAACCTTTTAGTTCTGATGAAATAGTTTATTCTTTAACTCATATCTGTCATTTTTTCACTGTTTTAATTGTTAATATATTTAAATAACACTTCAAATTTAAAGTTTTAATACTCATTCTATAACTGTAAAACCATTAATACAAAGTATCAACAACAATATTATAATCAGCAATGCCAAGTATGTGTCACATATAATTGTGAATGCAGAATACTTTGGGGAGTCTTGAGATGATTGGAAATTAGTATTTAATTTTGGTTATTTACTTATGATTGTCATTTTATTTCTCAACAAGCTTCTGTAGAGGATCGGGTCCTCCAAAAAATAATTAATAATATTGAATTGAATTTGAGATTTACATTTTAATGAAATACTTCCGTCATATTTTAGGTATATTGTATCAGAACATTACAATCTTTGCACTGAATCCCGACACTTCAGGTAAAGATAGTTCAGATATCAATTTATCCTTCATATAAATTTTTTTTTCTGTTATTAAATTTCAAACAAGAGATTGGTAAAAATAACCATCCTTTTGCTAATATTGAATAATATTAATCATCAGATAATTTTAATTTATATGAGATTATGAAATATGTCGTGATGTAAAGTAATTTTCAAAAGATTGAGCTATAGTGATTCATTGAATGAAACAACATCCATTTGGGAGCTATTCCAATCTATAATCTTAATTCATTCTTTTTATTTTTCTTTTTTGGAAGGATTTCTTGACCCTCTTTATTTTTATTGTAAACGTTTTAACTAACAATTTTTTATTTTATATAGGAGCCCCAAGAACTTACTCTAAGACCTACTCTACCCCAAAGAGACCATATGAATCATCTCGTCTAGATGCTGAAATGAAGCTAGCTGGTGAATTCGGTCTAAAGAACAAGAGAGAGATCTACAGAATTTCTTTCCAATTATCTAAGATTCGTCGTGCTGCTAGAGATCTATTAACCAGAGATGAAAAGGACCCAAAGAGATTGTTCGAAGGTAATGCTTTGATCAGAAGACTAGTTAGAATCGGTGTCTTATCTGAAGATAAGAAGAAACTGGATTATGTCTTAGCTCTAAAGGTTGAAGATTTCTTGGAAAGAAGACTACAAACTCAAGTTTATAAGCTAGGTCTAGCCAAATCTGTCCACCACGCTAGAGTCTTGATTTCTCAAAGACACATTGCTGTTGGTAAGCAAATTGTTAACGTTGCTTCTTTCATGGTCAGATTAGACTCTGAAAAGCACATTGACTTCGCTCCAACCTCTCCATTCGGTGGTGCCAGACCAGGTAGAGTTGCCAGAAAGCACGCCGGTAAGCCAGCTGAAGAAGGTGAAGCTGAAGAAGCTGACGAAGAATAGATTAATCTATCTTCCTCATAGTGTAACATGTTTATATACATATTTGTAAATGTATTTTTTTATATAACAGCATAGGTTTAATGGATAATATTAATAAATGTCAATAACCGTAATTATCACAATCCTGGGGAAAGTTGTTCAAAAATCCTATGGGACCTTGAATCAATAAAGTTTGATTTTGTTAGATTTGAAATGAGATAATTATCTTAACAAAATTGTTTTGTGACGAAACCCATACATCTTGTAACACCCTTACATGTTTATGTTTTATTTTAGTTTTTTTCAAAAACTTCGTTCGTTTTTTTATTTTTCTTCATATTTGTTTTGGTTGCGGGTTGAGTTCACAGAAAATAATAATGGTTCCCGAAGTAACCCTTATGCTTGTAAAATCTGAGACCGTAACATGGCCATCGATCAATTACAACAATTTCATGCAGGAATACTACTGCCATACAGAGAGATACTACCAAAGGCCTATCATGATCTTGAAGCTTGTAGTATCTTAGTTAGCAAGTAATAATGATGTAACTTAGTAGTTAAAAATCTGTTATTTGAGAATTGACTATCAAATCTTGAGCTTAAGTTTAAAGAGACCAAGCATAATCAATCAGTCAAAATGGGTAAATCGTATGTACAAACAGCATATCGTTAAAAATAGTGAACAGTGATAAGAGGTCTACTTTTATGGAAAATAATTTAAGAAAGTCATTAGCACAAGTATGAAGACAAAACATATCATTAGTAAGAAGAAATTTAATAAAATGGATGTAACTCGATGAATTTTGAAAAAAATATAAGATAAAATAGCCGCATACGTGAATGTGACAATTCTGAAGGAAACCTGGTGTCTATATATCGTAACTCTACAGTACTATAATAATTTAACCACCTATCAAATATTGCTGACCTCTGACTCACTTGTTAACAATAGTAGAATAATTTCGAGCAACTTTACTAACATTATTATTAAACAATCATTGATTTTCCTAACATGGTCATATGATTTGTTTTTCCACCTCATAATTTTAAAATAGTCACGGTTACAGATCTCGTACTCGTTACATGTTCCAAAGGGACTTCAGAAAGCATGGTGCCGTCTCTTTGACCACCTACTTGAAGACCTACAAGGTTGGTGATATCGTTGACATCAAGGCCAACGGTTCCATCCACAAGGGTATGCCACACAAGTTCTACCAAGGTAAGACCGGTGTTGTTTACAACGTCACCAAGTCTTCTGTCGGTATCATCATCAACAAGATGGTCGGTAACAGATACCTAGAAAAGAGACTAAACATCAGAGTTGAACACATCAAGCACTCCAAGTGTAGAGCTGAGTTCTTAGAAAGAGTTAAGGCTAACGCTGCTAAGCGTGTTGAAGCTAAGGCCCAAGGTGTTGCTGTCCAACTAAAGAGACAACCAGCTCAACCAAGAGAAGCTCGTATTGTTTCCACCGAAGGTAACGTCCCACAAACTTTGGCTCCAGTTCCATACGAAACTTTCATTTAATCTATTTGGTTATTATATGTATACAATTTATTCATTTTACCTCATATATTAATATATAAAACATACAATATCACTTAATATACGATTAGACATCAAAGATACTAAACTCTATTAAACATATATATCTATAAGTTGGTAAAGACGAAATGTCTGAATATTAAGGACTTTTTCATTAAACTGCAGATACTAATGTATGTTTCACGCAATAGTATGGCCCCCCGTAAATCGAAAGCAGTGCATTCTTGGAGATGATATATATTTATGGAAAGCATATAGAAATAAATGTTTATACAGTTATTTTTTTAAAAAGAATATCTAAAAGTAGAGTTAAAAAAATTATGGAATATCTTGATTTGTAGGTATGAACTATCACGACACAGCATTATGTTTTAAAAAATGGGTCGTATTAGTCAATTATTTACTTTAGACTAGCAAACAATTTTTCGACATCTGCAACAGATTGCTGCAAAACCTTTTCTTGGAACTTTGGATTACCTAATTCAGAGTTCACTTTACTAATAATGGTTTCAGCAATCTTTTGTTGTTGTAATTGACGTAAAGAGGCTTCATATCTAACCCACGAATCTAAGACAGACTTTGCATGTTGGGCCAATTCGACCTTTTGTTTTAGTTCAAATGCCTTGGCCTCTAGTTCGACGGTTTCCTTGGAAACATCGAAAAGAACTTTAGTAGTTTGTGAGACGTTTTGTAATTGGGAAACCGAATCAATTCTTTGCTTAACAGCGTCAACATGTCTTTCTCTAGAGGCATTCAAAATTCCAGAAACCTTCTTTAGTCTTGCGTCAGCCCAGGTATTATAAAATGGAGCTACAAACTTACCCAGGATACCAACGACACCTAGGAAAGTTAATAGTAAAATAGATTCTTCATTAATAACATAAAGCTCATTAGAGATGGCATAAACTGCAGCAGCTGCAGAGGTACCTAGAATACCGGTCTTGGATAAAACACTGTTACCAGGCATGGCATCGATAATGGATTGAGCCTTTGCTTTTGGTTCTTGTGGTGTTTGTGTGGGGGTAGACATATAACGGACACCTGCACACATACTAGTACGTGAAATAGTGTTAGTTAGTGCAAATCCTTGGGCTAGTTTTGAGGGAACAGTACGTAAACTCATGATTTAGGGTTAATTTATTATTATTATATGTATCGTTTTAGGGATTGTTTGTTCTTGTTTAGTATCGACTGTTCTTTGACTTTTGATCGAGAAAATAAATGAAAATACGTTTAGAATAAATTATCTAACCTCTTGCTTTTGATTTGATCACTCTCTTTAAAACAATTATTAATATATATGAAGTTTTAAAATTGTTGACCCCTTCTCATCATTTTTATCAAGAAAGTCCATAAGATATTGTCCTTTAAATTTTTAACATTTTAGATTTTATTTTTTTCCTTACAAAAGAATATTATTTGGCGAACGGTTCTCCGCGTACTTCTTCTATCGCACGATCAATAAATGATATTCGTGGTTTTGATTGGCTGACCGGGCATGCCGTACTGAAATGCATAGAAACCACTAGAGCAGACGTAAATAGAAATTGGTAATGCTCAAAAGAGTATCAACATTTCCGCTGAAACGGTAGCTGATGTCAATTAAAATGAAGTGTCTATTTGTTTATAGTTGAATATGTATATATGTGTATCTTTATACCATGGTGATGAATTATTTATCGCAGTTCCTTGGCAATGTCTACTAATTGCTGTATGTATTTCTTCTCTTCTGGATTAACTGTGTATGCTGTAGATTTTGTTCTGACATATGGTGCACCAGTGATGTTGTTATGGACTGTAGCAATTTTACCATTAATAGATGTGGATATAACATTACTTATGGTGTCCTCCCTTGCCGAATTACTGGTTACCGTGCTTGGTATATTTGCTAGGACGGTTGCATTAATATCATGTCTCTTTTGTTCTTCAATTTTGGCGGTCCTCTCTCTCAACATCAACAATAGTTTTGAATGAGCATTTCTTAATGAGACTAGTTTATTTTCTAATCCAATAGGAAAGCCGTCATATATATTTTCATGTTCTGCAACTCTCTGTACATCTTGCAAGATAGTTAATTGAGAACGTAATCTTTCTTGTGAATCTATCGCTGGCGCAGTCACCAGTCTCCTTGTATCCCTTACATTATTTTGACTTGGGTATGATTCGTGTGCCTTGTTAAATCCCGATATCCCATATTTTATGTTCCTGAACCTATTACTAGGATTGTTTGAGTTTCTTGAATATGTTGATGTCGACCTTTTTCGATAAGGACCATTATTACTTGAACTATTCACTTCCAATTCGGGTACTTCTGCACTTGATCCTCCTAACCTGTGGGCATTCCTGTATCTATCAGAATATATATTTGTTATCGGTAATGTTCTTGGAATATCGTTAACTGTATTGTCCCTTTGCTCATCTTCACCTAAGCAATATTCGTCCTCATCATATTCATTATCATCTGTCCTACTATTCATATATTTCGGTATTCCCATCTTATTTAAGGATTCATCTGTTGTAGAGGTGATTTTCAACATTATAATGTCTATATGTTCCTGTGCTGTACTATATTATTTGTTGGACTCAGTCATAAAGGTTGTGTCATCCATTTTTATTGTTTTGTTTAATATTGAACTCATTAGTCTTTTTTCCATTTTCCTGTAGCCTTCCGACAATTTTTAAACCGAACATTTTTGCATCACTTATCCTCTTATGGAGCGAAAATGAACAAATATGCAATAATGTTGCAGGACAAAGAATATCATTTTCAAAACAAGAGACTTGAGATGTAAAACAATTGAAAGTTTGCGAATTGTCACAGATAGCTAATGTATTCAAGAAAACAATAATTAAATATAAAATTATACACATATATCATTAATCAGTTTAGATTACTGGAAGTCAATAACAGATTGGTTGTAGAAACAACTGTAGTCTAGTCTATTCGCCCATATATCCCCACAAACGGATCACAGATCAACTAATATTTGATATTTAAAGGATACTATAAACAAAAGGCAGAGCCATTTTAAAAAAAACTTATAAATATGTCTTCAAAAGAACCATGGAGTCGATTGTTATGGATCAAACAAAAATATCCTGATAATTATACTGATCCAGACTTTATACGATTTATGGAAAAAATGAAACAGAAAAGGGAAGGTCCACCAGTAATAGATTATGATTTTGATCAAATTCGAAAAGATTCACTTAAATTCTACAACATTTTTTTAAATTCATCATTTATTTACATTTTCTTTACACTAATTTATTACTATAAAACTGATGCAAGATATTTAGCTGGTACAATTACTTTAATCACAATGCTAGTTTCAACACATAAAAATAAAGAATTGACAAGTTTATTAAATATAAAATCATCTTTTATTATAATTTTTACATTGCTTACATTATCACCAGTATTAAGATCATTATCCATGACGACAGCTTCCGATTCTATCTGGACTGTTTCGTTTTGGATCAACATTATATATATATTAACTTGTGCTACATCGTCATTATCTCCATCACCACATAAGGATGATATTATAAAACAGGAGGCATCGATTTTTTATGATATTAAAGATCATTCAAATAATAAACCTTCCAATTTGGCTACAAACCTATTATTGGCAAATGTTGCAATGTTAGCATCGAGATTAAATACCACTACAGATGTCTTCTGCTTTCTTTTAATAGCCATTCAAGTCAATATCATATTACCAAGAATAATTAATATATCTCATGTGAAAGTAGCCACAACTTCTAGCATGGTCGTATATTTATTTGTGGGGATCACAATAGGTTATCGTATAACATTAATCTTCCTCATATCCTCTGTGTCTTATATTATCTTTATGCCTAAATTGTTTCACTATTGGCAAGTCCATTATAGAAGACGTGACTACGAAATACTTGATCTATGGGATCCAAGAACTCCTGTAGTAGATGTGGAATGAAATAATAATATAAACTTTGCTCACTAGATACGTATAGTTCAAACCATCAGATGGTGTGGTGTATATATAACTGCATACCTCGAGGAACACACCAACTCTTTTGTAGGAATCCTTTTTCAGTTAAATGAAGAATACACTGTAAATATTATTTAATATCGCATGGCTAATGAGCTTCACTGAGTGAAAGATGAACTCAATAATGGACACTCTGGGAAATTCTCCAAATATTTTTTTTTTTTGGTCTCACTCCTAACTACGATTGAAGTTAATATTTATGTAAAAATAAGTCCATAAACACCAAAAATTGTTTTCATACTTAATGCGTTTTCCATCAGTCAAAACCCATTCATTTTTTTCTTTGCATTTAATATATATATATTTTTTTTAAAATACAACTGTGCCATGCACCCTAAAAATGAACATCACCTAGTCTAAAAGACTTACTAAGTTGTGCGTAATTTTTAGTCTCTAGTGTTGTATAAGCTATTTGACTACGATATGTTCTCAACATCATTTTATTAAAGAAGCTCATTAGTTTAAAATTGAAGACTCAATTCTTCAAGCCAATCAAAACAACCCAGCTATATAGTATATCGTCATTCTTAAGATGTACATATTCTATATAACAAATTACATTTAATCTGACTAACCTATTATAGTTATGTATAGACCCGTGGAGTTTCCTGGTACATGACACTTTCGATAACCTTAAAGTGACACCAATTATTACCTTAAAGGTTAGACAACCCTAAATTAGGTCAAAAATAAATTAGTGACACAATTTTGAAAATATTGTATCAAAAATGGTCAAGCTTTCACTAACTTCAAGAAAATAGGAATATTTATCCATTTAATCTGATTCAGATTAATTTGACCACCCAATCATCCGGGCTTCCTTTATTTTCTTGAACTATGTTGCTTCACCCCATAATAAAAATAAAATAACCTTACATAATGTGGGGTTTTTCTAACGAACTGAGTTTATTATTTTCTTGAGAAAGGATATGCCGTACGACTTTTTAAGAGAAAAACACATACACACACACACGGAAAAACCACAAAAAAAGACCATCGGCAAATTTAGAAGAAGCTCACAAGATACGAAGCCAACTCACTCCACGGAAAATGACACTTGAATTGTTTTTTTTTTGCTTTTTTACCAAAATTAATACGCGAGGACAGGAAGTTGGGCAACCTTTTCAAAAACAAATAAACCAAAGACCAAAAATTGAACTTCTTGTTCTTGTAATTAATCCGTCTTCATTATTACCATTACTTTTTAATTACTATCATATAGGAATCCAAAAGTAACGTATCAAAAGGTAGTTATTATTACCATTGATTACCTCAGAGCATCCTAAAGAGTAATAAAGTAAAGGAATATCGTTTCCAAATAAACGGATCATAAAGGAAGCGAAATAATTTTTATTGGCTTCATCTATCACTCCGAAGAACGTTAACCCAACGAAGGAATATCAACAAAAAGGTTAACTACCTAAAATAGGGTTATTATCAAATTCTGTCAGGGCGAAATACCTGTTAAAGAGCAAAGGTCAAAAACAATCAATAGAATTGATTGAACAAGACAATAAATTTGTTACACAGGCTTCTCCTGCATTATCAGGTAATATACCATCGAATGTTACGAAACCTTCAGTAAATACTCATAATAAAACGATGTTTCCAGGTAGTATGGTATGATTGCATTTTTTCTTTTTCTTTTTTCTTATTAGTTGTGTGAATATTTCTATTGATATTTGAAAATGACTTTAAAATATAGTTAACTCGATGCCAAGAGCATCAAGAGAATGAACGTATATTTTCCCGCTCTCTCTGTATTTTATAAACACACTGAATTATTTAGTGGGAGGAAATTAACTTAAATTAGTTTTAATAAATTATTATTGCGTGAGAGAATAATTATTTCAAACCATTTAATATTTTACCAGTTCTTTTATTAAGCAGTACAAATTTGAATTAAATTTGTAAAAGTATAATATATTATTACATGCATTAAAAAATAAATAAACAAACTACTGTTCCTATTACAAATATTATTTTTAGGGGAAGATAAAATATTACTTTTTGCTTTTAGAATCTTTGTGAAGTTTGACTATTCTAAATTTTCATACCATCGAGATTAGACAACAATAAGAACGTTTCCGTGTTTGACGTACCTTATTTTTTTTTTTAAAACTAAATATAGTGTCAAGAGTGTTTAATTACTATTAACAGTGTCACGTTAAAATATAACCTTGCAAAGTTTAAACAAGAAGTTCATCAAATATACCACTGATTATGGATTAGGATAAACCAATATCTTTTTTTAGTCAGCAAAACAACGAAGTCCTTAAATATATATTCATTTTCGAACAGGTAATCAACATAAAAATATACCGTTACCAAATTATCATTAACTCCATACCTTAACTAAATTCGAAATCCTCAGTATTGTACAGGGAAACGAAACAACATTTTAGTTTATAGAATACAAAATAAGCGAAACACGAGGAACCTAATATTGGCATCGATAACTTCTAACTATCATCCAATAAGGGACACAGATATCAGGACTATATCATGAATTTTTTTGGCCCCTCATCCACACATTCTTTTTCAAAAAACTTTGAAAATTCAATAACGAATGACAATAAGAGGTCGAGTTCTGTACCATATAACTCTCCAAGAGTATCACAACTTCCTCCTAACTCCTTTAATTTTAATGTAATACCGAATATCTCCCACGATAACAATAATAATAATAACAATAACATCCTATCTCAAAAGACGAATTCAAATCAAAATGATACCTCAACAGTATTGGAAAGAAACCTAAACTTTACAGCAACTAATAATGAAAATTCAACTAGAAGTTTAAACGAGAAAAGTAATACTAACCAACTACAAACGCTTATATTAAAGCACGAAGATCAACCACAGGATAACCAAACTAGTAATAATAACGATGGTGGAAATACAAGCTCTAATTTTTATGCAATAACCCAATATATCCTCCAAGCTTATTTTAAAGTGAATATAAAAGATTTACCCGCATTAAAGTTAGTAGACCTTATAGTGGATCAAACCTATACAGACTCATTAACATTAAGAAAGCTAAATGATAGTTCGTCATTCCAAACTTATGAATACTTTAATACCGTTCCAAGGGATACAGATATATCGCGTTGCCCGATTTTTGCATTGTCTGTATATTTTGTTATTAGATGGAGTCATCCTACACAACCTATAACAATAAACAACTTTAACGACATACCACTACTGGAATCATCTTTGATTAGCTTAGATGCATCATCAGAGATACATGTACAAAACCAAACTAATGTAAATAATCGCACAGGAAAATTAGCAAGAGCTCAAAACTTTGAACCGTCCAAGAAATTAATCAATATCGTCTTTCCATGGCTGCCAGCATTTAGACATGATATGTTAGCCATCGATCGTACTAATTATAAGCTTCACTCGCTGTGTGAATTATTCGAATTTATGGGGAAAGTTCTGATCCAAGATTTGAAACATTTGACTCAAAGTCCATTATTACTTCCAAATATCGTCTCATTCATTTCAAAATTTATTCCTGACTTATTTAATCAAGATGAATTTCAAAGAGGAGACATAACTCAACAAAGTGAAAATAATTTATTACAAAATACTACATACAATAATAACCTGATTAATAGTGACCTTTCAATGATAGGCATTGGGGATGCAAACCCCAGTAATGGCGTGACAAAGGAACAAGTGACAAATCTGGTTGACTCCCATCTAACTGAACTATCCAAAAAATTAACTACTGAAAATATTAGGTTGAGTCAACAGATAACACAGTTAAAATATGACCTTGGATCATTAAACTCAATGTGTAATCAAATTTTACAGGTCCAGAAGCAACTCCTATCAGGTGCAACCAATAATAATACAAGTTCACAACTACCAAATAACACTAGCATGAACACTGCAAGTAATATACCAGGAGGTGGGAATAGTGGTAATAATACGGGTGGTATTATTATACTAGATAGAAACTCCATTAATTCGAATATTCTTAATAATCTTGTTCAATCATTTGATCATAATCACACCGAACAATCTCCTGCCAATAACTCACAGATGGATAATGGTACTTCAGCTTTGGCCCCTATCGGATATACAAATAGTACCAACAGCGGTGCAGCTTTCTCAAATCAACCTACACCTTCCAATCAGCAGCTACCTTCTATTTCTAATGCACAAAGTATTGTGCAACAAGATATTTCAAACACAAATAACAAAAGAAAATTACCTGCACCACTATCTGTCCTACAGCCGACAGCATCCAGTCCTTTTGGACTTTCTCCAGGAGGGTCAACAAGACCATACACCGGACCCGATTCTCCTTATAACACAAATAATAATAATGGTAACGCCAGCAACGTTAATAAACGTTTTAGGTTGGATGATAGACCAACAGCATCTCAAGCTGCGTTGGATTCCCTGTTGTATAAAACAATACCCAGTCCAAAATTTCCAGAAAATATGTTTAACACAAATGGCAGTAGAAGTGGATCTACTCAAATAAACACATCCAACTTTTCTGTTACCAACGAAGGTGGTAGTCAACAATCTGATAGCATTCTCCCTAATCCTGGAACTTCGGGTAATATATTAACATCCAAAATTGCTACTCCTATTGAAAGAGACAACCTAACCATGCTGTCTCCAATACCAGAGCCCATGGATCAAATAATGTCAAATAAGTTAGATCGTTCATATTTACAAAATGAAAATGCGATTGAAATAACCAAGAAACGACCAGCTCCAATCGAGGGAAAATCTTTGGTTGCTGATGGATCAGCGATAAAGATTCAACCATTAGGGAATAAGTCTATTGTAACAAAGATAAATGCCCCATCTCCAATGAAAACAGCCCAAGCAATCGAAACTACTGCAAGTAAGAAAACAGACGAATTACCTGCAAGGCTACCTACTATTACCAATACATTTAGGAAAAGTGCTCAGTTAACTATTGGCACTCCCTCAAATCCTCTAATAAGAGAAAGACAATCTGCTACAATAAGCCAACCTACTTCTAAACCACAGGGTCCAAAAATTAATGCAATCAAAGATAAAAAGGATACAGAAATTGCTAAAACGGGTGGTCCAAATGAGAGTATTAAATACAAACTTTCAAGAGATAACAAAACAATTTGGGACCTATACGCTGAATGGTACATTGGATTAAACGGGAAACCATCCATCAAAAAATTGATTGAAGAATATGGATGGAGACGTTGGAAGGTTAGTGAAGATTCACATTTTTTTCCTACAAGGAGAATTATAATTGATTATATTGAAATGGAGGTGGACAGAGGTATCAGGTTGGGAAGATTTAAAAACCCGGACCAGCCAAGGGAAGATATACGAAAAATACTTGTAAGTGACTTGGAAAAGTTTCGTATAAACAACGTGTTGACTTTAAACTCGTTATCATTATACTTCAGATACATGACCAAGAGGGGGCAAGAAATATGCATATTCGAAGATTTCAAGAACTGGAATGTCAGAATAATGACAGAAGAAGAAAAAACAAAATCTTGCAGACGTTCTCATTTACCAGCTGCCCTAAATAATATTGATAGTAATTTGAATTCAAATACATCAAATGCTAAAAGCGAAAAGGTAAAACATTCTCTGCCTGAAAATGTAAGTGAGAAAAATCCGACTGTGTCTCCAAAAATCAATCCAAATAGTACAAATAATACTATGCCTAACAATAATAATGGTGATAATACTGTTTTACCTAATGAGAAAGAACTTGAATTATTAAGAAACAAATCCAAGATGGTTGAGGTGATCACGCAAAATAGTAGGGATCCGATACCTGGAATTCCAGCTGAGACTGTCGCTGAGACTCCTCAACAGTCAAATGTCTCTGACGAGCAAGAGAGCGTAAATAATGAGGAAGCAACAAAACATCCAATTATACATATGGGTGTTGACCAAGATAAGGAAAAAATTGGTACGCAACAATCTCAAGCAACTTTAACTGATGCGGGGAAGGGTGAGAGTGATAATCTTTCCAGTGTTCACCCTGAACCTGTTGCTCCATGATTTATTAGTTTATGATACATCTATATCTTTTACACATAAAATGACGATTTAATGATTTATTTATACTTTAAGTACTTTTGTAGTATTACGAGGTTGTATTAAACGATACCTGGTACTAACTACAATGTATGTGGGTAAGTACTCCATCGATGTTATTGCATCCGAACTTAGTTCGGAACAATGTATCACTCTTGCTGAAAAATATGACTACCTCAGCGTTGAGGATTAAAAAAGCGAGCATTAATGCCTATAAAAAAATATAAGGAATTAAGTTCTAGTCAAGATCTCCCTCCCTGATTAAAATTAAGAACAGATAAATAGGTTTAAGGGATCCCAAAAATACATTTCTGATACTATATTCCAATATATATATAAAAGATAATATAGAGACTGATATGTGTCATTTACTTCTTTAACTTTTAAATATACCGAATAGTCCATATTATGTCGGATGAGAAATTTATCATCCCAGGAAATTTATCTCTTAGTCAATCTCTTGACTTACTATTTTCAATTGTACACAGTCAAGTTGTGAATATCACAGACAAGATAAACAGCATTAATCCCGAAACAAAAGATATTGAAAAGTTACCAGCCTTTTATAAGGAACTCTGTTATTTACTCAAATATGTTAATGATGGACTCAAAACTATAGAAGCAAATTTCAACATAAGCAGTTGGAAAAGTTTCATAACTGAGAATGAAACTTTTCAAAATAAAATTGAAGACTTTCAAATACTTGGACATGATATCAGAATTCTTCGTAAAAATGTACTGGCTACAATCACAGACTCTCAATGTAGTAAACGAGATAAATTATTAGATGAAGCCCTTTCTGGAAATATTGATGATAGAAATACCATAATAACATCTCCTTTACTTAGGAACAAAAGTTTTAATTTACCGACGTTTTGGGTGAAAAATTCAAAGAAAAAAGAGAAGTTTCTAAAACAACAAGAATCTAATGATAATGAAATAATGCAAAGGGTAAAACTAATTAAAGATCAAAGGAAATTACAGTTGGAACAAAGAGAACGTGACGAGCAAGAGAAAAAATTAGTGGAGGAAAAAAGATTGAGAGAAATTGAGGAACAACAGAAGAAACTGTTAGACTTACAAATTGAAAACGAAGTTAAAAGCCAGGTTGCCAAGAGAATGGAAAAAGAAAAACAGAAGAGAATTAAGGAAACTAAAATTAAAAATCCGGTCGACTTGAAACCTAAGGAAGGTAAAGATTCGAATGTAAATAGGGGTGATTCTTTCAATCAAAGTACACTGGACAAACAGGGCCGAGAGGGTGGTGGGCGTCGAAGTTTTGACATGACTAGACACAGACTTACCTATAAAAAGGATGCAATGCACAATTTGAATAGGTCAAAACGGTCAATGAGGAGGTCTCTAGATATACCCAGCCATAATCGTACGAGTTCGGACATGTTATCTGCTAAGAGACAGTCATCTGAGGAAAACATTAGCAAAGCAGCTTTGGCAGCATGGTCTTCCTTTTCAAGTGACATTCCAAAGCAAGAACATGTATCATCATATGCCTCTACTAGAAGAGACCAAAATAAGAATCATAGAAATAGACCTCAAATCCAGCAAAACAGACAGCGAAGTATTGGACACATTCCAAACTCCGGAACGAGGGAAAATAGCGTCCTATCGTCAAACTCAAAAGTCAGACTAAAAAGACAAGAAAGTAAAGAACGGGTGCTTGGTAATGAACCAGGTAATAAACCACTGAAGAAAACGACTCCACCTGAAAAGAAAGATAATTTCCCCAGTGATGTGACACCTGATACACCTCAATCAGCACCCGATACTATTGATGGAATTGATCCTGTGATTCTGGAACAGATAAAGTGCAATATATTAGTACAAGATGATATCATCCATTGGGATGATGTAGCCGGCTTAAACTCAGTTAAAGCTTCATTGAAAGAGACAGTAGTGTACCCATTTTTGAGACCTGACCTATTCAAAGGTTTACGTGAACCTATTAGGGGAATGTTATTGTTCGGACCACCGGGTACAGGTAAAACAATGGTGGCCAAGGCTGTAGCGACTGAATCCAATTCTACCTTCTTTAGTATTAGTGCATCTTCCCTATTGTCTAAATATCTTGGTGAATCTGAGAAATTAGTTAAAGCTTTATTTTATTTGGCTAGGAAAATGTCACCTTCCATTATTTTTATTGATGAAATCGACTCCATAATGGGGAATAGAAGTGATAATGAGAATGAATCATCACGAAGAATTAAAACTGAGGTACTAATTCAGTGGTCAAATCTTACAAAAGCTGCTGTAAATGATGTAGATATCTCTGATCAAAGAGTATTGGTATTAGGTGCTACAAATTTACCGTGGGTAATAGATGATGCAGCAAGAAGAAGGTTCTCGAGAAGATTATATATTCCTCTACCCGATTTTGAGACACGACTATATCATCTAAAGAGATTATTACGCCATCAACCTAACGTCCTAACTGAAAGTAACTTTAAAGAAATCACAGAGCTAACGGAAGGATACTCTGGATCTGATTTGACTGCGCTTGCCAAAGAAGCTGCGATGGAACCAATTAGAGAACTTGGCGATCAATTAATAGATGCTAATTTCGAAACCATTAGAAGGATAGGAAAAACCGATTTTGTCAAAGCTATGGCAACCATTAAGAAAAGTGTGTCGCCTGAATCTTTGAAAAGATTTGATGACTGGGCTGCTGAGTACGGTAGTATGGGTAGTTAAAAGCTACCATTATATCAATATATAAAATTAGTAATTAATAAATCTATGCATTATAAAGAATACATATATTCTACTTCATAAGGGAGATGATCACTTCTTATTCTTAAATACCTTTTTCTTATTTTAACTCTCAACTGGATTCCGGCATTTTTCAGGCTTAGAAAAAGGGTCGAAAATCGTAAATTGCAAATCGATGATTAAAAGAAATACATATTCCCAAATATATATTAATAACCCGTCTCAGTTAACTAATGCATGTATATGTAAATGAAAAATAGTTTTACTTGGATTTTAGAATGGTAATATGAGTTTTAATACCCTAACAACTCTATTTCGGTTTTCTGACAGTAACCTGAGAAAATTATATTATGGACTGGGTTTTTCGCTGACATTTTATATACTGTTACCAAGCATTAATGATCTATTTTGGAAGTCTATAAAAAATGAACAAGGTAGTAAATCAAATGGAAGATTAGATAGAGTGACCTCAGGGTTGATAAATAATGCAAATGATTGTTATGCAAATTCCTCAATTCAGGCACTTGTTTCGCTTGATACGTTCACCAATTACTTAAACATATTTTTGAATGATGTGCTTAGTGATTCAAAAGATTTGGAATACGTTAAAACTAGGTACCCTATGCATTTTAATGTTGCTGAACTAATCTCAAAGTTGCAGACACTAACCTCGAACAACCAATCATTCTCAGCGCAACCTATCAAACAAACTATGGAATATATATTTAAAACGAGCATCTCGAGGGGACAACATGATGCCCAAGAATTTACTCAAGCAGTACTTGATTGCCTAAAAGAGGAATACTCTTCAATCAGTTCCCCAAAACTAACTGCTGTATTCCCATTTCACGGACAAGTTGGAAGTCAGCTAGTGTGTTTGAGATGCCATCAAACATCTGAATTAAAATTACAGGATTTTTCATTACATGAAGCTGTAGCTCCACAGAAATATTCTACAACGATGAATGATTTATTTTATCAGGATCAGACTGATGTTGTTAGTGATTATAAATGCTTAAAATGTATGATGAATATGATTATTAGTAACGAAGCCCTTCTTGATCCAAAGCAAAAGGATGAACAATCGAGTAGTATTAAATACATAAAAAAAAATCACAATTCTTTATTTATTAATAGTGATATACCTGAAGAAGTATGGAATTACATTAAGATGTATAATAAAGGTGGTTGCATACCTTATTCTAATGGATCAGATGTTCTCAAAAAATCAGTAGTGGTAGAGTCTCCTGATATTTTAGTGATCCATATATCTAGATCCATGTTCAATGGAGTAAGTACAACAAGAAACGGTTGTCGAGTATCATTTGAAGAAGATTTTATAATCTCTGAACAATATGTCAGTGATAATAAATGCATTTCTATGAACAATATTAAATATAAATTGAGATCTGTGGTAAAACATACCGGTACTCATTATCAAGGTCATTATCAATGTTTTAGACACAAGCCTGCCCTTATGAAGGACGTGACTTTAGGGAAAGTAGTAAATCTTTCACCCACTGTCACAATTCCATCAACTGATAATTTAGTAGCAGAAGAGTCACGTAATTCTTCTATTCCTTCTCAAAATACCAGTAAAACCAAAAAAAGGTACAAGAAAATAAAATCAGTTGCTACCAAAAGTTTTTGGAAAATATCAGACACATCCATACAAGAAGTTAATTTAAACAGTGTTTTGAGTGAAACAAAGTATGTATATATGCTTTATTATGAAAGAATAAAACAGAAATAAGGAAAAGCGGTTGTCAAATTACTATATATTCTGTAAATAGCAATAAATAGACTTCAGTGATTACTGAGCAAAGAACAAATCAAAAAAAAAACAAAAAAACATTAATAAATATTCTATCATATTAAGCATCCATATCTATATCCATACTCTCATCTATTTCATTATTCATAATTTGGAAATCATTTGTTGTTGTTGTCGTTCGTTGTTGAGAATCAACATCCATATCCATATCCATATCATTATTATTACTAAACCATAATTTACGATACCAAGTATACCACATAATAAATATTTCATGATTCCAATCTTTCCATTTAATAACTTGTGAATTATCTTCTTTGATCCATTCCAATATTCGATCATATATTGCTTCAGCACTTGATCTTGTTGATTTTTTACTTCGTGAGAATTTTAATAGTTTATTCTTCACAGTATCTGGTACTAATATATCCCCAGAGAGTATTTTAGTAACATTTGGTGTAATTGTTTTATTTGAATTCGATGAGTTCCTTGAAGGTGATATACTTAAACTAGCAAAATCTTGTAATAATCGTCTTCTCTTATAATTTTCAACACCAATTGGATCAGGTGCATGTTGTCTCTTTAATTTGAAATAACCCATAAGCAAACTATATATCTTTCTTTCTTACGTTGTTTATTCTAAAGAATTACGAGTAATTCATTATACCTCTATATCCACAAATATGCTTGGATGATTTATCTATGAAATGATAAATGAATATAGGTATCAAAATATCTAAAAATGTTTTTGAATGGGTCTAATCGTTATAGCAATATTAAGCTTAAGAATGAGATCCTGTAAATCAAGCCAACTAACTTAAATATTCGGAAACACAAATTAACTATATTTTGAAATTAAACCTGCTCAAAAAGTACAAACTCTTTCTTATTTACCATGCAAACTAAGACACACACACAGGTACAACTATATAATGCATATAAGATTCAATCTAATACCTGAATATGGTATTATTGGGAACCCATATATATACGGGACTCTCATTGAAAACAGTTTAAATAAGGGCTTCCCTAGGTTTCATAATATTCCCATCTACTTGTAAATTTTTCACTCCGTGAATAATGCACGTAATTGTTTTGCATACAATTTTTTACAGTTAAAACAAATTACGCGGGCAGCAAACAGTTTGAGTGATATCTAGCAGTGAGGGATGTACCGAAGACTGACATATCTTGTTAACGTCTTTTAATTATTTAATACTATAAATAGCCTGATGTTCAATAATCACAAAAAGGAGAATAATCGAAAAAATGAGAAGATTCCGCAACTATATAACATGTTGTGACTACGAGTAGGGTCTGTCGAGTGCCAATTGATTTAGAACCTTGCATTGAAGAATATAAATTCATTAGCTATAGAGTTTATATATTCATTTCAAAACCAAACAAACGTACCAGTTCTTGTTATAAAATAATTATATTCAAAACATGTCTTTATCACTTTACATTCATACATCCATACATATATATATATATCGATATCTACTATTTAGGTAATAATATTACCGAATTACTCCCTTTCCGCGTAAACGAGAATTATATAATTTATCGTATTCACACGTACTCACCCTTTCCTTTATTTCTCGTAAAATAGATAATAAATCATCCTGCGATTTGAGTTATATTTATATATAACTTACACAAAAATAATCAAAATTCAGCAATAGTTTATATGGTTTAGTTCTTTATTCAATTTTTGATTTTTCTGCAACCATTCGTACATCATTTTTTAACTACCGTGAATATTTCAACTTTGATTCCTCAGCCACTATTCTTCGAGTTTTTGGTTTTCTATTTTTATTTTGATATTTTGATCTGATCTGTCAATCCCTCATTTATATCAATTAAAATAAAAAACAGATCATTCAATATCCTGTGGTTTGAATCAACCATTATTTTTTTACCTATTAATATTTCACATTCCTTTTATCTGTCTGTTTGCTTAAGTGATCAAAACTCATAAAATAAGAATAAAAAAAATACAAAGATGAGACAATTTTATACACCCCCTGTAAGTAATCCAAAATTTGATTCTTCTTTATCAATAAAGGAATCTTATAAACCAAGACAATCAGGTTTAGAGACTTTAGGTGAGAAACCAAGTCAGGAAGAAGAAGAAAAAGATATAGTAGAAACAAATGAACCAACAGGAAATCTTACCTCTGAAGAAATTGAAGAATCCATGAATGGTATTACAGAGTTACCTGTCGAATTATCACATCTAATAGATGTATTTATTATAGATTTAAAACAACCAAAATATCTTAGACCTTTAACTATAATTCAACTATCTTATTTATTTCAAGGGTTTTATACAAAATTTGATAAATTTTGCTTTCAATATCTCACTAATAATGGTACAACAAACCAGATGACTATGACACCATCAGCAACTTCTTTTTTCACAGCAAGAGAGTCTCTAAGCACAGGTCTTAGTGGAATATTTTCACGAAGTAGAAGTAGTAGTACAGCTAGTGGTACATCTATTACAAGGGCTCCCCGAAGATCATCATCATTATTTAGTTTGGAATCAAATTCTACAGGAAATATTACTCAAATGTTATCTCCAGAAGAAATTAAGATACATTTGAAGACAAATGAATTGAATAATTTAAAGATTGAAAAGTATATGATATTATGTGAATCTTATATTTTTAATAAATTATTAGAAGTTGGAATATCTGTGTCATCTCCAATAAAACAAAATCCATCATCATCTTCAATCGATACTTTGTCATCTTCACCAAGTGTAGAAAAAACTCAAGAAAAATCCAATCATTCAAAGCAAGAAATATTTAATGTGTCAAGCCTATTTAGAAACACACCAGAATTTGGAGATTATGATAAACTATTAACTGAAAAATTAAGATGCCTCTCAAAATTATCTCTTGATGGTAAGATTAATTTAGATGAATTTTTAGGTATTCCTGATTCAGTCGATTTTTCAAATGAATCTAAAAATAAAGACGTTCGTGAGTCCTTAACAAAATTTACTTATTATTCGACCTCACCATATGAAAAAGTTCAAATTTTACTTGATATTCATAATTCGATGACTTACTCCAAAGGAATGTCAAATGATGAATTTTTATCCATGTTAATATATTATATTATTAGGTTTAGGCCAAAGAAATTATTTTTAAATTCTGAATTTATCAAATTATTCAGATATAAGAAGAAATTAATTCAAAAAGAACTTTATGCATTAACTAATTTGGAGGCTGCTCTTCTCTTTATAGAAGGATTAACTCTGGCAGACTTTTCAGATGAATTACAAGATGAACTTACAACACATGAAAAGAAAATATTAGAATCTAAAGTTAGTGACGTTATAATATTACCAGGTACTAACGGGAAAAATAATCTTCCAACTGCAATAATTGATTCCCCAACTCCCTTAAATCGGCAGATCGTTAATGACGGTATTGGTTCAAGAACTAATTCAAACGAAGGGTTCAGAAATACATTTGATGGCTCATTAAGAAATATTATAAGTAAGATAAGATTATACACCCCACCAACTGTTAATAACTTGAAACCATTACCACTACCTAGAAGTACATCCCAATTATCAATGGATTACGATGGAGGGTCTCCTCTTAGATCATTGACATCCCCTAATAATGGTAGCAGTGGAGAAGAAGATAATACTCAAGCAGGTACTTTAACACCAAGCAGAGATGCTAATGGATCCATACCTGAGGATTGGAAGAAGTACAGAGGTTTGAAGTTTGATGATTTAACAATTAAGCAATTGAAGGAAGTATTTGAGGTATACCAAAAGATGATAGAATAATAAAAATATCAATATGGAAGTAGTGTAAACTCTTCTCTCGCTACTTAAGCTAAATCGATGAATATTCAACATATGTATTTGTATAAACCCACAATTGTGGTCCTACATAGATAAATATAATGCATTACTTATTACTTATAGCAACATCTAAAATCATCTAAATAGCAGCCAACTTTTCGACCATTGCCTTCAAAATGTCAATTTTAGTCCTGTCGAGTGTGCAATCGTCAACTATAGGTATTGGATAATAATTTTCCTCTTTAAGAAGAGATATTATATTTTTTAAAGTATCACTAGTATAACTTAAAGAATTAGTTTCATCTTGTAATATCTTGATAAACGTTTTCTTTTCTTCTATATTATCTGTTCTAGAGAAAATTGTGTTTTTCAGAAATGGTTTATGTGTACTGTCAATCGAAATGAGGTTTGATTCTTGCGCCAATGCATGTATTATAGGGAAGGATAGTTTACCCTCAGTAATATCTTCAGCAAAACCCTTTTTTTGTTGCATCGTATCATCCACCAAGTTAAGATAATCGTCTCTGATTTGATAAATAACACCGAGCATATTACAGAGTGGTACCAATGAATTGGAGATTAAATTAAATTTTTGGTCTCTTTTATCTTCATAATAGTTCGCTAAAAACTCCATCATTCTTATCGCAAGTCTAAAAAGGCCACCTGTCTTGTTCGCTACCATATCAAAGTACATATCTATACTTGGAATGGTGTTCGTATCACGCCAGTATAGTTCCAAACCTTGTCCACGATGAAGGTTAATTAGTTCTTCTTGAAAAATTTCTATTAATCCAATCTGTGTTTGGTCTCTATTGTCATCTAGATGACTTGAAGAAAATGCATGACCTAACTCTTTAACATATGACATTGCAACAAAATACATATAGTTTGCACTATTGAGCGTCATTGGGATACCATATACTAAATGGGATGTCTTCACACCACGTCTCATTAGGGAATTATCTTCTATATCATCTATCATTAACGAAGCAGTATGCAATATTTCTATGATTTTCTGCAAATAATGGATATCTTGTTTTGGCATACTATAAAATATAGCGAAGGTTTCAATTAATTTGGAACGAAACTTCTTACCTTCCTGTTTTGCAATATGTAAATATGGTTTTTGTAGTATACGTTCATCTGATTCTGTCCATTGTCTAGATGTTGTCAGTAGATCCTTCAGCGTTTCTTTGTTCATCTTTTCTTATGCTATGTTATTTAGATATGTTTCCAGATTTACAGAGAGCTGTCTCCATAGAAATTAAATTGTTTATTAAGATTGTTCCTATCTGACGTCAGAATATATACTGTTTTATTGATCTAAATTATCAATATTGCATTTAATTTTGACACCAAGCGATGAGTTTGTTAGGTGTCCCTTCGTATTGCCTAAGTAACAATATTTTTCTAATTTTTTTTGTCTGGCTATAAGTTTGGCTTTCTCCTTTTTTGCCGTGGTGATTTTTCTGATTTTCGCTCTCACACGTCAATTATGTATGTATAGATTGAAAGTTTCGAATTCGAAGAACTTAGTTTACAGGCACATTAATTAACATAGAAATTTCAAAGTTAGAATTGAGATCCTCAATTGTTTTGATTATGTGATTTGTTGTTAATTGTTCGATAAATTATTAATTTTACATAAAATGATATGTGTATATATTGGAAATGCGAAAAAAAAAATGGTTCTCTGAGTAAAGAGATATGTAATGACTAATAATGTTTTTGGGGATTGTAACAATGCAAAATAATAACCTTCAAACGGAATTAAATAGTTGAATATTTGAAAATCTAAGTTTGGAACCTGAATTTTCTTCATTTGCTTTGTTTTTCTTGGTTTGAGTTTTCTTCTTTTTTATTTTTGTTGGCCAAACCAAATTGTTGTTTCTCTCCTTTTGTAATTTTTTATCTAACCTTCTACTAATGGAGTTTACTTCATTCTTGTTAATAAAATTTGAATCCAGCATTGGTTTGATATTAGCTTGTCGTAGACCATGAATATCTCGTATATTGATATTATGAATTTGAGCAAGTCTATCAATAATCTCAAATCCTGGGATATCCTCGAATTTTGACAAAACTTTGATACCTTCCATTTTTTCATTTGTAATAATTGGAATGTAAGATGTTTCATTTATTTTACTTGGATCATTTTTTAAATCATCTTCTATAATTTTAGCTTCTTCCCTATATTTAATAAACTGTTTTAAATCACTAGATATATTTTGTAAGTTATTAATATCACTTGGAAGTTTTAATGTTTCAAAATTCTTTGGACCTAAATATTTTGGACCTTTTAAATCAAGATAATATAAATCTCTTTGAATAGGTATTAATTTATCTAATGTTTGTGAAAATTGGTTCAGTTCTGATATGGTGATAACAGCATCCTGTTCATCATGGTAATTCACTTGAGATTTATAGAACGGTCTAGTTAACGTTACACCTTTCATTTTTTCATTCAATATCTTTTCCTCACTTAATCTCTTAGAAGGAGTTTGTTTCTTCTTAGAGATACCTATCAGATTATTTTTCTGCTTAGTATGTGACGATATTATCTTTGGTAGAACTATACTTTTTCTCTGTTTAGTTCGGCTATGTGTTGTTGTTTGTAGTTTTTCAGTAGCATCACTGTTCTTGATTTTTCCATTTGATGCTTCTAGAGTCGATGAATAATCTACTCTCTTCCTTTTTCTCAACTGCATCTTTCAAATATGTAACTGTTAATGTTAAATGGTTGTGAATAATAACCCTGTTGATAGGTGAATATGTTAGTATCAGATAGAATATGCTACTTTTCATACTCTTTAAATAAAATATTTTATTCTATTTTGATTTCTATCCCTTCTTTATAATTCAAGAAAATTTTTTGAAAGCTCATCGCATTTTAATTTTTCAATTAGTCCCTACAGCCGTAGAAAGTTCGTTCCCCATATAAAAAAAAAGAAAAACACATAAAAAACACCGAAGAAAATAAAATAATGACAATAAATAATCATTTGAACTTTTGAATTTATATTATTACATAAGTTATACATATTTTAATAATAGCAATGATCTACTATTTATATTGTTTCAAAAATATCATTTTTTAGGAAATTATCCATAACTTTTTCAATTGCTTTTGTTGTCTCTTCAGAATGTTCTACAGGAACATCTTTACATCTAATCAATAAATGAATATGAGAAATAGCTCTAATACTTTGTAAACTAGTATAATTAATAAACCAAACATAATCTTTCAATGGTTCTAATCCTAATTTTTTGTGTAAAGTTTTAAATAAAAATTTATTAATTTTTTCTTTCATTTCAGGGTTCATTGTTGGAAGAACGTCATTATGTTTTTCCATACTAACTTCTGTATGATCATCTAAATAAATTGGTAAACGAATTTTAGACCATACTAATAAATGAATAATATTTGGTTCAAACATATAAGGAAAATCATTTGGTAGTAATTTAAAATAATCTTTATCCGAGAAACAAGCATTTAATTTATCATTATCATTTGGAAATTTTGTAGCATTAAGATCTTCTAGATTATCTAAATTCCAATTTAATTTATGTAAAATATGATCAATTATTGAAATATTTTCTTTTTTCAATAATTCTTTATGAGCTCTATATTTAATTGTTTCAGCTTCTGATCTTCTCAATTTATATAATTCACCACTATTTATATATTCTTGAACATCTTCCCAAGTGATATCTTTAGTAGAAATATTTTGAAATCCTTCCGTCATAATTGTAATTGAATTTTCTTGAGTGTTCTCCTTTTTTCAGTATTTTTTATTGAGGTTGTTAATATTAAAAATTTAGATCAAGCTTAAATATGTACAAACTTTCTGTTTATAATAACTTTCGCAATTAGTTTATTTTTAGCCTTACCCAATCACCCTTGTTAAAGATAATATTAATCTTTTTTTTTTTTATTTTTCAATTGTAATTTATAGATGCGGATCACAACAATCCGAGACAAATCGAATTGATTATATACATATAGATAGATAGATAGATTATCAAATGGTAGTAATATAATAATTATCAGATCAATTTTTAACTTAGATTAAAAAGAAATAAAGAAATCAATTCGTTTATTAGTATTGTATGTATAGAAAATAAATAAAGTTATTATCATGTTGAAATGAAATATAAATAAATATGTTTTATGGTGATATATTATAGAATAAATAGTAATGTACCGGCAAATATTATTCAGACATTTAAAAATGCTAATTTTGCCATAATAATGGTAATTGTATGCAATAGGATGGTCTATAAGTTAAATGAACATAACCTGTCAAGACCATGAAATTTTAATAAATAAATAAAGAAAAGGGGAAAAAAGATGATATCCAAAAATAAGTCAACGTAATTAAACCAGTAATCTGATGACTTTGTAGTTCTATATTTGGATTGTTCATTGAAAATAAATGTCATATGATGCAAAAAAAAAAATTGGGATGGTAGTGCAATGTTACTAAATGAAGTTTCTTGGTCTATGAGAAGCCTTTAAAACTACATTACTGTTATGGTGATTTCTGTTGTATTCAATTTTTTGAGAAGTGTATGCAGAAATTATGAATGGTAATGTGAAACCAGTTGTAAGATATATTAGATTGAACGAGACTTTCTTGTTAAATAGAGACTTGAAGATAGCAGACATTATTGTTTTGTTTCAGGATTTGTTGGTGTGTATAATAGTAGCTGAATGACTGAGATTCAAAATTGGATTAGGTCAAATAGAACACGAATATTGTAAATGAATGCAAGTTATTAGATTGTTATTGTTATATAATAATAATAATAATAATAATAATATAATTTACCATTAAACACAAGATTATACATAACTTACAAGAACCAATTTTAAAATTTTTAAAGAAAATGGTTCCTTTTATATTTAATATTTCTTCATCTGAACTAATTTATTCTTGGTTCCTGAAGTAAGCAGTTTATGCAATCTTCCATTTTATGGTGATGTGAATATTTCATATCAATTTGGTTCCTTTTTCCAACTTCAGGAAGAATCCGCCGGAGAAATTTCAACAATTTTTTTTTTTAAAATTTTTTTTCTCTCTCTACGCTTTTCGGATGAACGCAATCGTTCTGTTTTAACAGTAAGATTCCCGTACAACAACAAAAATATATTGAGAGGCACATCACATACCGTTGCTGTAGCGACACACATTGACAAAATTGGCCAATAAAATTAGAGAACGTTACTAAATTGTAATATCATGATGGACGAAGTGGATGTTTGTTGTTATTTCATTATTTTTCGGTGGCTATTCGAATCTCATGAAGAGCAATTATTCTTACAGGATAAAAGAGTGTATACTATTGTAGGTTGCACATATTTCTAGATATGAAACAAGTATTGTTTTCATTAAGATTTCTAAACTATATACAGACAAAAAATCAAAAAGATACGGGTTATATTCAGTGTTGTGGATTTTGTGAGTGTTCTTTGAATGTTTTGGAGGTAGCAATTTTTCAGTATGTACATTTGGTCTTCTTGTAAACTGAACAGATAGAAGAAAAGATTAATATTATAATGATATTTTATCCTTAGTATTTTAATATATAGCTGAATACAATTAGATCATCATTTGTTTATTTTATTTTCATATCGCTTCCTTCCAAAAAGAGAGAAAAACAAACTTGTATTTACAAATAAAAAAAGACCAAAAAGGGTAGGTAACACATATATTTAATAAAACATTATATAGAGTAAAAACACAGATCAGAAATATTTATATACTTCATTTATTGCTAACTGATTTTCTGATTGTTTACTGTATTAATTACTAAACTTCCAAATCATTAGTATATTTTTGTTTGTTTGTTTGTTTGTATTTTTTTTTTTTTTAATTATCTCAGATTTGATGAACGCAGATGAAGATCTACATCAACTCAAATAAAACAAGTAAAATAAACATAATATGACATCATCGTATCCTGTCATATCTTTAAAACCAAGTTATAACTCTGTTATTAGAGGTTGTCCCGGTATTCCTGAAACTTTACCTCGAATAGAATGTCAATTACAAATTAAATCTAACAATGGAGACAAAATAAACGTTGAAAAAATTGAAATTATTTTAAAGACAGTAGAAGTGTTACATTCAACAAATTCAATTAGTTTACCATCACCTTCTTCTGTTGCGTCACCCTTTGATAGTGCTTTTCGTGAAAATAGCAATGATAATGATCATCATTTATTATCAACAAGTAATAAGAATAATCATGATTTTAGTTCAAATAGTTCTTTACTTTCAAGAAATAAAAAGAAAAAAAACAAATTCGAAGTAGTTACTATTCATTATAGAAAAATTATTAATTTAAAGACAAATACAAAGAAAAGTATGATTGGATTAGATTTGCCATTAACAATTGCTCTTCCTGACAATATTAAAGAGACAAATTATAATGAAAAATTTGGAAATTGTATTACAGCTTTTGAATGTATTGTACAATATAACACTAAGCATGTTAAACATTTCTCTCATTTAATTAATGTAGAGAGATTTACTTTTTTACCTTCAACTAGATTATTCCCAGAGATTAAAAGAAAAATTGTCTCGCCAGATAAAAAATATATTGTGAAGTATAAAATTGATAATCCATGTGTCACAACAGATGATCTATTATCACTTGCCATTGATCTTAAACCTGATCCTTTAGTTACTGGTTCTCAAGTCCAAAATAAAGGGAGACTGTTTAATAAAAAAGTTAAATTGAAACATATAACGTTTCAATTGAAAGAAGTATTACAAATTAATGATTCTACTAATGCTAATACAACTCATATGCATAATCATCATCACTTAGTGAATCATCCTCATTTATCACATAATATAGAGTCTAAGGAGAATATAATTCATACATTTACAAAAGATGTAAATGAAGTCATTGCTACAAATACGATTCATGTTAAATATGATATGAGAATATTTACAAAGGATAAATTTTTCAGAAACTTTGAAAGAACTTCTCAAGAACCAGAATTTTTATACAAATTACCAAAGAATGTTAATGAATCAAATAATCAAGGAGAAGTAAAAACTTTATTATTACAGAGCAAGAATAAAAATATACCTTTTCAATACCATGGTTCCATTACCACACATGGTCCTTTTTTCTCTGTACTGCATTATTTGACTATGAAATTTAAAATTAGTAACGGTAAAGATTTTGAAATCTCTCAAAATATTACTGTTTCTAAATGGCCAAAATCCTATGTGAAATATATAGAGCAGTTGATAACACAAGAGAGACAAACTGCACAATATGCTAGGAACTTTTATGATAATTATGGAGGTATAGTTGCAAAAAAGATAGATCATTCAAATGCAGGAAAGGATAATATAGAAAGAGTGTATTCTCATTCAGAACCACAATCAACAAATTCAAACATTATTCTAGAATATCCAATACTGCCGCCATCAATATACTATCATGATGAAGAAACGTTGAAAAAGTTTAATATTTTAGATTCAAGATCGGATAAAAAAATACGGCGTATTCCAATTATCGAATAGATCGATAAACAGAAGTCAACAAAGTTTTCAAAACACCAAATTTGTAATCATAGTACATAGATTATGTATATAATGATCTGTGTTATATTTATAGTATACGAATAGAATAAAATGGTTCCTGTACTGTGCAGTATTTGTAAATTGAATGCAATGTACTCCTAATGGATTGGATCGATACATTTTATTACTTTGTCAATCCTATGGATATAGGGCTCCTGAGAATGACTAAACAGCCCTGATTTTAATTTTAATAAAGCGCTTGATCACTTCCGCGAGAAAACTGGAAGGGCAAATAAGAAACATAGAATTGTGCTAGAATTATAGAAATAATAACTTTAGTTCAATGTAAATTTAGATACCTATCACCTACCAAAGTAATGAAACGTCATACATATCACTAAACCACAAAACTTAGAATATAATGTCAAAAATTGAAGAAACAGAGAGCCGATACACAAAAATTAACTCAAAGGACATACTTGCTAGTATTGCTGAATTGAATTCAGGTTTAACATTCCAAGAGAAGGAGACAAAACAAATATTAGGAGAAATATATTCAATTGTGATAGCATTAGATTATGTAGAAAAAGCATATTTAAGAGATTTAGTATCGAGTGCTCAATATACTAATTCGGTTAACAAATTACTTGCTCAGTACAAGACATATTTAGGTAATGAAGAAGTAAGGAAAGCATTCGTTGATCTAGATCATTTTAAAAGAAAATACGACATAGTAGCATCCAATGCAATTACGAGGTTAGAAAGGGGAATACCGATAACTGTCGAACATGCCATCGTAGATGCACAGACTACGGGTGGTACGACAGCGAGTGATAATTCAGCACAAAGGAAAGGAAATTACAATGGTAAAGATGTTGCAGAAGCGACTGGTAATTTTATTACAGTAATGGATGCATTGAAGTTAAATTATAAAGCCAAAGATCAACTACATCCCTTATTAGCTGAACTTTTGCTAAGCATAAACAAAGTTACACAAAGTGATTTTGAACATAGAAAGGAATTGATTGATTGGATAGTCAAGATAAACAAAATGAGAGTCGAGGATACATTAAATGATAATGAGATTAGGGAACTTTTGTTCGATTTGGATCTCGCTTATAAGAGTTTTTATTCTTTATTAGAATAGAACTGATAATATATCATTGTGTAGTTTTCTGTACTTCCTTAATGCATATACAAAGAAACATTTGTAAAACCAAAAACGAAGATCGATGATGATTTACTTGATACCATTACTGTTTTAGGACAATGCTTATAATGATGTATAGTTTATTCTTTAAAATGAGGAATTTCTAAATATTATGAAAAAATACTCTTACCATTATTAGAGGCCTTCATCTTAGCCAAAAGGGCCATTGGATCTAATTTTTTATTTAATTCAATCGGTTTTGTTGGTTCAAGATCAATAGATTTTTCAGGTTCATCAGGAACCTCCGACAGGTTTTCAGATATTTTAGGACTTGAAATTTCCTCATTTATTTTATTATCAACCCCAGAAGATTTAACCTGTTTCTTTTTATTATTTTTCTTTTGTTTTCGATTTAATAAAGGTGACACTTTCATTTTTATCTTTGAGTTCATTGATATAGAATCATCATTTTCTTCTTCTTCATCGTCTTCAAAACTTAATTTAACTTTTGCCATTGATTTTAATTTCTTGTGAGGAGGTTCTGATAATGCCAATGATTTGGTTTTTTTTGGCTCGTCAACACGTAGATCATTGAAGTAAGGGATTGTAGTTTCAATATTTTTGATAATAGCAGGATATATGAATTTTGTACCCTCAGAGTCACCATCTAAATCATTTGTTAACCACTCTCTCAGTGTGTATATTGAATGTCCCACAATTTTACCAAAAATGGTAAATTCATTTCTTGAGAAATTTGGCCATTCCTTTGTACTAATAAAAAAACTATTCTCTTTTAAATTCCAACATAATATACCATCTTGTGATACAACCAGTCTTGAATTGTATTCAACAGAACGTAATGGTTGAATATCCAAATATTCAGTAGATCGTACTAAAGATAAGTATTTATCCTTGATGTAATTATTAAATGAAGCACCATTAAAATTTCCTCGTTGACTAGATTCCAAAAAGTAACGGCACGTTAATGGACATTCTTTGGCCCATAATTCGACTTCCAACTCGCCTTTTGTCGTGTGGATAACACATTTGGCAGTAGTTCTCAATCCTGACATCTCCCTACTATAAAACTTCCTGTTTGATGACCAGATTCGCCTTGTTTGATGGTCATTAGATCAACTTTCTGTGGGTATCTGCTTAAGATGAGATATACTTATTATAATAAATTTTTTAAACTTTCTGAGGGTAACCATTAAAATGCCCTTTATTTTAATTTTTTTACTGTTTAACATACAAAATAATAGAGTCAGAGGGACATAGAAAGGAAGCAAAAAAACAAAAAAAACAAAAAGAGAGGGCAAGCGAACTGGAATAGACGAAGTAAGAACAAAAACAAAGCGAACCAACTCAATATGATAAACATAAGGGAAAGTTTACTAGTATTATAATTCAGCAATAAAGGATATTTAGATTTCCTAATAACTCAAATATTGATTACATTAAATAACACTGGTTGATAATTAATAATTCATTGTTAATTTATATCCTCTGATTGCTTGTTCCCGCATTGTAAATAGTAAAGCATTGTTGTACAGATCGAGTGTTTTTGTTTTCCAGTATTAGTTTAGAGATATAACTTTGAGGATCTCTCTATATATATATTTTTTCGGTGAACAATGTTGAGCGTACTAAGAACTGCTAGTAAGAGACCACTATGGCAAGCTACTAGAACCATTTCTACTAGTCGTTTTTTACTCCAAAAACCACCAAAGGATGGTAAACCACAATCTATTCTAACAGATGATATGTTAGCTAAAGCAGGGATGGATATTGATGAACCAACATCTAAGGATATACCAAAAGATGAAGGTACTGATAAAAATGCAAAAGATGGTAAATCTGGTGGTAAATCTAAACGTGTAAGACAAACTTCTACAGAAGTTAAAAGAGAAAGATATGCAAATTGGTTTTATATTTTTTCATTATCAGCATTATCTGGTTCAGCTCTTTATTTAACAAGGGATTGGGAAGAAAATGAATCACAAGAATTAAAGGATAAAGTAGAGAATGGATATGTACCAAGTTTAATGTATCAAAGATTTAAATTAAGATTTAATTCAATGTTTACATATTTTCAAGAACCACCATTTCCCGATCTTTTACCACCATCTCCACCACCACCATATCAAAGACCATTAACATTAGTATTGAATCTTGAAGATTTATTAGTTCATTCAGAATGGTCACAAAAACATGGTTGGAGAACAGCAAAGAGACCAGGTGTTGATTATTTCCTTGGATATTTATCACAGTATTATGAAATTGTATTATTTTCATCAAATTATATGATGTATTCTGAGAGAATTATTGAAAAATTAGATCCTTTACATGCCTTTATTTCTTATAATTTATACAAAGAACATTGTGTTTATAAAGAAGGTGAACATATTAAAGATTTATCAAAATTGAATAGAGATGTTAATAAAGTAATTATTCTTGATACAGATCCAACCAATTATAAATTACAACCTGAAAATGCAATTCCAATGAAACCATGGGACGGTAAAGCTGATGATAAATTAATTAAATTAATTCCATTTTTAGAATATTTAGCAACACAACAACCAAATGATGTTAAACCAATTTTAAATAGTTTTAAAGATAAATATGAATTACCAGAAGAATTTGAAATTCGTGTTGAAAAATTAAGAGAAAAATTCAATATTGAACAAAGTCAAAAAATTAATGGTAATTGGGCATTAAAATTATTAGGTGTTTCAAGTGCAAATAGTGTAACACAAGCAGCAAATAAATTTCCATTAGATTTAATTCGTGAAGAAGGTGAAAAGAATTATGTTAGATTTATGAAAATGATTGAAGAAGAAAAACAAAAGATGAAAATTCAACAAGAACAAATGAGTGGTCAAACTTTTACATTAAAGGATTATGTTGAAGGTAATATTCCAACACCTGAAGAACAAATGCAAAAACAAGTTGAAAAACAAAAAGAAATTGATGCGATTTTTGAACAACAAAAGAAAGAACAAAAATAATTAATTTTTTAATACAGCATCAATTCAGCTCTTTCCCCACTTGATATTGTTGTTGTTATTTTGCCTTTCTTTAAGATCTTAACTTTATCTTATTTTTTCATATGTATATATATATATTTTTGTATATAGTTTAAAAAATTTATATTTTTTTTTTAAAAAAAAAAAAAAAAAAAAAAGGTTGATACTAAAAAAGTAACCCTTTAATTTTTGGTGCTAATTAATAATTTTGATCCATTGAAGAAACATATAGCGTTACCGCTGTATCAAAGCCACAATCATGTGTATATATTAAAGATAAGAACCGAAATTAAGCAAAATCAAAGAAAGTAATATTTATTTATCGTAAAACGTCAAGAAAATGATGTCATAATCATATAAAATTAGTACTAAATAATTTGAAAATCAAAGAGGTGTCATAAATGATAGATTTCATTCAAAAGAAAAAAAGGTCAAATCTCTGACAATTTTCATATCTTGCCTAACAAGCCCCACTTTTCAGGTATGACATATTATCATATAGATATATAGTGAAAAGTATAAACCGAACTATCATCCCTCATAAAGACGGTTCCATCGGAACAAATCGGGAAAAGGTGTCATTGAAATTTGTTCTATTTGCTCAATACAATTAAATATTAGTTTTTTTGATGGTTGAAAAAGAAAAAAGTAACGAATACTATTGAATATGACATAATATTTTCATGATAAATCAAGATTTTAGGAAAATTTTTGTTAAGCGGGAAGGTCATTGCCGTACGGCTTAAAAAGAAAAATTAGATGGAAGGGAATGTGTTGCCCCTCTCATTTTCAAAGCCGCGGAATTGCTTCTCTTCAATTTCTTTCTTCTTCTGAAAAAAGAAAAATATGCGCCGTTCTCATTTTGCTAAAATAATGAGGAGTTACTATCACAATTCCAAAATTTTGATCGGATCATTTCGGTTATCAACATAAATTATTTCAGCGGCTATTAATCTAAACAACAAAAAAGAGTGGGATATTATGTGATTGAGTTACCTTTCACTCTTAACCCTCTTTTATCGAAAACGGAACTATAAACGATATTTGCTTTATTTTTGATACTTCAAGATAAAGAACATTTTTATTCGTTGTTGAAAGATTATTAAAAATTTTTAACATATTTTGTGATTATTTCATTTACCTATCAAAAACGTTTTGTTGTTGTTGTTTTGAAGTAAGACAGCTCGAGATGGTATTTTTTTTTATTGTTAACTAAATAACACTCAAATTATTCAAATTTAAAATTAATATATCCGAATATTCAACCGAAAATGATATTTACCAAAAATAAAATAATTCGTTCATATAATCTCCGTTAACCCGCAAAATATTTGAATTGAATGGAATAATTTATGCATCTTTCTGTACGTATTTACTTATAAAACATTTGGGGGATGGCACGGCTTTTCACCCGCTCCATTGGACCGAATATTGAAACAAATTAAATATAACGTCACTATTTGGATCTATATATTTTTTCTTTCTTTTTGGTTTGGTTCTCCGTGTTATTCTCTGTTTTGCGAAAAATGAAAATCAAACACCGCCGCAACCATTTTCTCATATAATCTATCTATCCTCGTTCCACTCTCTTTCTGGCCACACCCTTCCGTCGTCCCTCCCAATAAAATCAATTTGTGTTTGTGTGTGTTTTATGAGGGAGAGACAGAATGTGTGTGTGTGTGTGTCTCTCTCTCTCTTCTTGCAAAAGAAATGAGGCAAGTCCCTTATTCTGTTTTTGCTTATAGTAACCGACTTTAAAATTGTTTATCTATTTTCTCCTTCACTATTTTTACTGAAATTATTTCGAAAATAAGAATCTCGAGTAAGTAACATTACTTATTTTATCCCACGTAATATTCCCTCGAATAATTTTATATTACTACGTACTACTTACCGTACTGGGTCTTTACACCCCTTGTTTTAGTGATGATGTTAAACAAAGTGTAACGCTCCATATTATCAATTCTTATTAACATTTTAATCATAATATTATCACACAAGGAAGATAGACTTTGAATAATAGTAATTTATCCTGATCCTTGTTGAAATTTATGTCCGACTATTAATAATTAAATTAGTAATTTGACGGAGGTAAATACTTGATGGTATTGTTAATATTATTATATCTGTTTGTTTTGGGGTTGTCTCTTCGTTAGCTTAATAGAAAAAGTTCAGCCACATCACCCTCTGTTTAAGTTGATAACTGTTTTTTTCTCAAGAGTGAGTTACTAAGAAATTACTTTAACCAACAAAAATATTACTTTATTACATTGAAAGTGTTTTCTAAAGGATAATATTTCTTTAAAAAATTCAACCGGTATTCACATTTCATAATAAACGGGCTTTGATTAATCTTAAAGAGTTTCTTACGTAACAATGTATGCTTATGTTTTGCTTTTTTTTTTTTTGCTCTTATTTGTAATATGTTAGTTAATATACGTTTAAGGCGGGATGATAATATAATTGTTGCTCAGAGATGACTTGATTAAACCCTCGATTGGATTTGTTATCATTATTTTATTTATTTATTTTTTGGAATATATAAATAAGTCAATATATATTCCTTTCTTGAAACAATTTATTTTCTCTTTTACCCTTAATTTATTTTAACATTTATTTTTAATTTTAATTAATAATCAAAAATATAGTATCAATTCTAATAAAGAATTACAAGTATAACAAAATTTAAAAATCACACACACACATACAATATAAATAAAAAATGTCTTCTAACGATAGAAAGTTAGCTAACTTTGAAACAATTACTTTACCAAATGGTATGACTTATCAACAACCAACAGGTTTATTCATTAATAATGAATTTGTCAAGGCTTCTCATGGTAAAACTATGGAAGTTGTAAATCCTTCAACTGAAGAAATTATTACATACGTTTCTTCAGGTTCTCGTGATGATGTTGCATATGCCGTTGAAGCTGCATCTCATGCTTTTAATGCAACTAATTGGGCTACTCAAGATCCAAAAAATAGAGCAAGAATTTTATTAAAATTAGCTGATTTAGTAGAAGAAAATCTAGAATTAATGTCCGCTATTGAAACTTTAGATAATGGTAAAACTTTAGCTCTTTCAAGAGGTGATGTTGGTTTAGTCGTTAATTGTATTAGAGACGCCGCTGCTTACGCTGATAAAATTAATGGTAGAACTATTAATTCAGGTGATGATTATATGAATTTTACAATTAAAGAACCAATTGGTATTTGTGGTCAAATCATTCCATGGAATTTCCCAATTATGATGCTTTCTTGGAAAATTGCTCCTGCTTTAGCAATGGGTAATGTTTGTATTCTAAAACCTGCTTCTGCTACTCCATTAAATGCTTTATTTTTTGCAAATCTTTGTAAATTAGCAGGTGTACCAGCTGGTGTTGTTAACATTATTCCAGGTTCTGGTAGAGAAGTTGGTAATTCAATTACTGAACATCCAAAGATTAGAAAAGTTGCCTTCACTGGTTCAACAGATGTTGGTAAGGGTATTGCAGTCAATGCATCTTCATCAAATTTGAAAAAAATTACTCTTGAATTAGGTGGTAAATCTGCTCATTTAGTATTCAATGATGCTAATATTGAAAAGACAATTCCAAACTTAGTTAATGGTATCTTTAAAAACGCAGGTCAAATTTGTTCTTCTGGTTCAAGAATTTATGTTCAAGAAGGTATTTATGATAAATTAATGCCTGCCTTTAAAGAATTTGTTGACAACATCAAAGTTGGTAATCCATTTGATGAATCAAATTATCAAGGTGCTATTTCAAATAAAGATCAATTTGATACTATTATGAAGTATATTGATATTGGTAAAGAAGAAGGTGCTAAAATTTTAACTGGTGGTGTTAGAGTTGGTGATAAAGGTTTCTTCATTAGACCAACTATTTTCTATGATGTTACTGAAGATATGGAAATTGTCAAAGAAGAAATTTTCGGTCCTGTTGTCACTGTCTCTAAATTTAAAGATATTGAAGATGGTGTTGCTATGGCAAATGATTCTGAATTCGGTTTAGGTGCTGGTATTGAAACTGAAAATCTAAGTACTGCTCTAAGAGTCGCTAAGATGTTAAAGTCTGGTACTGTTTGGGTTAACACTTATAACGATTTCGATTCCAGAGTTCCATTCGGTGGTGTCAAACAATCCGGTTACGGTAGAGAAATGGGTGCCGAAGTTTACGATTGTTACACTGAAGTTAAAGCTATCAGAATTAAGTTGTAATAAAAAGGAAAAATATAGATAATTTTTTTTTCTTAGTCTAAATCGCATCAACAAAAACAAAATAATATGGTAAAGAAATCTTAGGTTTAATAATGGTTTTTTTAAATCTCTACAAATTTCTTTACAATGGGTACATTTTTAATTAATTTTAAAAATATACATATGGGTCATTTAAAAGTGAGGGTCTCTTTTTTTCTATTCCCTTTCTATCTTTCAAGAGGTCACGTAAATAAACAATTCACCTTTTATTCATAAATATATATATAATTTAAAAAAAAATATAACAAATATTACTAATTTTAAGATTTCAAAATTATATTAATTTCTCTTTACATTTATTTAAGGTGTCATAGTGATAGATTGTAGTACACTTATGTTTGTTTTTCACTATGTATTCATCGGCGAAATAATACAATAAAATTAAAAATTAAAGTTGACGTAAAAAGAGAAAAAGAGTTAAAACAACGAAACTCGAAGATGCAAGAAATATCCAATTAATACCTCTAAAATCGAGTTAAACGACTTTATATAATCCAATTTAATTACTTGGGTCTGATTAAGAATGAATTATATGTGGTGCCCATCACATCTACGAAGGATAAAACCTTTAACTTTTTTAAAACAATGTATAACGATACGGCATTTGCATAAAACTATACCCCTATATCAACCTGCTGCATATAATAATACAGCAAGTATGTTATTACAGAAAAACTTATTGCTTCGAAATAATACATTATATGGATATGGATATGGTACAATACGATGTACTGTATTTGATTCACAAGGCAATACGGGACCCTCATCAATAGAAATGAAAAGGGAGGATTTAGTAACTCAACATAAACTTTTACCAAGAGATTTACGTAAGATAGAGAAATCCAAGAAAAATGATTTAGTTCCTAGTATACTTGTTAGAAAGGATGGAATCCTAATCAGTTTATTGACAATTAAAGCATTAATTAAATCAGATTCGGTAATTATTTTTGATTCAGTAGGTAGTGGAATATCATTAAGTTCAACTTCACAAAGAGATTTCATTCAGGATTTAAAATTGAGATTAAAGAACGAAGCTTCAGATGAAGTAAATTCTCAAACATTACCATATGAATTTAGAGCATTAGAAGCAATATTCGTATTTGCATTATCGAATTTAACCAGCGAAATGAAAGTATTATTAACTTTAACCCAGGGAGTCCTTACAGATTTAGATCATAATATCACTAGAGATAAATTAAGATTATTATTAATTCAAAATAAAAAATTGAAAGTATTTTATAAAAAATGTGTCCTTGTAAGAGATATGTTAGATGATTTATTAGAACAAGATGATATGTTATGTGATATGTATTTAACCGATTGGAAAGAAGGTATTGTAAGAATTGAAGATGACCATTCAGAGATTGAAATGTTATTAGAGACATATCATAATCATGTAGATGAAGTAGTCCAAAGAACGGAAAATACTATTTCAAATGTTAGAACCACGGAAGAAATCATTAACATTATCTTGGATTCCAATAGAAATCAATTAATGTTATTAAATATTAAGATGGGAGTTGGAATGTTTTCCTTGGGCGGAGCAATCTTTGTTGGATCATTATATGGGATGAATCTTGAAAATTTTATTGAAGAGACAGATTATGGATTTGCAGTAGCTACAGTCGTTGGTTTATTATCTACAGTATGGTTTTATTGGTTCTGCATGAGAAGTCTACATAGATTGCAACGTATGTCATTATTAAATTCTCTAAAGGTTAAAAAAAAGGACTAATCACATATTAATAAATATATAAATATTCATTTTAATACATTTAATATCGCCATTAAGGTATACAAAAACTGTTCTCATATCAATTCATTTTCTGAATTTTTTGATGACTAAGACTAAAATTGTGCATTAGCTATGTGTGACCAATACGCTAATGTGAGTACACTAAAAAAAAAGGCCTCCAGAAATTGTTTGACTGATGTAGAGTCAAACCGGAACAACGAGCCATCGCATAAAATAAAAGTGAATAACTACAAGCATACACCTCCATATATATAAAGGGAGCAGGATACACGCTGATATATATAATTAATTTGATTAAGCGTATATATATAGATATATTTTAATTTTAGAACCACAACGTACACAAATAACACTATGTTTAGAAGAAATTTAATAACCACTGGTCGTCTAATAGGTAACCAAACACTGAGACAAATGCGTCAAACTATATATAGACCTCAACTAATGGCATTTATGAGTACAGAAATTCGTAAAGCTATTGAGGAAGCGGTTTCGTCTGCTCCAGTAGTATTATTTATGAAAGGTACGCCTGAATTTCCACAATGTGGATTCTCTAAAGCTACGATTGGAATTTTAGGTCAACAAGGTGTTGATCCATTAAAGTTTGCAGCTTACAATGTATTAGAAGATCCTGAATTACGTGAAGCTATTAAAGAATTTACTGAATGGCCAACTATTCCTCAGTTATTTGTGAATAATGAATTTGTTGGTGGATGTGATGTAATTAAGAGTATGGCTAAAAGTGGAGAATTAACAGAATTACTAGAAGAGTCTAATGTATTAGTTCCTGAGGATTATGATTCTGAAAAGAAGCCATAAAGGCTGTGGTACTAAAAGACGAGTATTGACGTTCTCCCCTCCCCACTCATGTGTAAATAGTTGACAAATAGTCAAAAACAACATACAAGTATTTAAATAAGTCAAAGATATTTATAATATATTATTAATAAAAAAAGATATGTATTCTTATGCCTTTAGTCCTGTGAATAACTGAAAGTCTTTAAACACAGACTCCGCTCTTTGAATAATTGAAACCATTAACCAATCAATAGTCCAGAAAAGAAAATGACAACAAAAGAATGTTTTCACTTTTAAACTTGACTTAAAAATGGTTGAAATGTAGTGCATAGATCTCAAATATTCAAAGAAGTAAGAACGAAAATTAAAAGTTGTTATTGTATGACGAATATGGAGGTAAAATGATGGTGAAAAATAAGTCACATAATACAGGAAGATATATCGTCATAATAAAAAAGCTTGAAAAAGTTTTTTATTGGTCATTTCTTCCATGGTTTCAACAGTTCAACAGTAATCATCAGATTCAAACATATACGATACCTCTTTATATACAGTTCTTCCAAAGAAAAAAAGTTGCAGCAGTTTCCAAGTTTGAAGGGTCGCCGCGAATATTACTATGAAAATTAAATATTGAGAGAGTAGAATGAACGATAATAATAAATGCTATGTGATTTAAGTATAATAAGTTGTAAACAACAAATAATACTTGAATAATGATAGTGATATATATGTGTATATATCTATATATAACAATACAACCTTTTTTTGGTATAAAAGTTGTAATAATGGGGTTGGGGGGGGAGAGATTGGAGGGAGAAAAAGTAGAATGATGATTATTATGAATATGAGATATTATTATAATTTGGTTGTGTGTGTGAATATGTAAATGTAAGAGAGTGCATGAGAAATAATGATAAGATGAGCGTGGGGGGGTATAATCATAATTTTGAAATATTTTTCTCTAAATCAAGATCGAAATCGATCATTGATACAATATTTGAATCTCTTCTTGGTAATTTTTTTTGTTTTCTTGGAGAAATATTTGATAATCTTGAATAATTACCATTTGTTGAATTATTTTGTTCAGGAATCAAAAATTTAAATAATGAACAAATTTTAACAAATAAAGTCTTTGTATATTTTAAATTAAAATTAAAATTTTTATTTTTTGAACAAAGCCAACAATAAAATGTAAATTCACCATATAATATGAAAAAACCTAAAACAAAACCTGCAACGACACATGATAAAATATGAGTTAAAAATGATTTAACAAAATCTGCATCATCCATATGCCATGATGAACCTTTTGATATACTGAAAAATGATTGTGGATGTAATTTATAATCATCAGGTTGCATAACTCTAATTGTAATTTCATCAGGATTTAAATTTTTAAAATGATTCCATCTTTTATATTGTTTCCAAATTATACTAATAAATAATGGACCTGTAGATGACATTATTGTCATATAAGGATTATACCAATTTTTATTATAATGTTTTAAAGATTTAATAACTTTTAGAAGGAATGGATGTCTTGGTACAAAACCCATAACATCATTTGAAACACCTAAAGGTGAAGTTTTTCTTAAAAATGCAGGAACAGTTAATAAGGGATCTAATCTTCTTTGACAACCATCATCTAAATCAATATAAACACCACCATAAGATAATAAAACAAAATATCTCATTGCATCGGCTCTTTGAATTGGATATTTATAACTTTTAAACGTTTCTAAAAACCAAGGATATTCTTCTTTAACAAAATTTAAAGCCATTTCATCCGTCCATAAAATATATTTATAATCAGGATGTAAATCAATACATCTTTGTTGACCTTCTTTCCAATGTTCTGGGATATCAGTTGTTTTATAAGTTTGATGAATAATTTTTGGTATTAAAAGTGGTTTTGTTGTTGTCATTAAACCTGTTGAATTATCATAAGATAATTCATCATTTTTTGGATTTAATTCATTGTATGTTAATGCTTCTTTACTTGTATCATCTATTATTAAAGTGATTAAATCAAATGTATAATAAACGATTGATGTAATTAATAAAATATTTGCAAATATTAAATATTGTAATTCTTTCTTCATAGTTGTTTGTGTAAGTTAGTTTATTTATCAATAGCTATTTCATGCAATAAAGAGAGAAAGAGATAATATAATTTGTTTAGTTTTTCTTCTTCTTTTAATTAATATTTATAAAGTATCTTGTTTGTTTGTTTTTAAAAATATATTAGTTTAAGCTTTAGTTTTATAACAAAAATAAAAAAAATATACCTTTTTACCTTATGAGGGACTAAAATAAAATTAATGGCTGTGCAACAAACTGATGATACTGGTGGGAAAAAAAAAAGCTATTCCTTCCTTTTAAAAATAAATAATTTAAATTCAAAGAGGGGGGTTAGTTAGAGTTATTATTATAATTGTTTTCAGTAACGATAGTACAAATATAATAATAATAATGATAATAATATTTTCCTTTTAACTTTAATTGTTATTTGATGATTTAGGAATGATTAAAAAAGGAGGGCGTAGTTGGAAAATTTTTTCTTCTCTAAAAGTTAAAAATGGACGTGGCTTGCTTTCAGTATTTAACGTGGGGTTATCCTCTTTACCAAACAAAATAACCGGGGGGGAGGAGGTGAAGAAGGCAGAATTTAATATTAAATGAATTGAACGCGCAAAAAAAATAAAGTACTGAGAAAATTAATATGAGGGTAATTAAATTAATATCTAGCTTTATTAATATTTGATTTTGTTAACTGTAATAATATAATAATAAATTTCAATTATTCCAATATGTGTAGTATCTTATTGATAAGTTCTTAAATAGTTGGTTTATTTCTTTCTTTGTAAATTAAGAAAAATAATTGAATTAAACAGAGATAAACAATTTAAAGGTTTTATATATATATAAGGTATAATTAGATATGGCTAAAATTTGTTGTGTATATATATATATACTAATATAAACAAAAGAGAGAAAGATTTATTTATCTTTTGACATAGGAGAGAGAGAGATAATTGAGTCTCTGCTTAAGAACAAACAAATGTAATTAAACTGTCTCTTAATCTCTAATTATTCACATTTCATACTAAGAAAATAAGCCTTGTTATAAAAAAAGCTTTTGATTGCGCGAACAAATTCTATCAATAATTTCTTTGGACGCCAAATGATTTTGTTTTGTTGTTTGTTTATTTATTTTGTGTAATAATTACACAGAAATCATTGTACAACTTTCTTTTGCATGTATCTCATTGTTATTGTTATCATTTATTTTTTCAATGACAAAAGCAAAAAGAAACTCGCGTTTCTCTCTTTCTCTTTCTCTTTCTCTCTCTCTTCAAGTTTGTTCGCGCTGTACATGGTGGAGGTCCCTCCAGACGTAGCAAGGCACGTGTGTGTGTGTGTGTGTGTCCCTCTCTCTCTCTCTTTCTCTTGGTAGTAAAAGAAGGAATTTGCCGTAGAAAAAGCGTTGAAGTGAAAAAAAAATACGTAAAAATCTATGTTGTTTAAAGAGCCAAGAAATATAATCTGTGTTAATCCGAAACGTTTTCGGGTTTAACTCTTTAATCCTACGAGATTTGTTTTTTTTTACAATTTCACGATAATTAAGAAGAATCGTGGCTGTGTTTATCTTTATTTTACAATGGACCGGGTGTTTTGTTCAATTTTTCATTTTGAACAAAAAGGTTCTTTGGAATCAATTTGGTTTTGTGTGGTAAGATAGATAATAGGGTTTGGAAAGTTTGTGCGTTTTGTTTTGTTTTATTTTTGGGGGGAGAGGGCAAAATGTAAAGAGGGATATATAACTATTAAATTGAATGATGTATAAAGAATATATAGAAATTATGTCTTGTATTCTTTTCTTAAAATCTCGAGTTATGCATTAACTTAAACATTTGGTGTGGGTTTCATACTTAATCTATTTCAAAGACAATATTGTATGGAATGTTCTTGTTTTATGGACTTTTAAAATATGATTAGTTAATATAGAAAGAAAAGAAAACAAATTAAACGCCGATGGAAATTTCACTTGTTTACGTTGTTTTGCGACTCAAAAAAAACAAGACATACGCGATTATTTGTCGGGGGGATTTTGCAAGATGGCAGGGTATCACAAATATTTTATTCAAAATGTTGTATTTTTTTTGTTTTTTTGTCGATACATTTCCGACAAACTTATTGGTTATTTGCAATGGGCTAACTGTTTAACTTTCATTATATGAGCAGACCATAGAACACAGTGAAATCACCTTGCTTAACACTTAAAATAATTTTAAAAACTTGACTATCTCTTTGATACTTTTTCCTAAGTTATATATGATATTACCTAGTTAATAATAAAGCATCTAAATTCTCTTGAGTTAAATTAACATTTAAATTATCTCTTTCGATTGAATTAATTAAATTTATCACTTCCATCTCACGTTGAACGAAATCTAATTTGACGTCATTTAATTTATTATCAATTTCATCATTTTCATGAAAAATTGAATTAATTTCATTTTTACTAATATTTGTTAAATTGTCTAATTCAGTTAATCTTAAGTAAACTGAATCATTATTATTAATTTCATTATTATTAATTGATTTTCTTTGAATATATGAGGATGATGATGACGATGATGGTAATGACCCATGACTAGTAGTATTTGTCGAATTAATTTTTGACGTTATTGTATTAATCTTTGAATTATCATTATGAATATTTTGTGATGATGGATTATTGTTGTTGTTATTATTATTATTATAATGATGGTATGGTATATTCTTATTATTTTGATATGATTGATATGAATGAGGATATGTCATATTATTCTTATGATAATTATTACTAGAATGAGATCTATTCATATTACTATCAATTTCGGCAGCTAACTCATTATCTATAATTGTATTATTAGTGGTATTTGTAGTTGGAGTATTGCGATGATAATTAGAATATTGAGAGTAATGTCTCGTATTGTTGCTATTACTATTATAATAATTTCTATTATTGTTATTCATATTATCATGATAACGTTGTTGTGGTTGTGATGTATAGTCATATGTTGAGTTGTTACTGTTGTTAGGATTATTATTATTATAATTATGATTATAATTATAACGTCCTCCACGTATACTATTATTATTTGGCCTTACATTTTGATATCTTGTTGAAGTATTACTACTGTTGCTATTGTTATATCTTCTACCTTGATAATATTTATTAGTATTATCAGGATTATTACCTGAATACCCACTCATCTTAGATTTAAACCTTCTTTATTTTTTCAGTGTTCTGTTTACCTTTTTGTTTTGGTCTATTATTGATTATGTAGTATTCTGTGTGTGTATGTTTCTTATATCATTCACTGCAAACATATTTGTTTTGCTTCACGTTTAAATATTTTTTGAATTTTTTTTGTTAATTTTTTTTTTTTTTCGCTTTAACTTGACCGTACTAAGGCGCTAATAATATTTTATACCCTAATATTATGTATGGAACTTAAATTTTAGGGTTTATAAAATTGATTACTTAATATTTTAACGATATTTGGTTTCCCTTTATTTTGACACTACTCTTTTTTATTTTTAAGATGAGATTTTTGTTCATCCAGGTAGTTGGTCCTTTTGATTTTTAAACTACGTTCCCTTTAGGGATGATTTAAATTACCTATTTAGTAATATCATTTAGTATTATACCTTTTTATACTACCCAGATTAGGTACCTTTTTTTTTTTTAATTTGCTTTTACGTTGTGCAGATCTGAGAAGGTAGAGGAAGGTTGTTCTTCTTTCTTTGAAAAACTTTTTTTTTTATATATAAAAGACAATTAATTGACTCATCATGTAGTTATTAATTTACTTGTTCTATCTAATTTTATACATCTTTTTTTTAAAAAAAATTCAGTAGTGGATAAAATAAGAAGAAATATACCAAATAATAATTGACACATTCTAATAGAATAATAAAAAAAAATTAATTGAAAACTTTTTTAAGAAAAAAATATAAAATATATAATCAAAGAATAAGAAAAAAAAAGCTTTAAACCATTCACTAATCCTACAAAATTTAACTAATATAATTAATAATAATAATAATAATAATAATAATAATAATAATAATAATAATCTCATACTTCGTTATAAACCTGTGTGTTTTTTAATAATTACTAATACTTTTGTGACAAACTTTATACATTTACAAAAGAAATAATCAATTACTCCAAAAACAAAAAAAAATAATAATAAATTCATAAACTTTCTTCTCAAAAACATATATAAAAATAATTTTAATTGCTAATTTTTTTTTCTCTTACAATGACTAAGAATTTAATATCTCATGCTAATATCGCTGCTAATAATCCTCCATGTGTGGATTTTCCCGATGGAGTTCAATGGACAGATTTCCCAGAATCTCAACGTAAAACAATCATTGAATGTTTAATGGTAACTCAAAATAATAGGCAAAATGGAAAATCATATGACCATATTCCTTGTAAATTTTTTAAAAAAGGAAAATGTCAAGCTGGTAGAACTTGTCCATTTTCACATCGATTGGATTATGATGAAGCTTGTAAAACTCCATGTTTGTTTTATTTGAGAGGTGAATGTAAATTCGGTGATAAATGTTTAAATTTACATGAAAAATTACCAAAAAGTGGAATTAAAACATTAAATTCAAATCAGAACAATAATGGTAAATGGAATGATCCTGATATGAATAGAAATGTCAATGTCACAACACCTACAAATGACTCTAATTATATTGTAACAAATAGAAACCATAATGGTACTCCGACTAAGAATTTCTCTCAAGAGAATTCTTCTGTTTTAGAATGTAAGGGTAATATTCCAAGATTCCATGGTATTGATAACAATGGACAAAGTGCTGGACGCTCGGTTCATGAATCTGCCCCTGTTACCTCTAATGGTTTTTCTAATTTGTCTCCGGAGAATAGAAGCAACTTTGAAGGTTCAAAGTCAAATCAATTTTCTAGCCAACGTTCTGCCGTGAATTTAGGAGTGAATTTAGAGACATCGACTATTCCTCGTTCAAATATTTCGCCAGAATTAGTTGACTCAATTTCAAATCCAGTTTATAATTATTTTGCACAACCAGGAGGCTTCCCAATTTGGAGTAAAAGTTCAGGTGCTGCAGTTGTTGGAGCTAATAATACACATGGTAAGACAAATTATTATAATACGAATTATTTTGATTTCAATGAACCAATTACTCGTCCTTTACATACTACACCAACAGGAGTTTATGATAGTAATTCTTTCATGAGAAAACCAACATCACTAGCTATCGATGACGTTAAATATTTTATTAATGGTAGTAACAAGAATAGCACTAATAACAATTAATATTTTGAGATCTCTGTGTTTCTTTTTTTTTGAGAGGTCCTTAATATTCTTTCTTTAATTTACTTTTCGTTGTTGTTTCAATTTTTCGTTTTACTTTATATCGAATTTAAATATTTTATTCTTTCAATTTATATATAATTTCGGTAAAATTAGTTAGTTAATTAATAATATTCTATTTTCATGTTCGTTTGTTTTTGCCATTACTATACAAAATAATAAATGAATATATAGATATTGGTTATGAGAAAGAAAAGTAAAAATATGTTTCTTTTCTCTAATGCTTATCCCAATCATCAGGTTTCTTTCTATTTGTTGAATCATAAAATTTAGCGGTACATGAATCCTTCATGAATGTAAAATCTAAACCTTGATCACAATGACAATTAAATTCTCTATAAGTTGCATCATCAACAGGACAATTATAAAAATTTCTACTGATTGAAGAAAATTGAGATGACGATGACATTGGATCAGTTGATAATTTAAATCCAATATTATCAAAGAAATAAATTTGATTTTTTCTTAATAATAAATTAACTGTTAATGTATGAACACTTGAAGCAGACCAACGATGATAATAAAATCCACCATCTTTATCTAATTTTTCAAACAAATCCATAAATGGTTTTGATCTGAAAAAATTTAAGTTTACTAATTGGAAACTTGAAACATATTGACATCTATTATATTCGGCTGTTGCACTGCCAATACCATTTTTAGCGGCATCTTCTTCTAATTTTTTTCTTTTCTTTTCATCTTTTTCCTTTGGTAAATCTTTATATTCTGTATTAAATTGAAAATTATTTTGACTGAAATCAACAATTTCTTTCTTATCTTTAAAATCATTTGCATATTTTTTAAAGATATCCCATAAATTTTTAACTACTTCTTTGTGTGGTTCTAAATAAGATAAAGCAAAACCAAATATTTGATTTCTATCTTGCATCCATCTAAATAAATCATAATCAATATCACATAATAATTCTAAACCTGGTTCAATACGCCAATACCAATCAAAATCATTTAAAAATGGTTCTCTCCAAAGATAACCAACTAAGTAATGATTGAAATATCTAAAGAATTGAGAATCACCATATTCAATATCACTTAACCGAATTTGAGAATCAGAAATTTTATTAATGTCAATCCATTTTGGTACTTCATATAAATATTCATTATTTGCAGTTTCAAAATTTAATTCAATTGATTCTGGTACAAGTTCTTTAATTTGTTCAATAAATTCTGTATCAATATATTCATGACCATCTTTACTAATAAATACCCATGGATATTCAAACCAATTATTAAATTTTTCTTGAATACTTGATACAGTTAAATAAATTGTATTATGATCAACACGATCACCAGTTGGTTTAAATAAATACATCATTAAGCATGCTTTTGGTTTATAACCTTCATTTGATAAAGATTCAACAAGTGCCCCTTGAGTCGTATTCTTTGAATATTTTTTATAACCAGATTTTAGCCTTTCTGAAATAACTTTTTCTTTTAAAGTTTGCTCTTCTATTAAAATTTCAGTATCATTTTTAATATTTAATAAATTATTATTTTTCAAAGAATCAGAATCTCCAAGTAATTCATCTTGTGGACGTAACCTTGAAGGTAAAGTACCACCATTTGAATATTCAGATTCTAAGAAATCAAAATGACTAATAGTAGTAGTATTCTTATGATTAATATGTAATAAAACAGTCAATAAAATCAGTACGATCCCAATGAAACGAATATTTTTCCGTGCCAGATGCAATAACTGTCTCGAGAATAACGAAGGGTTAAACCCTGAATAACCTCCTCTACTCCTTATCATGGTTGTTTTTTTTGTTTTTTTTCAAATATATATATATATGTATATATATATTTATTATATCACGATATAGAGATATTTCAACATCAAATAGACAACTATCAGATTCAAAGAAACAAGACAGTAGTATCTTAATTAAAAATATATATATAGAGAGAGAGAGAGAAAGAGTTTAAAATATAACTAAAATAGAAGTAAAAACAATATTTTTCAAAAAGGGAATGTTTGTTATTGTTTTCTTTGCCAAGAAACTATAAATGGTTAAATTATTTTTATTTTTTTTTTTTGCATTGTTGTTGCGACCAGATTTTTCACAGTAGAAATTTATTTGCCTGTCGTCGCTGGTGATGTGTGCCAGGTAAAGATTATGTCAAATGACAGAATCAAAAAAAAACAGAATAAATGTATATATCACATATATTATATAAATAGTACTTAAATAAAGACACATTTATCATATTTCTATACAACTAACTATGTATCAACTTGCAATAAACTAAGCAGGTCTATAATAATACCTATTGATCCTTTCCTTACCTTTTTAATTGTGGCATCTCTGTTCTCTCTCTCTCTCTCTGTCTTCAATTCAGCTACTTTACAGCCAAAAAAACAACTAATTGCGGGCAAATCACGCCGCGTTGTGTGTAGTGTGAGTGCTCTTCCATAATGTAAAGACAAAAAATTGTGGGTGAGCAATTTTGAAATGCTGAAAATAGCAAAAGCCGATTTCTTTCTATTCAATTTAGATAGATATATAAATATACTGGATAGTTTTTCGAAAGCGATGAGATGTAATGATAACAAATGATAAAGGGATAAAGAAATAGGTTTGATAATAACAATAAAGATACATTTCTTTATTTTAAATATGGATATAATATCACAATCAAGAACTCTCTCTAGAAAAGAACATGACATTAATACATATCTATCAAATGATACTCATATACAAACATTAATTGATAATCCCTCCACAGAAGCAATATCTTTTGGTTTCCCAATATCTGCATTAGTTAAAACACGTCATTCTAAATCGTATGGTTTAGATCATCTTTATCAACCTTTATATAGTTATTCTTTGACGAAGGATGGATTTAAAGAGTGGTGTCCGTGACACCACTAGTACAACTAGAAATATTTTGTCTTATTCCATTGAAAATGATGATAAAAATTTAAATTCTCTTATTGAATTATATTGGGATATAATATTATTGTTAGAATCTCAATTTATGGTTTCAAATATTGAAATTAGAAAATTTAGACAAAGTTTAATTAATAAATTTAGTAATAAAATTAATAATAAAAAAGATTCTTTACAAGATTATTCATCATTATGGAGATTGATAGGTGATGAATATTTTTTATTATATTTACCGGTTTATTATAATGATATATTATACGCAAAACGTAATGGATCATTTTTACATGTTCCATTATCTAATCCATTAAAACTTTTTTCAAATGCAAGTCATGCAAGTTTTAAAGATTTATTATTAATTTTACTAGAATTCGCATTCACACATAATTGTCATTCATTAAGAATATATTTCCCAAAGGATTTTTCACAAAATAATAATATTGAATCAATTAATAGTTTTAAAAAAATTTTAATGAATTTAAATTGGATTGGTGGGAAAATTGTTAAAAATGAAGATAGAAATCTTTGTTTGGAACAAATGAATTTCGATGACTTAATGACATCAGATGAAAAATTTCTTGTATTGGAATTTGAATGCTAATTTCAAAGAAAGAAGGGAAAGAAAAGGTTATGTTTGGTTACGTTTGCTTACATTATTTTCTTTTACATTTGCATACATCTATATATATTTGGATATATATATATACATAATAGTTAATTTTAAAAAACAAAAGTTATATTCTTATGTTTCTATCATTTTTTTGTTTTTTATTTGTTTCAGTAATCTAAATAATATCCCACTATTCGTACTATAATCGCACACCGCAGCGCCAACAATAATGATACAAATTAATTTATTTCATTTGAGCATAGTAATGGTGATGATGATTCAAAAAAAAATAAATGATTGCATCTTTACATACGTGAATACAAAGCAAATAAAAAGGAAAAAAAATTGATAACCATCATTATTTGAGTCACTCAAAATATGTTTCATCTGGCTAAGGGACTATACGCTAATTGGAATAGAAAAGAACAATACTCAATTCTAATACTAGGTTTAGATAATGCAGGAAAGACCACTTTCTTAGAATCATTAAAGAATCAATCATCTTTAAAATCAAAACCATTAGAAAAAATTACTCCAACCGTTGGACAAAACATTGCATTGGTTCCTGTACCGAATAAACCAAATGTATTATTGAAATTATGGGATGTTGGTGGGCAAGAATCATTAAGAGCTATGTGGCCAGAATATTATTCACAGTGTCATGGTATAATATTTGTAGTAGATAGTACAGATAGTGAGCGTATGGATGAATGTAAGAGAACCTTGACGTCTATTGTAATGGATGATGAAGTAGAAGGAATACCTATTTTAATGTTAGCTAATAAACAAGATAGACCTGATAGATTAGAGATACAAGACATTAAAGAAATTTTTAATCAAATTGCTGAACATTTAAGTGCAAGAGATAGTCGAGTATTGCCTGTTAGTTCATTGACAGGTGAAGGTATCATAGATGCATTAAATTGGTTGGTTTTGAGATTGGAAAGAAATAAGAAAAATAGACCTCCTCAATATAAATGATTAATATAGACAAAAGATAAACATATATATCTTTGTGTGTCTCTTTTTATAAGAATCTTATACAATTCTATGTAATTTCAATTATTTATATCTGCATACAATAAAAAAAGGAGGATTTGCTTCGAATTTATCACTGTGATTTTTTGAATTTATTTGTACAGTTTGATGTATATATTTGAATTTATTTATTTGTTTTTAAATGTTTAAAGAACATTTTTATTCTAATTAAATTCCTCTTTATGGTAAACCAAATAGTTTGGTAACCCATACACTTCATAATTTAATCTTTTTGCCATCTTAGCAAAACCTTCTGTTTCAATTAAATGATAGAATGGGAAACTTGGGAACATCGCACCATCTCTATGAACTTCAGCTTTCACTAATGTACATCCACCACCAACACCATCTAGCATCATTTCTTCACTAATTGGATTGTTTTTATTATGAAAATATGCCATTAATGGTCTATATGTTGCAATTTCTGCATAACCTTCTAAAATAATTTCATCTGGTTGCATCTTAGAGGCTAATTCTCTACCTGAATCAGATTCTTGCCAATTGTTGAAATCATAAGGTCTCACAGAATTTTCTTTTTTCTCTTCATCATAATATCTTTGAAAGACATTAGCGGCAAGTACTGGTTTATCATGTGCAGTCATATCTTGAATTAAGGACATTGGTGTCTCAATAATATCAGCATCTAACCATAAAACCCAAGAAGTATGTGGACCAATAGTTGAAAATAATAGTTCATTTCTTGCCAACGCCATTGCAGAACGTCTCTCCTTTTGAACATTCAAAGCATGTCTTTCTTTCTCTTGTAATTTATCAAAACTTTGTGAATCTTGCTTCAAGATAGTAACTTTAGCAAATCTTTGATTCTTCTTATCACTTTGAACATTCTTAATTGCAATTTCTAATTTCTTTAATGCATCTTCACCTGTTTTAGTTCTAGGAATAATAAAACCAAGTTCTATCAATTCACGAGGATAAGTCAAACGTAAAATATTGTCCCAATAACGGTCATCAAAGGATTGTAAAGGTGTTAAGATCAATACACGTTCTTTATCAACGGCTGCATCTGCAGTAGAACGTAATTTATTCAAATCGTAATGTGCAATATGCCCCTCTGGGATGATATCCTCAACACGATCATTGAATAACCAATTATGTTGAGTCTTGTATGAATATCTAGGCATTTTAAACCTACTTGTGAATGGGAAATACCATGTATGTTCAATTTCATGTGCCCATTTGTGATTTCCTAATGGTAAACTACCAATCCCTAATATGGAATCGTCAGTGCGGAATACTACAAAATATACAGAGACTAATGCGATAAAAGGCAAAAGTAATGTTATTATAGGATTCTTCTTAATTTTATAACCTATGAGTGATAGAGACCCCATATTTTCTATGATTTCTTTTAATTCGACAATGAGAATGAAGGGAATAAGAATGCAACGAACACAAGTCTATTTCTTGTTAAAACAAAAAAATCTTCTTCACCACTAAATAGATATATGAATAGAAGTGTAACCCACTAATAATGCTCAACTAATGCTTTGAAATAGTGTGACACTTTCAGATTGAAATTGTATATTTAGATTTCCTCCCATCTGTCTCTAGATTGTTTTTAAATTTTGATTTTTTTTTTTCGTTTTGCAGTGAGATTTTTTTTTTAATAATTTTTTTTTTGCTCTGGCTTCTCGCACGTCTGAGGGAACAATGAAAGAGAGTAATCATGAGGAAACAAGGCAAAGTACAAAGGACACAACGGTCTACGATAAAAGCAACTCGTTGGACGTGATGTTTCAATGGGAGAGAATGTGATTTAAAACAACTGAGTGAGCCTATATCTTACTCTTTTTCTATTTTAAAAAAGCATTATTCAAAAACTTTTGAGGGTGTATGTATATGTGTGCGTATGTAATTAAGTATGTATGTCTATATATCCTTCTCCAGCTCGCGGGATTCTGTCCATATCTTATTGCAAATGCTTAAGAACATCTTTCTATCGATCGCTGGATTTGTTACAGGGAATTCAAATGAAAATTTGTTTTGCATGATTCTGATTTCACCTTGCATCAGCTCTGGAGGTGGTGGACGTCTTGTAAAGATTGGTGTTGGAAGAGCATCTGATTCTATTGCTAGATCAGCTTCTTCTTCCTCTTCTTCTTCGTCATCATCTTCATCGTCATCATCAACATCACCTCGATCGAAATGTTCTTTATGAGGTGAACTATTTTGTTGTGAATATGGTGGTTGTGGGCGAGGCGCTTGTTGCTGCTGTTGTGAGTGTTGGGATTGTTGTTGTTGTGCTTGATGATTATGAAGCGTACTATCTATTCCTTGGTAGCCTTTACTTAGCAAGCTCGATGAGCTACTATCAATGGTACTTTGATTCCTGAAATATGGATATGTTTGTGGTGGGAAATTTGGTAACATTGCTGATCTTGGCCCTATATTCATATCCATCGCTACAGGGGGTTGATTTTGTGGATGTCCTTTTGGCATTGGCATTGGTGGTATTGGCATTGGCATCGGTACATTATCATTATACATATATGGGTACATTCCCATCATCATCATTGTAGCCATATATTGTTGTTGTTGTTGCTGTTGTTGATTATATAGAAGCATAGCATTTAATTGTGCTTGTGCTTGTAATTGAGCTGGTGGTACTGCACCTTGTGATGGTCTTCTAAATGCTGTATTTTGATTAGAGTTAGTATTTGGTGGATACCTTGACATTTTACCTAAATATCTAACTCTTGGCTTCGTTACTCCTCCACTTTTAGTTGTGGTGGCAGAATAACGTCTGGCAGAGGCAGATTGTGGATCTAATGGAATATGAAGTTTGTTATTGTTTTCTCGTACAGTATTATTATTTCTATTTGATGGTTCAGGTGCAGAAGATGCCCCTGGCGTGGTATTATCATTTTGGAGTTGTAGACCTAATGGTGGTGGAATATTTGCTCTGCGTAAAGAATTCCGTTTTGGTTTCACTTGTAAATCATTTTGTTTATTTTCACTTGATGGTGGTGGAGGTGTCTCGGTTACAGTAGGTGTGATTATATCTTCAATATTATTATATCTTCTTGATGTAGCAGATTGTGGCATTGTTGTAGGGACAGATATAGGAGCTACATTTGAATTCATATTAGCTAATGTAGTAGCTGCATTAGATGTAGCACTATTATTACTACTACTTGTGGTTTCTCTTCCTGTATCAGCTCTACTTAATACAGGTAAATTTCTATTTTGTGGGGAAGGAGATTTCTGAATTTGTTTATCTCTTAAAGGACTTGAATTTTCTTTCCCATTACTTGATGTTGAAGTCGAAGTTGTCGTGGTAGTAGTGGGAACTATGGCATCATCATTGACAGTGCCTGATAGAATCTTTTTTTCAGTAGCCGTTACAGTTCCTGCTTCAGGCATATTTATCAATAAGTTTTTGGTGATGTATCAATATAAGGATTTTTGATATAATTAAAAAGTAATATTTCTCAATATATACAAGGTAACGAATAAACTTCTCTGTTAATTGAAAAAGGAGAAACTATTGCTAAATATGAACGACAAAAACCGTTTGAGTTAAAGAGAATGAGTGAAAAATTGAATAGAAAAAAGCCGTTAGAAACTTTCCAAAAAATTAGTTCAATACAATTATTTTTTTGTTTTTTGATGAGTTTTTGTTTCAAACTAAATTTCGTTTGAAAAAAGGCGAACAGCGAAATTTAAATTAAATTGACAGAAAGAGTGTCAGTTTTGAGGTTATATATATATATATATATATATATATATTTAAGAAGGTTAATACTTGTTAATATAATGCAAGATGGTGAACGATTGTTTGAAGATGTGTGGAGAAGGATTTGTGATGTTGCTTAGATACATTCTCTTTGCGATGTAGAAAAAAGAACATATCGTTAGTCTTGTAAAGGAAATACGTATGTATATAAATAGCCCAAGAAATTTGTAAAACTATTGATATATGTTTTCCACTTTTTGGGTACTAACAGAGAAGCGTAGACAACGATAATGGATATGAAAAGTTAAACATCATCTCTGAAACATATTTGAAACATATGTAAACATTGAAAGTAATGATAGGCATTGTTGCAAAAAGAGAGAGACACACGCACTACGCGCTTCTACTGAAGAATGTTTGCGATGTCTTCATCTCTCCTTTTCTCTTTGTTTAAAGATAGCTAAGTGTATATACACTGAGAACAAGAACAAAGGTATTTTGTTATTACATCGTTATGGATAAAATACCAGATATTCATCTATATATATATATATATCCATATATATATATATATAGATGGATGTATACATGGATCATCTCATGTTAGTGACTTTCCTTTTGTAATTAAATTTCAGTTCCTTTAGAAGTGTAGAAAACAGGTGTCTATGTATCTCCTTCCACACAGAAATAGCCGTAGACCATTAAAATATTATATATAATAAAATGAGAGAGAGAGAGAGAAAGTTTTGAGAGACACAAATTGGGAAGGAAAGGTCTCCGGGCGAACCAAAAAAAAAAATCATGCTTTGTTAAGTAAGAGAGACACCCTTGAATCCACCAGCAGATCTAATTAAACTGATTATTAATAATAAATCGAACTAGTTTATTCTAAAAAAAACTGGGGAAGAGGTACTGTAGTTTATTCACTTGTAGTTGTAAATACTCATATATATATATCTGTATATATAAGGGAGGTTTGAACTGAAACAGATCTGTTGTATAGACTAACTTTCGAAAACAAAAAAAGATGTCTAGTAAAAACTGTGAACATATGAACGAGTATAAGGTGATAGTAGAGTATAACTCTGATAGGATTGTCTCCTATTTACCTAATGGTCTGTTTCCAAAGGGTATTTTAGAAGATTCTAATTATTTTAGTCATGTTGCTTGTAAATTGAAACAACTTGAAATTTCGCCTGAAATAGAATTTTATCATAAATCTAAGCAATGGAGACCATTGAATTCAGAAAAAGATTATTGTCATGCCGCTGTGACTTTACTTTCTACCCATATGCTTTTCATAAGTATCAAAGAGAAAGATTATAAAGTTGATCAGGTTGAAAATGTCATGGTATCTCGTGAATTATTAACATCTTTAACAGCACAAATGGCTCAATTAGAATTATCTTTAAGACAAGAAAGGTTGGAGAAGACTTCAACTAATGATGAGATCTTTTTTGATATCGATCCACAAAATAATGAATTATTTGAATTTTATTCAAATATTAAATCTTCAGAAGATTTAGAAAATATAATGAAAGGTTATCAAAAATATCAAAATTGGATTCAAAAATTTAATAATGATGAAAAATATTTAGAGAATCAATTAGAGAATATGTTAGTATTAACTAAACATCCAATTGTACCATATTTATCTAAAGAAACTTCATCAAAGAAATTAGATAGTATGGAAAGACAGAATATTCAAAATAAAAACAAAAATACCCATAATAATAATAACTATCCTTTTACATTGACTATCTATGAGAAAGATTTAAATTTTTGTTTTAAATTGAAAAATAATACTGATATGTATTTTCCAAATAAATTGAATATAGTAACTAATTTAGATGGTGGATCATATGTTATATCTGTACCACATGGGATAGGTCCACGTAATCAAAGAGTATTTACAAGATTTAAGAGAGAATTTGGTTCAAATTGTCAAATTTCAGATTTCATGTATTTTCAAATTAAAGATATAGATGAAAAGACTGTTTTGTATGAAGGTATTAGAAGTAAATTTGATAATGAACAATCTATATTTAAATTAAGATCAGTAAATCATTTAACTCTAAGTGGAATAAATTTAGAGAAATTACAAAAGCATAATTCAACTCCCTCACCACCTTCTGTAAGATCTTCTGTTGATGCTGGTGATATCATTTCAACTACAATTAGTAGTAATCTTAATGAATCAGCAAGTGGGCGTACTTTTGATGAATACGATTTTCTGAGTGAGACAGAGTTTGAAGATTACTAAACATGACCTCTACTCCATATGTTGTTTTTTTATATATATTTACACTTTTTATAATGACCATTTAAAGAAACTTAAATAAGAAGTATATACATATATAAATATATATACATTTATTTAATGCACGCAATATCTTTTTTTATGTCGTAATTTGTTGTTGTATAGGAGGATGGAATTCGGCGTCTTATTCAATTATAAGACTATGTTGTCCATTGGAAATTTTTCTAATGTTAAGAGAAACTAATACTAAATATGTGACATTTTAGGACTATTTTCTATTTATGTATTAAACTATTGAATGAGCATGTTTAATTATACTCTTTCAAGAAATATCACTTTTAATGTTTTGTTTACTAAAATATACTTTAGAAATTTCAACACGTAAACTGCAACTTTAAATAATTATCTATATGTGTAAAAAAAACAAACAAACCCAAATTCCAAAATAGGCTGATATTGCTGTTTTCTTCCTTATATACACCTGACGATGACTTTAATAGTAATATAGATATTTACCTATTAAATTAGTACCTATTTCAGGTTTTCAAGACAAATGATTTATCAGAAATTGAGTAATGTTCGAATTCTTGTCAGTTTTTCATCAGGTATGTTATGTATTTAAACATCGAATGAACGTTAATTTGGTAAAATAGAGCATATCAATAGCAAATGACTTTAAAATTCCATTAATTTCCTTTGGGGAACATGAGTGGTTTTTTTATTAATGAATTTTGCTCCCTCCACCCAATTCTCAAACTCGGAGTAATGTGTCGTTAGTTCGGAGTTTACCGTAATGAAATTAAAAGGGGGAATAATAGACAAAAATTTTGGTAAAACAAAAAATTAAGAAACAACATCAGTAAAACTTTGTAATAAAATAGAAGATTACTTTTATATATTACAGATTCCAATTATTGTCAATAACTCGAATATTAAAATATCATTAAATATACAGACATGGCCAGTTTTTTTTCTGAGACACACTATTATACAGTGTCATCCCCTGATCAGCAAAACCCTAAAGAAGAGCCATTGACTGTACTTACTACTAAAACAAGATTACAACCACATGTTGCCGATAGAGAACGTGACTTATCTCGAATTTTGTTTTATACACATGCTCAAAATGAATTAGTAGACGCTACGAAGGAATTAACAAATTTATTGAATCAATTGGTTGTTTATCAAGAGGAACCATCTACAATTTTAACAACACAGAATTACTTACCTGGAACCATGGTACGGTTGATGAAAAGTAGAGAGAGGGCTAAACGAACATACAGAACTGCTTTGAGTTATACTTTTGAAGATGAGATGGAATGGAATCATTTAGAAAAATTATTTAATGATTTACAAGAGGAATTGTTCAGAACTGATGAATTTTTGTCTTTACATCCAGGTAGAGGTATATACCACTAAATCGAATATATCTAGATATATTGTGGCTTTTGATCCATTGAATGAATAGAACATATATATTTCTTTTCAAAAAGTAACAAAAATTGAACTGGTCTCATAAATACATTACATTCATGGGCATAATTATTAAAATAAAAGAAATATATAGTTATTTATATACACTATCTAAGTATCTAATGACTTATCAATCCATTTGGGGTATTAAAAAGGATTCTTCTTATTAATTCATCAAAAGGTGTTTAATATTTAAAGATATATTTAATGACTAACGCATCACTTTGCACGAGCTGGGTGTTCTTTAAAATTCTTTTTTTTTCTCTTCATTTTTCCAACAATTTGAACCAAAACGAAAAAAAAGAGAATTAAATTATTATATAAGCAGGACAAAGGGACATCCTTTACAATTTTTCTTTTGTCTATTTTCTTTATGGTATTAAAACTAGATAAGACACATATATATCAAACAAATAAATAGTGATTATTAACCTATAAAGTTACTAATCATTTAAACCTGTTATCCAACTATACAATAATGTCTCAAGATCAGTTTTCAGAAAACTTAAAAGTTATTGTAGCCGAAAAGTTAAACGGCCTACCAAATTTCAACGAAGATGTTAAATACGTAGCTGAATATATCGTTTTATTAATCGTTAATGGTGGTACTTTGGAATCCATTGTTACTGAGTTACGCTCTTTGTTCGATACTATTCCAGTGGAAGCATTATCTGATGTTATCCAAACTGCATTTTTCGCCCTTGAAGCTTTGCAACAAGGTGAATCTGCAGAAAATATTGTTTCTAAGATTAGAGAAATGAATGCTGCAGAACAACAACAGCAACAACAACAAGTTCAACAACCTCAACAACAACAAGTTCAACAGCAGCAACAACCTCAACAACAATCGTTACCAGGTATTGCTGCTCCAAACACTCAACCTGAACAACCACAACAACAGGCTGCTGCACCACAACCTAATCAACCAGCTCCATTAGTTTCCGCCTTCTCTGGTGTTGTTGCTACACCAGATACTACAAATGACACCATTATTCCTGTACAACCTCGTTTTTCTCAACGTGGAGGTGCTGTTGGTAAGAACCGTAGAGGTCGTGGTGGTGCTCGTGGTGGTGCTCGTACTTCAGGTAGAGGTGGCTATAACAACAACACTGGTGCTAACGACCGTTTTAACCCATTAGCCAAGGCTCTTGGTATGGGTGGTAATGGTAATGTTAACTACGTATCTAAGAAGAGAGAAGGTCGTTGCAAATTATTTCCTCATTGTCCTCTAGGTAGATCATGTCCACATGCTCATCCAACCAAAGTTTGTAATGAGTATCCAAATTGTCCAAAACCAAAAGGTACTTGTGAATATTTACATCCTGATGAAGATCAAGAATTGATGAAGGAATTAGAAAAGACCCGTGAAGAATTCCAAAGGAGAAAAGATGCATTGTTGGCAGCCAGAAGTAAACCTGTTCAAACTGGTATTGTTATTTGTAAATTTGGTGCTGTTTGTTCCAACCCTGCTTGTCCATTCGGTCACCCAACTCCAGCGAATGAAGACGCTAAAGTCATCGATTTAATGTGGTGTGAAAACAACTTACAATGTCAAGATTCTAATTGTAAGAAAGCCCATTCTTCTGTTTCAAAATTAAGACCTGTAGCAGCTTTAGGCCATCCAGGTAAAAACAATGTAGCCATTTCTGCTCGTCCTCCAGTTGAGAAATCACTAGAACAATGTAAATATGGTACTCATTGTACTAACAAACGTTGTAAATATAGACATGCTCGTTCTCCGATTATGTGTCGTGATGGGGCAAACTGTACTAGAATCGACTGTATATTTGGTCATCCAATCAATGAAGACTGTAGATTCGGTATCAATTGTACTAATGCAACTTGTTTATTCAGACATCCAGAAGGTAGAGTACTTCCTCAAAAGAAGAATGCTCAACCACAGCTAGAACAAGTCCCACAACCACAACTCAGTGAGGGCCAAGGCCTACAAAGTTCATGGGGCGGTCAACAAAACGTACCAACAAACCAAAGAATATTTGCTTTACCTGAAGGTTCACAAATTGAGAATGCCCCACAACAAGAGAATTTTGCAAACTCTACTAACACTGTTCAAAATACATCTGCATTCGCTCCACAAGATAATGATGCTCAAATGGATTAAACATAGCTTTAAAAACCCAAATTTGAACTTATTGTATTATATTAAGATGTTTCATTTTCATTCGTGAAAAATTCAATATTCATTAATGACTAAATCTAATAAACACTTTTAAAATTTGAAATAATATTTAAACTAATACTGAATTATTTAATAATAATAAAAAAAAAATAAAAATAAAATAAAATAAAATAAAATATATATTAATTAAATTAAAATCGTTTGCATAAACGATTGTTGTACGACATTATATAATTCGTATTCTTATTTACTAATTTGGGAAGTATGTAGCTTAATTTGCGAAATATTTTTGCATATCTTAGTTCTTTCTTAGTAGTGTACTTGTAACCGTAGTTGTTATCTTGAGAAATCTGATCCCATCTCTTTGTTAACGCCAAGCTAAAAAAGTGTCGCAACATGCTTCGATTTTCGTGATGACCCTTCTTCTCTGTCAATTCTCACTTCACAGTCTTGTTAAAAACATTGAAATTAAACGAAAACGCTATCTTCTTTAAAAGTTATACAAATAGTTATAAAAGAAATATTGAGAAATATTTATTTATACAATTAGTATCTCTTCTTTTGGACATTAGCTTCATCAGCGTAGATGTCCATTGGGGAGATTGGCAATGGTTGTTCAGCCCATAGGTTTGGAGTTAAGAAACCGTAGGTGTTACCAATAGCAACGAAAGCAGCCTTCAAGGTGTTTTCTAGAGTTCTGGTCTTACCGTTGGATTGAGTGTAGACATCTTCAACACCAGCTAGTTGCATTAGCTTCTTAACAGCTGGGGAAGCGACGATACCAGAACCTCTTGGAGCTGGAATTAATCTAACAGTAACGGAACCACACTTACCAGTAGTCTTGGTAGATAGAGAATGTGGTTGACCCAAGTTGTTACCCCAGTAACCTCTTCTGATTGGAATAACAGATAGCTTGGCAATGATGATACCAGCTCTGATGGCACCAGCAACTTCCTTAGCAGTCTTGATACCTAGACCAACGTGACCGTTGGCGTCACCGACAACAACGACAGCCTTAAATCTGGTTCTTTGACCGGCTCTGGTTTGCTTTTGAACTGGCTTGATGTTCATGACTTCATCTTGTAGGTTTGGTAGCAAAGTGTCAATGATTTGGAATTCCTTGACTGGTAGAGAGTGTAGGAAGATTTCTTCAATGGAAGAGATCTTACCAGCCTTTACTAGTCTACCTAGCTTGGTAACTGGAACCCATCCCTTTTCTTCGGCGTTTCTACCACCTCTTCTGTCACCACGACCTCTGTTTCTACCACCGAAACCACCTCTTCTTTGTTGACCTTCTGGAGCAGACATTCTTGCTATTGATTGATTATTTCTTTGATATAGTCGGAATTTAACACGGAAAGTTGATGTAGGTAACTTTCAATCGACTTAATTTAGAACACGGTTTCTTATAACTGAAGAAATAAGATTAAACAAAAATAATTTCAGAATTGATGATAACAATAAAATTTCTCAAGAGATGATGATACCTATAAGGTAAAATATAAATCTAGTTTACTGTAAAAAGAACATAATAATGATCATCACACATATTGAGTAAAACTAAAGCAGCTTTTGGAAAATTCTATAAAGTTTAGTAGAGTTAATTCTTCAGAATATTTTTCGTTTATTCATCTCGCGCGTCTTCACTTTGCATAAAAATTTCATAGCAAATTTTTTTGAAAAATAAGTAATTTACAAAATTAATAAAATATATTTATGCAATGTACGGATGTCATTACAATATGCGGTGTCCAGGTGTAACATAGAAGCAGTCCAATTAAAAGTGAGTAAAACTAATTATCAATTATTATAATGAAATTAGAACAGAATGACTAACTTAGGTGTATAATATTTCAAAACAACATAGATAGATAGATAGATATGATATCACCACATTTCTTATAATCGTGAACTACTGGGCGCCGAATTAAAGGAATTCAAAAGATGTTGAAGGGAGAATCCATTTGGGCTGTCAATTCTCTTGACAGTGGTCCGCTTCTTCAACAAAAACATTTTTGAAGACTAGTACATTTGATAATAGATATCATATCATATAGTGATCTTAGTTCCTTTTGCAGAAATTGTAAGGGTTGTTTCCAATAATACAATACTCCGATTACTATCTCGGGTCCTTTTTAATTCTGTACGGGGTTTTCTTTAGCAATTATTGTGAAGTTAACTAATCGCGCATTGTGAGATGATCTTTTTTAGGTTTAAACATATAAGGTACATTTTAAATAAACATATATACAAGTTGAGTTTGACAGTTCAAGGGCTAAAAACACACACGGCAAGTCTCACCCAGTAGATAAGTTAGAAACAGGGCGTTGTATTATAACTATTGAAATAATCATTGATATTTTGCTGTATTGAAACCTCTAACTTATTTCACGAAACTGATTCACCTTAAACCGACCATATCTACCGCATTAATTACCAAATGAACGAAATATGAATATTAAAGATCAATATTTAGATACAGCTAGCATAAGCAGTTTACGATCGGGAGTTAGACCCACAAAGAGTCAAACTAGTTTTAATATTCAATCAAGAGCACAACCTTCTTTATCGATTAATCTAGATAATACTATAGTACAGACTATTATTCCACCTGTAAATAATACATTAAGTGGTGATGTTGAAGAGAATGGTTTATTACATAACTACCCAAGATTACGATCAATGCAATCAATATCTTCTATAGTAAGTCGAAGGACCACTCGACCTAATACCTCTTCAGATCAACTTAGTGTCAATACATCCTTCAATCCCATAATTGAACAAAGTTTCACTTATGGCAATAACAATAATAATATTGATGATCCTTCTACTATTCGAACACAGGATGCTGCCTTTGGTGAGGAAGTTAGAAAGGACTTGATAGATAGATTAGCTCAAAGTATTTATTCATATCCAACATCTTTGGCGGGTAATGCTAATGAATTTAAACCTGTTGTAAGTAATGAAATCCCTGATGTCTTCATTGATGATAATCGAATTGGATCATCGTTGCAATCACATGCTAAGAATTTTTTCATTTTAACTTCAGCTGGAAAACCAATATTTTCAATGTTTGGAGAGGATAAAGAAATTATTCCATATATGGGTATTATCAATACAGTGGTAAGTTATTTTCAAATTAATGAATCAACCAATATAAGAACAATTAAATTAAATAAAACGAAACAAACATTTGCTTTTACTAATAAAGCACCTATAATATTAATGGCTTATTCTCGAAGAGGTGAAACTACAAATGAATTAATGACACAATTGGATCTATTATATTCATATTTAATTTCATCAATTAATGAACGTCAATTGAAACGATTATTTCACAATCGATCAAATTTTGATCTAAGAAATTATCTTGAAGTGACAGATTTTGATAATTTAAGACAAATATGTTCTTTATTATCCAATAAATTATACCCTGATTTTGGATTAAATGCATTACAATGCTTTACAATGAGAAAAAATGAAAGAGCAAGAATTCATGATACAATTCATAATTTATTAATTAATGATAATAAAAATATACCAAGAGGAACATTATTATATGGATTAATTCTATCATACAAGAGAAAAATGTTTAAACTATGTGCAGTAATTCGACCAAAAGGTCATTCATTACATACAATTGATCTTCAGTTATTATTTTGTTTAATAACTCATCAATTTGAAAATAGAGACGGAGATCAAGAATTATGGTTACCTATATGTTTCCCCAAATTCAATTCCAATGGATTCCTTTACAGTTATATTAAATATTTATCGCGATCCAATAACAATAGCAGAGACTCTTCTTCTTTGGACGTAGAAGATACAGTATTAGTATTAATTAGTGCCCAAAAGGATGCGTTTTATAAATTGAAGACATTTGGTGATAAATTATGGAATAAATTACAATCTGATAAATTGAGTGAATATTTTATTAGAGATCGATTTAAATTTCGAATTAGTGATATTCAAGCACCATTAATACACCATTTCATGTATAAGGTTAAAAAATATGTTCAATATGTTATGCCAGAAATTGAAATTCATAATGATGATACGAATAAATTAAATCAGTATGAAAACAAATTGAAAAAATACTATGGACATTTGTATAATTCTGTAGTCGACGATAATGGATTACCTATCAATAAGACTATATTAAATTATCTACATTGGGAAGAAAATGAAGAGGAAGAACAAAATAATAATGAAATTGAAAATGATTTCCAAAGGGAGAAAATTAATATGATGGGACTAATCTGGATTACTCCACAATTTGAATTATATTTAATTTGTAATAATGGTGTGAATAATAAAGAAATTGTTTTAAGAAGTGCAAAAAGAATCATTGGTTGGTGTAAAAAATATGAATCTCGATTATTTATACAGGAAGGTGCAACATTCTGAAGCAAAAAGGAAAACATAATTTATTTTTAGAAAGAAGTATATATTTATATAAATCTAAAAGGCAAAAAAAAAAGAAGTGTACAAATTTGTTAAGTTAGTGATATGCACATGTTGAAATGCAGATAATAAAGGAAAATAATAAATAAATATTAATGCTGAATATAATAATAAGAAAATGCTATGTTGAAATGCAATAAAATGTGTGTGTGTGAGAGAAAGTGAGAGAGACAAACAAAAAGGAGGGGAGAGAGAGAGAGAGAGAAAAAAAAAAAAGGTTTTAATTACAATGTCATTAATAAGGTAAATATTTGATCTTCTGTTGAGACAAAATCATTATCGACAATATTAACTAAAACGTAATCATTAATTAAAGAATTTAATAATTGAATACTTTCATTATCATTATCTTTAATAAAAATTGATTTCCAATCTTCTAAAATTCTATAAAATTCTTCTTTCCAAGCTAAAAATGAAACTTTTTCAACAATGGTTGGTTGTAATACTTCTCTACCTGGGAAAATCCCCCAAGTGACGGCATTTGCTTTTGAACCATCTGGATGATTTGTTGAAAGATTATCATTAAAATCGATTGCAAAATATGTCATAATTTCATTACCTTTTAAAATATCTGTTAATTTTGGTAATTTTTCTCTTGGTAATAAGAATTCTAAATATTGTTTTTGATAAACGTAACCATCCTTTGGACCCCATCCATGAATCTTATCATTTGATCTTTCACCATTAATTCTTGGTTGTGAATTAATTGTAATAATACCATTTTTATTCATCATAATTAAATGTGTTAAAAGGGTATCAACTTCATGATTTAATGGAGTATCACTCCAAGGTAAACAAACAAGTTTTCCTTGTAAATAATTAATAACTAATTGACTAATATCTTGCATTGTCTTTGGAGTTGACCATAATTGTAAAGCTTTTTGTGGAGATTGTCTAAATAAAGAATAACCAACTAAATCTAAATCACCAAAAGCAGGTGATGAGGAATCACCAAATCTACCATTTGGAAATTCATCAATTGTCCATTGAGAGGTTCTTGCAACATAAGAATAAGGTCTTCTTTGCCAAAAGATTGGTCTAACTTCTTCATTACGTCTTTGTGGATTTAAAGATTTTCTCCAAGGTAATACAGAGACAGGATCATTAATAAATTCAGCTTCAGTTGGTAATAAATCTAATAATTCAAGTATCATCAATGGAGCTTTTTCAAGATTCATTGTATAAAGATGTAAATGATTAATATAACCACTATCTAAAATTTTTTGACACATTTCAACAACTAATTCAGTTCCTTTAGCTCTTACTAATTCATCATCATCTTTAATTGGTTCTAAACTTTGTTTAAAATGCAAAGGTATATTAATTGAACCCCATTGACATCTTCTTAAGAAAGCAGAATAAGTTGTAATTGGCATAATTCCCGGAATAATTGGGACTTCAATACCAAATTGTCTAATATTATGACACCATTGAATAAAATTATCAACATCATAAAACATTTGAGTAATAATAAAATTTGCACCTGAATCAATCTTTTGTTTTAAATAATTTAAATTTTTAAAAGAATCTTTTTCTTCTGGATGGCCTTCAGGATAAGCAGCGACACCAATATCAAAATGATTACCATATTTTAATCTAATATAAGCTACAAGATCTTTAGCGTATTGAAATCCACCTTTACATGGTTCCCATTTATAATCATTACTTGGTGGATCACCTCTTAAAGCTAAAATATTTTGACAACCGCTATCATAAGCTTCTTTTAAAGCGTCATCAATATCTGAAACAGGCATATTAGTACAAGTTAAATGTAAACATGTCTCTAGACCTAATACACTTTGAGCAGTTGATACTAATTCAGTTGAAGATTGTGACAATTTACTTGTTTGACCACCTGCATTCCATGTCACATCAATAAATTGTGGTAAAGATGATTGATACATTCTATCCATTCTATCATATAAATTTTGTACACCTTGTGTTGTCTTTGGTACAAAATATTCGAATGAAAATGTTGCCTTTGGTGAAACATCATGATGTTTTTGTAATTTTTCTGTAATCTTCATCTTTCTAGATTAATATTTTTGCAAAACAAACAAACAAACGAATGAACTGAATGTAATTCTTGAGAATTTTGATATTAATTACATACAAAAATATATACAACGAACAAACTTTCTTTTCACTGTACCATCCTCTTATATATATAAATCTGTCATCTTAATCTCATACTCTCGAAACTCCTCATATATCAAAAAAAAAAAAAAATGTACACACACACACATAGAGAATAAGAAAACACTATACTATCTTACCAGATATTGTTGAACGACACTTAGCATTTACACAGTCTCACTCATGCTCCCCATATATTATATCAAAAACAGTCCAAATACTATATGTTCATCACATCCTACTTAACCAGGTGACTGACTATTCATTCCATCTCACAATACTAAGAATACTAATTCTAGTACTAATACTAGTACTAATACGTATAGTAAGTAATACAGTTACACACTCCGATGACTATCCCCTTTTTCTATCAGCAGAGAAAGAGAGAGAAAACGAAGAGCGCAACGAATTGCAATTGCAAGCAATGTTGAAAAACTGTGTAATAAATGAAACAGAACAGAGAGCGAGAGAGCGAGACAGCGAGAGCGCGGTGTGGTGATCCCACGTTTTTTGCACAGCCACTGCTGCTGCTCTGTTTGCGCTTCTCGCTCTCGCTGTCTCGCTTTCACGTGACCACACGCACAGCGAAGATGTATCCGCACAAGAATCCGGCAGCTTTCTCTAACGGTGTGTGGTACACAGCACATGTCACTAACAATGACACACTCCACAGAAGAATGAGTAGCCAGCACAGGGCACGTGATATATACTGTTTCCAGTTAACCTGTTGTGCTCTGTTACTCTGCAATTCTGACAACAATAATACTATCATTACTGTCAACAGGAACACGTGACCGGATGGATCATGACCACCAAACCAATAACCACCATATTTTTTACAAATTGCACTTGATGTGATTAATTTATCATTAACTTCATTAATTACATTTGTAATTTCATTATTCCATGATTTACCATCAAATATTTGATTTTGACATGAATTATCTTCATTATCCTTATATAATAAACATTTTAATGCAGAAATTGCATTTGTTAATTTTGAAGTTTGAGGCCTTTGTAATTTACCTGATGTTAAAACATTTTGTAAAATTTGTAAATATTTTAATTTACGTCTTGGTATTTCATTTTCATGAAATTTATTAGATATTTCAAATCTATTATTATCAAATACTTGATATGAACAACTACCACCAGTTATTATAAATATTATATCCATTAATGGTGGTAATAATATTATACCTTCTTTAAATGTATAGATTGGTATCCCTTGCGTGAAAAGATACCACCAAATTATCATTAATATATATTGTTTAATTATTTTAAATTTCTTCTTATTCACTAATTCATTTATTAATATTATTAAGGTTGTCCATATCCATCCACGTTTAACAAATATTACATTTATCCAATGATCTTTCTCTTGTAGTAACCATTTATTTTCATTATATTGTAATATATTACCTAATATTATTATACTTGGTGTTAACCATTTTATTAATATTAAATAAATTGACATATCGTCCCTTGATTGTATTGTTCTTGTTAGATATTATAATCTCTTTCTTTTTTTTTTTTTTTTCTTTCTTTCTTTGGTTGAGTTTCTCTTATATAATAAGTATACATCTTTTAACACTCCGCGCTTTAATTCTTTTATTTTTTTTTAATAATAATTTGAAATATTTTTTTTTTTTTAATTTAATTGAAAACACATCTAAGTGAATTTTCGATTACATTTGATTGAATGTATTTCGAATAAATTGCAGATCGATGGCACTGACTTTATTTTATAATGGAAGAAGTACCTACAAGATTTGAAGTGGAATTAGAATTTGTTCAATCTTTAGCTAATATTCAATATGTTACATATTTAGCCACTCAACAAAATAATATCTTTAAAGATATTAGATTTAAAAATTATTTAAAATATTTAGAATATTGGTCAAAACCACCTTATTCTCAATGTATAGTTTATCCAAATTGTTTATTTATTTTAAAATTAATTAATAAATTTTTAGATAATAATGCAGTGATTTCAATCGATAATCCAAATCAATTAGATAATATTGATGATTTACCAAAATTTTTACAATTGCATGGTGCAGATTTAATGAATGAAATGGTTAATAGGTGGAATACATAAATAGGCATATATATATATATATAGAAATACAAATAATACATTATCTTCTGAATAATTTTCTCTCTTTAGTTACAGTTGGCCGACGAATTCCTGTTGGTTTTTTATTACTGTATATTGTTTTCCTTATATTTGTAGATTTGATAGGTGATTTTGATTTTGATTTTGATTCTGTTGATTGAATTGAAGTCAAAGCAAGGATTTCTTTCTTTAATTGTTCAATATTTTCAGTCTCTAATTTAACTTCTTCTTCAAAACTATGCTCAATACCATCTTCTCTTAAATGTCTTAAATATGTTGGTTCTCCCATTAAGCGATATATATATCCAGCTTGTGATTGAATACCAATCCATGAATCTAATAATTTATTACTACTTTGACAAACTTTATAAATTTTATTAATATCTTTAGGAATATTATCTTTAACACTCGACGTAATTTGTTCAATTACCTTATTTATCTTTTCTAAATTTTCTAATTCATTAATTAATGATTGCGTTGTTATAGGTGATGCCGATATCTTAGTTTGATGATGACGATTATATTGCAATGAATCCATATTTGATCGTAATTCATCAAATACTTGTGGAATTAGTTTATCAACACTTTGCTCTCTACTCATTTTAAACCGAATTATCCTACCGTGCTACGTTCTTCCAACTTTAAGTATCTGGTCATTCCTTTAATAGTAGTTGTTTGTTTATATGTTTACTTATTTTTATATTTAACGGGTTTTGTTTTTACTTCGAAATTTTACGCACTTTCTTTTTTAATTTTTTGGTTTTTTCTTTCGTGATGGTTTTAAGAGATAGAGATGAGACTTCAATGAAGAAAAAAGTACAATTACTTTGAATATGGATAGAGAGTAAAGTAATAACAATACAAAAGTGAATAATGGAGGTACCTATTGAAGAAATATGTCAGAAATTGAAACTTGCATTTGATGAACAAAAAAATGATCCTGTTTCTTTAGTCACGGTGATTGATCTTTATGCTACTCAAATTGATTCAAATGGTACAGTAATTGATAAAGAGATATTTTTAAATACAATATATGATTCTTTAACTGATTCAATCTTACAAGAAATTGGTTGGGATTTACCAAAGACTTTAATCAATTTTATTTCAATTAATAATATTGAAACTGATAATACTTTATCAAAAAATATTATTCTGAATACCGTGGCAAAATGTTTTAATAAAATTGCTTTAAATGGGAACCCCAAAGAATGTTTATTAGCTGGTTGTGAATTATTATCGGATTTGAAAATTGATTCAGCACATGAAGGTTTAAATGAAAATGAAACTATTCCAGATATTAAGATTCATTTTTTATTTGAACTGATTATTACTTGTAATAATAGAATAGATACATTATATCCATCAAAATTTTTAGCAGAAATTGTAATGGCAATTAATACATTTATGAGAAATAATATTGAATTAATGAATGAACCATTTTTTTTCTTAAAGAGAATTTATCAATTTATTATTAATTATAATAAATTACAACATGATAGATCAACTAAAGTTGTTGATCAAGATCAAATTTATAAAGATGAATTTTATTTAGAGAATAAATTAATTTACCATTTAATTACTCATTCATTAGGTCAATGTTTAAAAAACCAACGGTTCCCATTTGATTATTATTATACAGGTGAAATGGAAAATAAAACTCATTTAAAGGATAATAATACTAATATTATTGATATTCTTTCAAAATTTCATCTTTTAATTTTACTTTATGATATTGATTTAAAACAAGATTTTCAAAATTATATAACAGAATCTAAATTAATTTATGATAGAACTTTTGAAAAATTTAATGCTACCACTAATCAAGAAGATTCAAAATTGATGGATTTCTTATGGGGTGTATCATATCATTATACTATTGAAAAATCATTAAAGGAAAAGACTGTTGTTACAGACCCTTTGGGAATCTTAGTACTTGTCGGTGCATATTATATGGAAGAAAATACATGTATTATTCCAAATATAACTGTTACAGATATAATTTATTGTTATATTAGATATGTGACTACTTCATTACGTTCAAGATTATATTTTAATTCCATTGCAGAAAGTAGTTTAAGATATTGTTTATGGATAACAATTACACAAAATTCAACAAATTCAATTAAGGATGAATTAAATCAATTACCAGATGGAATAAGTACATTTTTCTTACAAGTTCTATTACTAAGAACTTGTTCTTTACCACAAGATGAAATGCCTGAAATTTCATATACTCTATTAAGTCGTTTATTATGTTTATTTTCAGAAACCATTTCATTTGATTATATTATTAATGTATTATCAGAGTGTCCTCATATTATTGCTAGAATTAATATTTTATCAATATTAAAAGTGATGATGACAAAACCTATACACTTAATTGGAAAAGAACAATTAAAAACGACAAAGGGGACTCCACCACAATTACCACCAAGACCTTATATTCAAGCTAATAATGATACAATACTTAAAATAGTTGATGTATTTGTCCTAACAATGAATGAAATGACTGAAAATATGGATGATGATGAAAATTATTTAAATTTAATTCTAGATTATATGAATTTTTTTGTCAGTTTACGTGATAAATGTAATAATGATACATTATCTGTTGTTTATACTACTGTATTGAAATTCTCTACTGATAACACTAACGAGAAGAAATCACCACAAATTGGATTCATCAAACAAGCTAATGATACATTAAAGGACTATCTAAATCCAATGGAAACTTAATTGAAAGTTGTATATATTTATATAAAAGATTATTATTTAATTCTTCTTTATATCACTCATTTCTCACTTAAATGATAAAACCGGAGTACCGGCATCCACAGAATCACACGTAGAAACTATTTCATTCAGTCTCGGATCCCAAAATTTTTCTTTTGATAATTTTCCTTTTTAGTCATCGCGCAACTGAAAGAATAGTAACTGTAATCATCAGATTTCAATCGTTTGTTGTATCTGTATATATATAAGAGTGATGGTGAGAGTTTGAAGGTGCATTGTTGTGAGGTTGTTTAGGTATCCTAGGTGTTTGTTGGTTGGACTTAGATATCCAAGTTTAAGCAAGTAATTTGAAAGAGATATCGTTCATTATGAATAGATTTACAGGGTTGCCTACAACTGCTGCCATACGGCATCAACATACACTGTTGAAGACAACAAATTTAACACAAGCTCCCGATTTTACTAAATATTCTCCAGTGAAACCAATTAAAGAAGGTATTGCACCATATATTGTAGAGACAATGAAAGCATTTCCTACGGATTCAAGATATATTAATCAACAACATTATTATCAAAACAGAAATATTTTAATGAATGATTATGCAAAAAGATCACCACATCCTGTTTCATTAATGCAACTTGCACAATATTATGATGATTCTTCAACTTTAACAAAACAAAAAATTATAAATTCAGGAATTTTTGTTAAAGAAGAATTAGCAATTAGAATTGCTTCAAAGATTAACCTTTTACAAAGTTTACCATTTAATGTTGTCAATAATTTTCATTTCTTACAAGTTTATGAATCATATTATAATATTTTTGAAAGATTTAGAAAATTTCCAACAATTAAAACAATGGATGATAATTTAAAATTTTCAGAATTTATAAGGAAAATTTTACAAGATTTTAATTCATTAAATTTACCACATTTAATTATGGGTGCATTAGAATGTACAATATTTGATCTATATCCAAGAGATAAAATGGATGAATTATTATCAAATTTATTAAGATCACGTATTTCAAGAAGATTAATTGTTGAAGAACATTTAAGTGTAACATCAAATTATGTTACAGGTAAGAAAGAAAATACTTTAGTTCTTGGTGACATTTTTCAAGAATGTAATGCATTAGAATATTTAACAAATGCAAGTAAAGAATGTGAACAATTTATTAGAAATATGTATTATCCATCAATACCATTGCCTGAATTAAAAATTGAAGGCTCAAAAGATTTAACATTTTATTTTTTACCAACTCATTTAAAATATTTATTAGGTGAAATTTTAAGAAATTCTTATGAAGCAACAATAAGAGAATATATTAGAAAAGGTTTAAAAACCCCATCACCAATTACTGTTACTATAATTGAAAATCCTGATACTTATATTTTTAGAATTTCGGATCAAGCTGGTGGTTTAATTAATAGTGATGCAGATTTATGGTCATTTGGTAAATCAAAGGAAAGAGCAAGAGAATCTTTAAATAATTTTCATAAATTACCGGGTTTACATAGTACATCAATTTATGATGATATTTCAGATTCAAAGACATGTTTATCTCCATCAATGAAAGCTGTAGAACCATATATGAATACATCATTAGCCCACACAACTCAATGGAATATTAATAAAGGTCATTATAAATTAGAGCAACCTTTGATAGAATTATTACAAAGACCATTTAGGTATAAACTTGGAGTTGGTTTGGCTATGTGTAAAGTTTATGCCGAATATTGGAATGGTGATCTTAGAGTACATTCTATGCCAGGTTATGGTGTAGATGCCGTTTTAACACTTGGAAATTTAATGAAGAGTACCGCTAAGAAACAACTAGATAAAGTTTAAATATCCTGTAAAACAAATATGTATATATAAATCCTCATCTCATCTTTGATTAAACTTGTTATATACTTTCCATATTGTAAAATAAGCCAACATCATGTTGCACGAGCAGCAATATGATACACACATACATATAAAATTTATTCGGTAAAAAGCGAAACGAAGAGAAAAGTGGCGATGAAATTGAATTTCGCGGTTTTCAATTTTGCTGATTAAGAAAAGGAAAACAGATTTTGGGATTCCAGGGCCAAAAACTTAGTCAATGTAGTAACAATAAATAAGAAGTAGTACACTATATTTATTACCACTTAAGAGCTTATAAAGAGAGTAACTAGAAGTTAACAGAAGTCTTTTTTACAAGAGTGAAGTGATAGAGGGTTTTTTTTTTGCATATCGTTACTAATTTTGGTTTTTTATTTTTGTCATCATTTAATTTTGGGGTTTCTATTTATCACAACATCAACGTTTTCCCTATACTTTTATTAAAATATTTTTTTCTTTTTTTTTGGTTAATCAAATCTGTTCAAACTACTACTATTAATCGTTAATTATTTATAGTCATGTCAACTCCAGCTAGAAGAAGATTGATGAGAGATTTCAAACGTATGAAAGAAGATGCGCCACCAGGACTTTCGGCATCTCCATTACCTGACAATGTCATGGTTTGGAATGCTATGATCATTGGTCCAGCTGATACACCATATGAAGACGGTACATTCCGATTATTATTAGAATTTGGAGAAGATTATCCTAATAAACCACCACATGTGAAATTTTTAAGTGAAATGTTTCATCCTAATGTATATGCTAACGGTGAAATTTGTTTAGATATTTTACAAAATAGATGGACTCCAACTTATGATGTTGCATCGATATTGACTTCTATTCAAAGTTTATTTAATGATCCAAATCCAGCATCTCCTGCTAATGTAGAGGCTGCAACTTTGTTTAAAGATCATAAATCTCAATATATTAAAAGAGTGAAAGAAACCGTTGAAAAATCATGGGAAGATGATATGGAAGATATGGATGATGATGACGATGACGATGACGATGATGAAGAAGATGGAGAATAACTTCAATAAGAAAAGAAAAGTTTGTTTTTTGAGCGGTTATTTTCTTATTCTTTCTTTTAAATTATTTTTCAATGGAAGAAACAGAAATGAGCATATGTATATATATGCATGTATACATAATTATCAGAAAGTGAGGATATACGACAATTGATTTGAGACATTATTTGTTATCTATCTTGTCGTTTTTTTGGTGTCACTGTTACGTTTCTTCTACCACTATTATAGAATACTAGTTCCTTCGTCTTATGGATATAAATAGAAAGGAGGGATGAATTATAAAATTTCATCCCCTAATGCATGTTTAATCATAATTTTTATGTTAATTACTTTTTTTTTTTTGGGTATCATTTATCAAATATATAGGTAAGAGGTATATTTAAAATAATTTGTAGTTTTATGAAATCAAAAAAAATAAAAAAACATATAAGAATATTTAAACAGATATTTTGTCATTTGACCGAAGTCTTGTTTTAATTAAAGCAGTTGTAGTAATTGCAGCGAATATCACTAATATAACTTTTGTTAAAGGATCAAGTTTAAATTTAGTTTTTTCGTTTTTATCTGAAAAATCGTTATAATGTTCCCTTGGTCCATAATTACCATATGATACATAATATTGTAATTGTTTTAAATAATTAGGTATTGAATTCCAATTTTGTTTTACATCGATGAGATGATTCATTGAAAAATTTATCAAGTTCACTTGCAAAGGCTGTAAGGTTTTAAAATTTGTAACTAATTTATTAAAACTTAATTGTGTACCCTGTAAACCTAATTTTTGAACTAATAAATGATCGAATTCACCCTTTTGGAAAAGTTCTTTCAACATCCGTTGATTCATTTCATTTGATTTTTGTTCATCTTCTTCAGTCATTACATTTGGTTTGAATAAATTAAAAATATCATCCATAGAATTAGATAATAAGTTTTGCATTCCAATTGGTGCAACTATATCCATGTCATTCTGTCCATTTTTTAATCGATTGGCTTGTTTTGCCAATAACGATGCCGGGATCGATCTCTTTGAATTATGTACATATCTGATCAATTTAACAACATTGACCCTGGATTTCAGCATTATTTTTGATGGTGGATGTATTGTTGAGACTTTACCCTTTAATAAATGAGTAGATGTTCTATTACATGTATATAAGTCAGTCTATTTTTTATATGTTTTGTTTTTTCCGTCAATCCATTTATATATATCAATTAAATATAAAGACAAAAAAAAGCAAACTAGAGAGATACAACAGTATTTTAATTATTCCTATATAAACATGTTATAAAAGAGTATAATTTTCAACACGAAAGTCTCTATTTATTTATCTATGACTATAGTAAGTAAATAGCATCTAACAATCAAATTTACGCTTGATTAGATCTATGTTTTCTTGCGAATTGTGGATCTATTTGTTTATGATGAGTTTGATTTCTTGCTAATGCACCTAATATATCAGTCAATGATACAACACCAATCAATTTACCCGCAAGATGGTCCTTTTCCATATAACTTAGTGCCATTGGATCAAATGTATCGGCTGTCGATGTAGTAGAACCACCCACCAGGGGTTTCTTTAAATTTTTATCCGACGTAGTTGAATTCATCGATACAAGAGATGAAGAAGACGAAGTTGCAGATGGCGTAGCAGATGATGACGACGATATTACAGATGGTCTTTGTACAATCCATAATCTATGAGATTTTGTTGCTACCAATTTAGCAATAGTTCTTGCTAATGAAGAAGTTGGATATACATGGAAAATTGGGAATGAATCCTTACCACCATTTTCTAAACCTCTAGTATTTAAAATTACTGAAATGAAATGACGACATGTATTATTAAGTAATGGATATTGTGAAGTCCTCGTAACATGTTTCACATCAGTGACACTAATGTTTCCAATTAAATTATATTGATCATCTACTACAGCAATTGAAGAAATACGTTCATTATACATTTTTAATAATGCTTCAATTAAAGGTTGATTCCCATTGACCGAAATAACTCTTGATTTACTATTATTTTGATATAATATACTACTAGTTGGTTGTTGATTTTGATTTTGTCCCTGATTACTATTATTGTTGTTATTATTATTACCATAATTCAATACACCAATATTTAAATCTTTAATCGATGAATTAAACAAAGGTTCTAAATCAACAAAAGTACGTGCATTATCCCAAAGATATTTTACTAATCTTCTTTGAGATAAAATCCCTTTAATTGTTGTTAAAGTAACATCGGTTATAGCGATTCTATGAACTCCTGAACCTAGAATATTAATTGCATTTGACAAATTATCAGTTTCAGCTAATTTAAAAAAGGGATCCTTTGGTGTTCTTTTTATTAAATCTCCAACGGGAACACTTCCACCACTTTGACATTTTTGAGTTAATATATTATCATTAATATTAATTTTATTTAATACTAATAATAAATAAAAATTTAAATCATTATAATCAAATGTTAAATAATTACAACGATCATTTGGTCTTTGTTGTACAGGTAACGAAGATAAATGGTATTGAATTAAAGTATTAAAAGCATTTTCAACATCTAATCCACTTTGTATCGATATTAATTTATTTGATTCAATTAATTGTGATAATCTAATATGTTGCCATTTTGTTGTATGAACTGAATATAATCCTTGACTAGGAGTTTGTTGAATCATTGGTAATGATGTTAAAGAACTTTGTGAATCACTTTTTGATAAAGTCGATGAAATATTTGAAGTTGAACTATTTGCAGATTCATTAGTTACAGATCTAACTAATTCAGAACCTGTATTTGAATTTATCCCCGTACGTGGTAATAAAGGTGGTGTTGATAATAATTCTACTATTGAAGTAGGTAATTTTTTATTATTAGTAATATTTTGGTCTGCAAATAATGACTTATCGTTAGAAGTAGGCATAATGTGTTTATATATAGGGTATGATGTTTGTGTGAATGTACTTTCCTATTTCTAATTGTACAACAATACTAATTATATATATATAATATCAGGTCAGATATAAATATAAGGAGATTACACAGAAAATATACCATATATATCCAAAACAACAACAACTATTGTTTCTTATTTAATCCAATAAAAAAACGTGATTAACTAAAATCTGCTTTTAAAGATGCAAAAAAAAAAAAGAAATTTTAAAAAAAAAAAAAAAAAAAAAGAAATTAGAGAAATGTGGGGTACCCGTCGTTGATGGTGATACAGTCACGTGAACAGCGTGTGTTCTGCATCACATGACCTGCACGTGACTGTACGGCTGGCCCACACAAAAAGCCCCAAATCGTCAAATAACGGAAATAATCAAACAATCGCCGGCTTCAACAATATAAAAAGAAAAAATTTCCCTCAACAAAAAAAACAAACAAACACAAATTTGAGACAAATTCCGTAAGCCCCATTCGCAACTATCGGCGAAACCCTTATATCAATTTCCCATCAACTAACTCATTGAAAATGTATTAAATCGAGACACTTCAAAAGATCAAATTCTTCTCAACAGAAACTAAAGCAGAAAATTAACTGAAAAAATGGTAAACTCCGAGAGAAATATACAATTTTCTGTGTGTGTCACTCATTCAAATCAATAAAAAAAACGTCGCAAAAAAATTAACTCAACAAGAAAAGAAGAAATACTCAGATGACACACACACACACAAACACACCATTTAAAGGTGATTCAACCAATGTTGTTCTTACGTATAATTAATTAATAAGTAGTCATTTAATAAATGTATCGGTTTAACTCTATTAAATTTACTGCATGTTGCTTCTTATTCTCATTGTCTATTGTAATCACTTGCGAGAACTAGTAAAATAAGAACAAATAAGGGCAAGTAAAGTTGTGCAACTCAACAGAATTTTGAAATTTTGAGTATTGACTTCAGTACATCAATATGCAATCTCTATCCATTAAATTTATATCAATATATCTCTATCTTTTGCATTGTAGTGTGATATATATGCAAGGGACGCATACCCGTATACATTCTCTTTGTCTATTCAACAAAGAGTTAAATTTAAATATATATTATTATCTACTCAACAATTTGTATTTAATCATATTAAGTTAATTAATTTCTTCTTGTATTCTATTTTTTTTTCCATTTAATTTAAATTTTATATATATATATATAGAGAGAGAGTATCTTGTAAAATATTTCTCTTTTAATCATCTTATATATATATTAAAGTTATATAGTATTTGTTTTACTACTACAGTATACTCGCAAACAAAATGTCAGCTACTGCTACTTTGTATCCTTCGGATCCTTTAGCAGACACCTTTATAGAAAAATTTGATGAAGTTGATTTAAAAGATGCTAATATTTTAGCCACAGGTATGAATAAACAACAATTACGTGTTGTTAATGGATTTGGTTCAATGATGGGTTCAAAAGAAATGACTCAATTAGATGATTCTGATCCAACTGCTACTTTAAAAAATTCTCAATTACGTCGTCATATATCTGAACAACCTTGGACAATGAATAATTGGTATCAACATTTAAATTGGTTAAATATTACTTTAGTTATCATTTTACCAGCAATTGGTTGGTCATTATATTTAACAAATTTAGTACCTTTAAAACGTAATGTTTTCCTCTTTTCAATATTTTATTATGGTGTTGGTGGTATTTCAATTACTGCTGGTTATCATAGATTATGGTCACATAGATCTTATTCAGCTGCTTGGCCATTAAGATTATTATATGCATTTTTTGGTGCCGCTTCTGTTGAAGGTTCAATTAAATGGTGGGGTCATTCTCATAGAATTCATCATCGTTATACAGATACTCCAAGAGACCCTTATGATGCACGTCGTGGTTTATTTTATTCTCATATGGGTTGGATGATTTTAAAACCAAATCCAAAATATAGAGCAAGAGCAGATATTTCAGATTTAAACGACGACTGGATCGTTCGTTTTCAACATCGTCATTATATTATCATTATGCTATTATCTGCCTTTGTATTACCAACTATAATTTGTGGGAAATTCTTTAATGATTATCTCGGTGGATTTGTTTATGCAGGTTTAATTCGTGTATTTATGATCCAACAAGCAACTTTTTGTATTAATTCAATGGCTCATTATATTGGTACTCAACCATTTGATGATAAAAGAACTCCAAGAGATAATTGGTTAACTGCTTTAGTTACCTTTGGTGAAGGTTATCATAATTTTCATCATGAATTTCCAACAGATTATAGAAATGCAATTAAATGGTATCAATATGATCCAACAAAAATTTTAATTTATTCAACTTCTTTATTTGGTTTAGCATCAGATTTAAAGACATTTTCACAAAATACAATTAATCAAGGTTTAATTCAACAACGTGAAAAAAAATTAAATAAAGATACTAATGCAATTCATTGGGGTCCAAATGTTACAGATTTACCAATTTGGGATAAACAAGATTATTTAAATCAATTAAAAGAAAATAATAATTTAGTTATAATTTCTGGTATTGTTCATGATGTTACTGGTTATATTACAGAACATCCAGGTGGTCAACCTTTATTAAAATCTGCTTTAGGTAAAGATGCAACAAAAGCATTTACAGGTGGTGTTTATCGTCATTCAAATGCAGCTAAAAATGTTTTATCTGATATGAGAATTGCTGTATTGAAAGAAAAGAAAAACGCTGCTATTAATTTTGCTGGTAAACAACATAATTTGACTAGATCAAAGTTCACTTAAATGTTTCATTTTCACTAAAAGTATTCTGTTGTTTTTTTTGATTTTTTTTTTTTTTCGTTTTGTTATGTTCTCACACAATACATGAATTTTAAATATTTATTATACATATATATATATATATACATATTGTTAAACTTTTTTTAACAAATAACTTTTTTTCTTCTGGTTAAATATATTGTTATCTATTAATTATCTTGATAACAAAAATATTATATATATATATTAATGTAAGTATGTATATATACAACTATATATGAATAAAAAATAACATATAAAAATAATTATTCATATAGATATCCCTTTTTCTCTTTTTAAAAATCACTACCAGATTCATTAATCAAAGCCATAATCATTCTATATAGGTAAAAGAAGAACATCAACAAATAGAACCCTAATTTCAAAAAACTTTCTCTCTTATGTTTCCCTAAAGTTCTAAAAATTTCAGTAGCATCTAATAATTGACTCTTGTGATAAATTTTGTTTAAATTATAAGCTAAAATTGGTAAATTTAATAAGAATACAAACCAGTATCCATTCAATAACATTAATGTTGAAATTAAAGCATGTAAACCAGCTTCTGGAACAATCAATCTGTTTACTTTAGAACATAATTCAATTGGGTTAATGTAATCGGCTTCTAAATCCGCATAAAGAATAGTGAAATGTACTTGACCAAATAAATTGATACAGTTAGCAACAACTGCTAGAATAAATAACCATGCTCCACCCATTGTAAACTTTGGCGATAGTATTATATAGTATCAAAACGGTAGATATATCTATATCTATTAATATAAACAAATTAAATAAAAGAAATAAGAGAAAAAGAATTTAAGCTTAAAAAAATACGATTGAATATCGTAAAACGTTGAATTATATTCTTTTGATCAAAGTTTGATTAAAGATCCTTAAGGATGTCAGGAAAATTATTCAAAGAAAGATTTTTGCTTTGCTTTGCTTTGCTTTGCTTTGCTTTGCTTTCTCGCCTCTCGCCGTTTCAATCAATTTTTTTTTGTTTTGCTTTGCGCCTGCGAAAAAGAGACAACAAAAAATTTCAAAAGGCAATTTCCGGGTAATTTGCCATAGTTTTAATGGTGAACATATAATAATAAGAAGGTGATGGATGGATGATAGAGAGTTCGATTATATTCTGTTTATATATTTATCTATATTTATAACTAATAGTGGGCTTCTAGAGTTTCCCAAGAAGCACCGTTAGCATCAACAACAGTACCAACACTCAATGCATCAAACAAAGTTGGGAACTTGTTGAAATCACCACCGTACTTGACAAGTGTATTCACAGTACCTTGACTAGTTTCAAAGGCTCTGATGAAACTTAGACCCTCAGTAGAATGTTGTCCCTTCTTACTTAAAAACCCTTGGATCCATTGTCCAACTACAATGATCAAACCGAAATATTCAGCGGTGTCAATCTTTAAAGTGACAGATCTTCCTTTAGTGATAGATCCATCAGTAATCACTAGATCTTGTTTTGAGAAATCAATTGGTTGCCACATTTCCATAAACTTAACACCTGGTTGTGCTTTACCCATTGGGAAAATCTCACCTCTTTCTTCTCTTACACCATTGTGAATTGTTTGCCAGTATGTCTCGACAGGACCCTCATGTTGATTAGGTATTTGTAAATATTTGTTTGAGTCAAATCCAAATAAGAAATCTTCCTTTACGGTATCTTCGGAGACTTTAGAGACAGTAATATCTTTATTTGTACCAGCAAAGGCCCATTCGAATGGGAAGGCAGCTTGTTCTTTAGTTGGATTTAATAATGGACGTAAAGAAATATAATGGCCATCTGTTGATTCAGAAGTGATGGTATTGGTTTCTTCTAATAAAGAACCATTGACTTCAAAGGCAATTCTTTTCAATAAAGCAGGCATACTTGCAAGAAATAATGTGATATATATGTATATATATTCGTACTTGGATAAGTCTCACTAGAATATAAATATACATTTAACAACAACGTTATTTCATTCAGTCATTTATTCCATCCCCTATATATACTATATATACTATTTATTATTTTGACGCGGAATGAAATTTTCATTTGCTTACATAATTATCATGCGTGAAATTATTGAACAACACTTCCGGTCGGATCACTGTCATACGAGATTTATTGGATTGCTGAAATACCACGTTTACGCCAGTAATCGCTTACAGCATGCCATTCACCATTGACTCTTCTGATTGCATTAATGACACTCTTTGGTGCATGCTGAACTATATTATAACCCATTTGTTTTAAATTCTCAATGGTTTCATGACCAATCATTGACATATCTTCTGTTTCTATTTCATTTGGTAATAATTGATGATGCATACGTGGATATGCAATAGTCTCTAATAATGGCATATTATACCAATAAGTTCTTACAATAGATTGAAATACAGAAGTAGCGATTCTAGATCCACCTGATGCACCTACAACAAAATCGATTTGTCCTAATTCATTTAATATAATTGTTGGAGTCATTGACGATAAAGGCCTTTTATTTGGTTGAATTAAATTAAATTGGGATGCAGTTAAATTGAAGGTATTTGTCTTATTCAATTGAGCAAAATCATCCATTTCATTGTTAAATATTACACCTGTTAATGGATCATGAACTAAAGATCCAAATAATAAATTTATAGTTGAGGTTAATGCAACTGCATTACCAAATTTATCAACAATACTCATATGAGTTGTTCCATGAGGTTCATTAATTTCATATAATGGTTCATAAAATTTCCAATCATTATTTGTCTTGTAATAAACCTCTCCAGTACTGTCATCTAGATGAATACCTTGTAAGATTTTCTCATAAGCATTTTGAGTCCAATTTGATGATAATAATAAATCATGTGCATTTAAAGTTGTATTTGTGTGACCTGTATCCCCTAAATGACTTCTTGCACTAGCTAACCATTTCATTGCTTCAATTAACAAATATGTAGTATCACCCTGATAATCTCCACCTTCTTGATTTGGGAACTTATCCATTAATTTCAATGCGGCACCTAACGCTACTCCACTACTAGTACCACCACTAGTCAATATAGTAATATCATTATTGGGACTATATTGGAATCCATGTCTTAATTTTAAACTAATTGGATCCATAATATCTACAGAATATTGATTAAAATCCTCGGCGGTTGCTACACCACCATAACGTTTAATTGTTTTAATCATTGATTTCACAATCCAATGTTCTGGATCATAGAATGGATTTGCTGAACCATTTAATGCTAAAACGTTTAACATATCAGCTAAACGTGGTCTTTTAATAAGATCACCCTTCTTTAAGACCTCGGTACTATCTTCATTAAGAACAAATGACCAATCATCCTTAATCCCATCAGTTATAAAGATTGGTTCATATAATTTCAGAGTAGCAGCTAATGCTTCATCAATAAACCAACCTTCATTACCTAAATCAACTACAGGTTTTAATAAATCATGCCAACTAACTGTACCACTACCTTTTAATTTAAAAAATTCATATAACCCTTTCAATTCACCTGGGATTGCAATCGATAACCCACCAATCTTTGTTTGATAATCTTCTGTAAACGAATCAGGATTTGTTGCTGCAGGTGATATTTCTCTAAAATCCATTGACATATAATCATTATGTGTAGTGTCAGCCCATGTAATATAACCACCACCACCAATACCGGAGTTAAAAAAATTAACCATTCCAATACATAAGGTCAAAGTTACGGCAGCATCTGCAGCTGTTGCATTAGGAAATTTATGGAAAATTTGATGTAATGTTAAATTATTACATAACTGTAAATCCGAACTAATTGCATAATCATGACCAATTTTTCTAAAGGAAGGATCCGGAGACATCGAGGGTTTTCTATCCAGTGGATCAATATCTATATCATGAAATGGTAATTCATGTGGCAATTTAATATGATTATCCTCGGAGATATGAAACGGTCTTTGTAAAATAGGCTTTGCAAACGTAGTTGCTAAAAATAAGAAAACTGCTTTCATCCCTAAATAACAGTACAATATTTGTGTTTACCTTGGTTTATCTATTTATTTAATGACCTTGTATCTTTAACAAACCGAAAGTTCTTGAACTAATTTAACCTTTATATATAGAAAGAAACTTATTTGTAACTCATTATTTCATTTCTTTTGACTTTCTTTATATCAAGTGTGGCTTGACTATCGAAAAGAAATTAATTATCCGAACGGCCCGCAAAAACGGTTAAAGTCAATTTTTATTAGTCAGAATTTGTTATCTTTGAAGGATTTGTAATAATGCAATATGGATGTTTGTAAGTTATGGAGGATAATGATGATGTAAGATTGGTTATAATTTATTATATATTTGTATAAGTTCGGTTGATAGAAGATGATGCAAGAAGGGTTCGATGACAGTAGGAGTAGTCAGTTAGACCAAGACATGCATATATGAGTTTTGTTATTATTAGTGTACTATATACTTGGTTTTACGTAGTGGGTATTTTATTTAATTGATTTATTATTCTCAAGATACTACTTTATTACGCTCTCTTCTAATACAGTTTTACATATATAGTGTATATAATTTATCTTTACAGTAAAGTCATCTCTCTCTCTCTCTCTGCTCTGCTCAGAAAAAACGAAACAAAATAAAACAAAGGAAATTGAAAAGAATTGACTTATTTCAAACATACACATCAAAGACAAAGGGATACATAGAGATTAAGATCATTCCAAACAGGGTATATTTATTGTTTATTCAGATGGCTAGATATTATTGTGAATACTGTCATTCGTACTTAACACATGATACGTTAAGTGTACGTAAATCACATTTGGTTGGTAAGAATCATTTACGTATTGCAGCAGACTATTATCGTAATCAAGCTCGTCAAATCGAAAAACGTAAAGAACCGATAACGAGGAGCCATAAGCAAAGAGGTTCAAAGGAGAAAGATGCTGGTAGGACAAAGATACATTGCTCAACAAAGAAAGAAAAACGCAATCAAAGGAAAATACTCGCAACGCATGTAAAAGAATTGAGGGATAGTAATAATGCATCTACAAAATATTTAAATACAATATATTATGGATCTCCTGGGTATAGTAAAGTATGGATTGAAAGTAACAGATTTGATGTTGGAGAACTTGTTAAAGCTACAGGTTTACCGAGACGTGCTAATGTAGAACAACAAACTTATAAGGATAATAAACCTATGTTGCCAAGAGACCATCTTTATAATCGTAATGGCACAAGACTTGGATCAGGTCAAACACCAGCAACATCATCGGCATTTGTACTGCCACCACCAATGATATTATCTCAATGGAATAATACGTTGCCGAAACAAACTATATATAATGATGGTGGGAATATTATGCAGACAACATTGCAAACTGGGAAGAGACGTTTACAAGAGCATACAAATTCAGATTTTCATAGTAAGAGACCCAGAATCTAGGGGAGTTGAGAGATGGATTCATGAAATAAAGACTCACCTCCAAGCTCTATTTCCTCCCTCCCCTCCCCCTTGCCACAATAGAACACAAGATTACAACCACACCCTCCCAAATATTACATAAAACAATAACTACCATTCTATAACCATCATTTAAACAATCGTTTATGGTCATAAGGTTAGTTACTTATTGTCTTTGAGAACCCGTTACCTTAAAACTATAACACCGTACACAATGACAAACCCACCCACCCAAAAAAAATTTTCAGCTGAGCGAAGAAATCAAAAAAAATTTCAATTTTGAGAGGGAAAGGGAGATTATGAGAGGGATGATGATGTTATGGGATCAATAAAAATAAACAATAAATTTTTAAATTTGATATCAAGTATATATAGATATATATATATATATATATTTTTTTTTGCATTAAGATTATTTTTTGATTTTATTTGTTTTTGTTTTTGCTCTTTCTATAGCTCAACAATCAGATAGCAAGAAAGAAAAATATGTCTGCTCCACAACCTGCTAACGGTGAAGTTCCAACTTTTAAATTAGTCCTTGTCGGTGATGGTGGTACCGGTAAGACCACTTTTGTCAAGAGACATTTAACTGGTGAATTTGAAAAGAAATATATTGCCACTATTGGTGTCGAAGTCCACCCTCTATCTTTTTACACTAACTTTGGTGAAATTAAGTTTGATTGTTGGGATACTGCCGGTCAAGAAAAATTCGGTGGTTTAAGAGATGGTTACTATATTAATGCTCAATGTGGTATCATTATGTTCGATGTTACTTCTAGAATCACTTATAAGAATGTTCCAAACTGGCACAGAGATTTAGTACGTGTTTGTGAAAATATCCCAATCGTACTATGTGGTAATAAAGTTGATGTCAAAGAAAGAAAAGTTAAAGCTAAGACAATTACTTTCCACAGAAAGAAGAATCTACAATACTATGATATCTCCGCTAAATCTAACTACAATTTCGAAAAACCTTTCTTATGGTTAGCTAGAAAATTAGCTGGTAACCCACAATTGGAATTTGTTGCATCTCCTGCTTTGGCTCCACCTGAAGTTCAAGTCGATGAACAATTGATGCAACAATATCAACAAGAAATGGAACAAGCTACCGCTCTACCATTACCAGATGAAGATGATGCTGATTTGTAAGTTGTTAAACTCTCATCTGTCTCTTCTTTATCTACTATTTCCGTTCTGAATAGATATCATTTTCTATTTTACATTCATATATATACATTTATTTAGTTTATATAGATATAAGTACATGCATGTATATATATTATAAATATATGAAAATGTATTAAATTCTAAAATATCCAATCTCTTTTGAATTATGTATGTGGTATACCTTTGTTAAGAATTTCGTTTATATTTATTTCCACTGTAAACTATGTGTGAAATAGAAAATTCGCTGCTTGAAGCGAAAGAAGAAATTTATTGTTTTTAGGTAACACGTACACCCATCATCCATACATATATTTAAATACATATATACATACACGTTAAATTATTAATACGTTAAAGAGAGGCAATTAATATATAGAATACAAGTGTGGCGACAGGTTAATATACAATAATGACTACTATACTTTATAACCAAAACAGTAAATTGATTAAATGCGAGGACTCTGATTTAACAGAGAGTCGTGAAATTTCAATTAATCAAATTAATAAATTATCAGCTTCTATAATTGCAGAATCTAATCCAAATTTTACACCACAACCAAACGATGAACATTCGAAAATGATTAAGAGTCTCTTCGAAAGTGGTCTAGCTATGTTGAAACAAAAAAAAATGCCTGAAGCATTAAAAAATATTGCATTAGCTGTAGATATGGCACAACGCAGTAGAGCACCTTATGAAGCCTTTGGGATTCAATTACAAGAGATTCAATTCATGTTAAGACATAAAATCGATTTATCCTTGATTACGGGACGTTATTTAGATGCATTACAAGATATAGAATTCTTAATGAATACTGGGATGAACCAAGCAGATGTATATATTAGAAAATCAGACGCTTTATTAAAATTATCACAATTTGATGAAGCCAAAATTTGTTGCGAAAGAGGTCTAAGTTTACATCCAAATGAAACTAAATTGAAAGCATTGATGTTAGAGATCAACAGAAGATTAGCAGAATACAATGGTGACATTTAAAAAATAAATTTATATACAGATATCTATTTACATATTTACTACGATAACATTTGAGTTTTTTTATTTTTCATTTTTCAGTCATAATCATATATATTGATTACTTATTCATTGTGTACCAATTTTTTGTTTTTTGCATGGCCCTTCTTCACTTTCTGGCTGTGGAAATGAAAATTTCTAAAGAAAAAAAAATTGAAAAATCGAAAAAAATTGAAATTTTGGGAAACTTTCATCATCATCACCTTCATCGATATAAGAAGAAGATATTGAAATTGATTTGATATTCAAATATACATTGTGAAGAGTGGACAAGACATCAATCAGAGGTTTATCATATACATCACTATCTAACATGTCCTCGCAAAGTATGCCCTCGTTGGTTCATAACAATAATCCAAATGCTGTCACTGAAATAGAAGTCTCTATTGACTCATTCATTGCTAAACTGAAGAGAAGACAAATTAGTGGATCATATATTATTGCATTGGAGACTTTACAGCTATTGAAACGGTTTATTTCAGCGGTCCGTTGGAGTAATGTCAATGAATTAATCGCTCAAATTAGAGAATTAGGAAATCGTCTAGAAAAAGCAAATCCTACTGCTTTTGGTTGTGGGAATGTCATCAAGAGAATTTTAGCTGTATTGAGAGATGAAATTGAAGAAGATATGAGAGAATCTATAAATGCAGGATCATCTACTTCCCCATCAGCAGCAAACTTAAATGATAGAAATAATACTATTGGTAATGCTACTCAAGCTGAACCTTTAATTGCCTCTATGTTTAATCTTTTACAAAAACCTGAACAAAATTCACAAGATTTTTATGAATCAAAATCAAAGACAAAGACAGATTTCCGTCAAGTTGTAATACAGGCTATTAAAGATTTGATAGATGAAATTAAAAATATTGATGATGGGATTCAACAAATTGCTATCGATCTAATTCATGATCATGAAATCCTACTAACACCAACGCCCGAATCAAAGACTGTTTTAAAATTTTTAATTAGAGCTCGTGAACGGGCTAATAGAACTTTTACTGTTCTTGTAACAGAAGGTTTCCCAAATAATACTCAAAATGCTCATGAATTTGCAAAGAAATTAGCAGAACATGATATAGAGACCATTATCATTCCGGATTCTGCAGTATTTGCATTAATGTCAAGAGTCGGTAAAGTTATCATTGGTACTAAAACCGTCTTTATTAATGGTGGTTCCATTGTTTCATCAGCAGGTGTGTCATCAGTATGTGAATGTGCCAGAGAATTTAAGACTCCAGTGTTTGCTGTAGCTGGTCTTTATAAATTATCCCCATTATATCCTTTCAATGTAGAGAAATTTGTCGAATTTGGTGGTTCACAACATATTTTACCAAGAATGGACCCAAGAAATCGTTTGGATACAATCAATAAGATTACAGATTATGTTCCACCTGAGAATATAGATATATACATTACGAATATTGGTGGGTTTGCACCAAGTTTTATCTATAGAATTGCATGGGATAATTATAAACAAATTGATGTTCATTTGGATGGGAAACAGAAATGATAATATATTAATGAAAGTAAAAAAAATTAAAAATAAAAGCTTAAGTATTAAATATGTACCCCAAACTTGATAGAACCCTTTTCTTTTTAGCATAAATTGACATAAAAAAACTTTTACAACTGGTCATAACTGATCTCATCAGCTCTCATATTGATATTTTATGTATAATTATCAAAAACTTTACTATATAAAATGAAATAACAATAAATACTAATATTTTTTTTTGTCAAATTTTTGGCCTTTTTTCCTAACTCAAGTACCTTAAAAAAGCAAAATGAAGCTATTATTAGTACATCAATAAAATAAAAAGAGAATTAACATCAAATATACATACTTTGTCTAGAATATCATTTTATTTTTAGTTTATTAATTCATCATAAATCGTACTGCGTAGCAATGACTGTCCAAAAGCTTGTTGTATTTGGTGGGAATGGTTTTTTAGGGAAAAGAATATGTCAACAAGCTGTCCTTAAGGGAATGCAAGTAATTGGGTTATCCAGATCTGGTAAACCACCAATACCTTTAACCAAGAATGACAAACACTGGATAAAAGAAGTCTCGTGGAATTCAGCAGATATATTTGAGCCAGATACTTATGTTACTTATTTGAAAGATAGGCCTAATGTTGTTGATACAATTGGTATCTTATTAGAAAATGAAAATTACAAGAAAGACTTGAAAAATGGTTTGACTTTATCGAGTTTATTTAAATGGGCTCCAAACCCATTGTTATACCCAAGAAATTCAGAAGGGCAAATAAAGCATGATTCAAATTTCACATATGAAAGAATAAATACAAAAAGTGCAATGATGCTGGCTGATACATTCAAGACGGTTCTTGAGAAAAACAATGGAGATTTGATTTCAAAGCCATCATTAACCTATGTATCTGCTGATAAAGGTTTTTTAGTTGTTCCTGAAGAATATATACACTCTAAGCGCATGGCAGAGTTGTATTTGTTAGATATGGCTAAAGATGTGACAAATCCATTCAGACCCATAATTATACGACCCGGGTTTATGTTTGATGAATTGAACACTAAACAATTCAACGATGTTAGAACGTTATTACATGACGGGTTAGAAGTATTAAACTGTGCGAATAAATTGATATTACGCAATCAGTTCCAAGTAGTGAACGACATAATAAGGCCTACTATTTCTACTCAACAAGTAGGTAGATCCCTCGTAGATAGAATCACTAATCAAAGGTTTAGCGGTATATTAACCCTCGAGCAGATGCTTGATAGGTAGGTATGTTTCTGATAGAAAGGAAATAGGAATGGTTCGGAAGTCCATCGTTTCCTGATTTGTTTTGTTATGTACTTTTAATCTTGCTTATAAATATTTTACTTATATATACATGAATGCTTTATGATTATTTTCTTAAAAATGCTTGATATGCATCTTGAGAGATTTGAATATTACCAATAGATTTCAAATGTTTCTTACCTTCCTTTTGTTTTACTAGTAATTTTTTTCTTCTTGAAACATCTGAAGCATGCAATTTTGCCAACACATCTTTACGACGGGCCTTCAACGTTTCACGGGCTACAATCTTATTATTGACTCGTGCTTGTATTACGACTTCATACAACTGTGAATTGACGTATTCCTTGAATTTTTTAACCCATTCCCTTCCTATCTTTTCAGCCTGTGATTTATGAACAACTTGTGACAACGCATCCAAACTTCTTCCATTAACCAACAATTCTAATTTAACAATATCAGATTCTTTATAACCGCAATCTTCATAATCAAGAGTAGCAAAACCCTTTGTAGCAGATTTTAATTTGCCAAAGAAATCATCTACTAGCTGGGATAAGGGAATGTGGTATTTCAATAATACAGAATCCCTGACGTCTAAATAAGAGAGTTCGATTTGCTCCCCACGTGCATTATTACATAACTGAATCACAGTACCTAAATATTCGTTTGGTAAGGTCATTATAGCCTCCACATAAGGTTCTTGTAAAGATTTTAATCGGGTTCTATTTTTTGACGTTGAGTCAGGGAATTCATCTGGGTTTCTGACAATTTTTTTAACACCATTGTCATATTGAACAAGATAAGGTACTGTTGGATGAGTGATAATAAGTTTTGATCCATATTCTTTTTCTAAACGCTCTTTAAATACAGAGGCGTGAAGTGACCCCAAGAATCCAAGTCTCCACCCTTGACCCAAGGCATTCGAAGTTTCTCTCTGTAGTGTGACAGATCTATCATTTAACACTAATCGGTTGATATCATCATCCATAATCTTTAAATCTATACCATCTGCAGGGAAAGCTCCTACAAATACCATAGGCTTGGGTTCTTCAAATCCGGGCAGTAGCTCAGTTTTCTTTTCTTGGGCTACATGAACTAGAGTATCTCCGAGTAAGGCATCTTTAAAATCTTTTGTACCTGGAACTATGTACCCGACTTGTCCAGCTTTTAAGTTTCCTGTAGGAGTTTGATTTGGATACATTATTCCAACCTCTTTCACTTCAAACCTCTTCTTCATTCGACCACTTGAGATTTTGTCACCCTTTTTCACTTCTCCATCGACTACTTTCACAAGCATAACTACACCAAGGTATGAGTCATACCAAGAATCTAAAATTAATGATCTAAATGGTTTTTTGATCTCACCAGTTGGGGAAGGAATTGAATTTATAATAGCAGGCAACAATTTCTCTTTGATGTTCAATCCACTCTTGGCACTTATCTTGACGATATCTTCTCTTCTGAAACCCAACGATGAGACAATTTGATCTTCAACTTTCTGGACCTCAGCATTTAGTAAATCAACTTTATTAATTACAGGTAGCATTTTAACTCCGTAGTCATTAGCCATTTGAAAATTTGCAACTGTTTGAGCTTGAACTCCCTTTTGTGCGTCCACTAATAAAATTGCTCCATCAACTGAAGAAAATGCTCTACTGACCTCACCTTTAAAGTCAACATGGCCCGGAGTATCAATTAATTGCAGTAGGTAATCCTTATAAAACATAGTGCATGTTTGGGCCTTGATTGTAATACCACGTTCTCTTTCAACTTCTAATTTATCTAACACTTGAGCATTTGTATCTGTATCAGAAATAACGTCCGTGATCTCTAGTAGTCTATCACTAAGTGTCGATTTACCGTGATCAATATGGGCTACAATAGAAAATACTCTATATTTATCAATAGGGATTGCATTGATTTTGTTAGCTAACGTCTGGTTAAACCTCTGAAACGTTAACCTCGTTACCCTAGATACAGGCCATATTCGTAGCATACTTCATCTATAAGTATATGTGTCCCAAAGTGATTTCTTTTTATGAATAATTCTGTTTAGTATTTTTAAACTACTTACCTGTGTCCCCTAGTTATTATAGCCTTGTTTGGGAATCTCGATAGTCAGTCTTTCATAAATTAAGCGCTTCCTCGGTATCTTTTTTGGTTTTGGGTTTAAAACATATATAAAAATGTAAATAAGTCTGAACTTAAAGGGCATCGCGTAACAAATCATATCTATTAACCACAACTTGGGACAAAGGATTTTGTTTAATTGCTAGGCAAGATATTATCCAGAATTTTAGATCATTTAGTTTGGTTATGAAACTAAAAGTTATATTGAACGATCAACAATCGCCAGATGATTATAAGCTACTCCGGACAGCAGTTTACACGGTGGCGTCACTCCGAGATTCGGCTGTATTAAGATTCACTGATGATGGATTAACAATAATATCTACTTCTAAAGTGTTTCTTACTGATAGTACAAGCACATCGAGCCTACGTGGAGATACAGATCAATTATGGTGTCATCTGCCCAGAGATATGTTTTTATCTTATACATTAGCATCTATAAGACAACATAATGCTGTAACTATGGAATACAATTGTGATGCATTATTAACCGCTTTTAAGAGATATGATAAGATTATCAGTCAAGGAACGGCAACACAATTTAAGATATCCTTAATACCTAGTTCTCAATGGAATCAAACTGTAAATCAACAAGATGAAGATCAAGAAACTGTAAATCCCATGCATATATTAAATATTACGTTTCAAGAAGTCGTATATGTCAATAATGCACCAATAAATAATGCAAAGTATGGTGATGAGGCACAGACTGGTTCAACGTACTCAAGTAGTGGAGCTAATACTAAATGTATAGTGCATAACTTTAAAGTTCCAGTAAAATTATTATTCAAAGTACAAGATGTATCAATTGTTGAGCCAAGTATTGAGAATGGTTCATTGATTTTATATGATTTACCACCTAGTACAGGAGCATTTGGACAAGCCTTCCTCAATTTCATGAAAAGAATTGAACGTTATTCAAATGTGCGCGATATTCGATTGCATAGTGTCAGTAAAAAGAACATTGATGATGACGATAATGAAGACCAAAATAATGGTCAACTAAAGATAATAATTGATAACGAATTGCATTGGTACTTGGAGATATGTTGGAATGGGCCATTAACTTTTAATGCAGTTACACATGATGAAATAGTTGATAAACCCCAACAGTCCTCCCAGAAGAAGCAAATTCTTCCAACAACAGCACATTCATCCCTTTTAACGAGGGCCCAACAACAAATCTCAGGAGCAGATTCAGCATCGGATTCAAGAGAGAAGGATGATATGTTTAATATTGAAAATAGTGAAGCCATGATTGGCCATAATTCGTCCTCTGTAGAAAATAGTATGCTGGGTGACTACAGTAATGATAGTTCTAAGGAACATGGTTTGCATGATATATCAAGGATGGTCGAACAAGCAGAACGAGATAATAATTTATTAAATGAGGTTATTATACGAGCCAAGGATTGGAAAGTTTGCTCAAAGTTATATCTTGCATGTGATGAAGCCATGTTACTGATTTCTCATGATTCTTCGTGCGTATTCCAATGGGCGCTACAAGGTGATACTTCAGATGAAGAAAGGGGACGTATATCATACTATATTACTAGATCAAAAGCATTACCCTGATTACATTAAATTTATTAGCATATATATATGTATACGAATGACCAACCATTTTGTAATGAATTTTAAATTAATTTGAAAGTTTGTATCAAATGTATCCTGATCTTTCTTGAGTCTTCCTAGTGACTCCTCAGTTTTATTTGACTAAACTGCATCCGTACATCCCACATAACATCTGTGCATCACATCCAATAAATAAAAAACAATTTTTGTTTTTCCGCGCAAAATTTATATTTCGCGAAGAAAGGTCAGAGCGAGAGAAATCATTATAGGGTTTACTATTATTGTATTAACCTTATCACATCATTTTCACTTCACCATACAGACATTTCATACACTAATAGTACTATCGCTAATACAAGAAAACGTATAGTTAAGAAGACAGGTTTGTTAATAACAACTACTTTATTTTATATCAGTTAAAGGAAAACCATATTAACATAAATAAGCAAAAATGGTATGTTAGAAACGAACTAGTGGATGGAAATGAAAGCAAAAGAACGAGATAGGGAGATTAATATTTAGAGAAACAGTGGATAAAGGAATTATAGAAAACTAGGAACCTATCAAATTGTTATATAAGATTATGGAATAGTTGATATTGTGAATATAGCAAGAGTTGTATACATATTTTATTGAGCGAAGATTAGACACATCGTAATGACATAAGAGAGGGTATTTTATTTTGTTCTTTGTTTGAATAATAATTCCAAAAGATTTAAGAAGTTTCGATTTTTTTTACTAACAAAAAATACGTGGTATTTTTATTAATATCTACATGAATATTATTTTTATAGGCTAAAGTTCACGGTTCTCTAGCTCGTGCTGGTAAAGTTAAATCTCAAACTCCAAAGGTCGACAAGACTGAAAAGCCAAAGAAGCCAAAGGGTAGAGCATACAAGAGACTTTTGTACACCAGAAGATTCGTCAATGTCACTCTAGTTAACGGTAAGAGAAGAATGAACCCAGGTCCTTCCTCTCAATAAGTGTAATGTCTCTTTATCTAACATCAATTTTTTAAAGACAAGCATTATTACTTCAATACTATTTTAACTGCAAACTACATGGAATGAAAAATTACAATGATGGTTCATCATTGAATAAAAAATGTTTTGAATTCTGTATAAACAAAAATATAATTTACTTCACATATTCTTTAAGTAAAACATTATTACCAATAAAGAAAATTCATATTAATTAAACTATTGGTCTCGATATTTCTACTGATTATAGGATCAGTATTCTGTTAGAGACATATCAGGTATATAGACTTATATATATGCTATTTCATCATATTTCGAATCAAGTATACCTTTATATTTGACTTCCTTTGAAGTAAAGGTACCAAATGGCCAACTAACTTGACATATATTATTATTATATATGTATATATTGACAGAGAAAGAGAAATACGCGTTACCCTCAGCATGAAAAATTGAAAAATTATTTTAGTGGTATTTCGAAGAGATATTGATGATATTGATATTTAAAAGCTCATCGCAGTTCCATTAGACCAATTCAACCATTGAATAACTTCCTCAGAAAATATAGAATAAAACTATTAAGTTTCAAAATGACAGAAGTTATAACCACAACTCAATTGAAAGAACTTCAACAGGCTATCAGAGATCAGTTTATAACACCATATAAGAATAATACTGATGCACTACGAGTAATCTCATCGAGGACTAAGATTCAGGATTCTACGCCTTGTGCTGAACTAGTGAAGCTTTCACAACTTATCAAATCATATACAACTAAGATTGGTATTATATTGAACCCAGAAACGTTTACCGAGGAAAATTATAATGCTACATATAAAGAATTAAAATCGTTTATTGATTATGTTTTCTTTTACTTCAGTTTATTGCCATTATTCTATAAAGATGAAGAATACCCAGAATACATGTTGAAGAAAATTGATAATGCAACGTTGGAGTTACTTAATGGTATGGAAGTTTTATGTGATGAATTAGATAAAAAATTTGAACATAGTGACACTGATGAGGATAGATTATTGTGCGTAGGGATGATTTGGAGTAGTTGTGATACTCTTGAAGATATTGGGAAGAAAGGTAAATTTGGTTTACTTGCCGATTCGATTAGAGAAAGTAGTGGTTTAGTCGATGACGTATTAAGTGAAGTAGACGAATTTTTAGAAGAACCTTCATTGGGTAATGGATTTATGTTAGATGATGGATTTGATTCAGATGAGGACGAAGAAGAAGAAGAGACACCGAAGATTATTGAAGATGATAAAGAAACTTTGGAAAAACTTTCGAAGTTCTTAGAGACATGGAAGACAAAATTAAAAATGATTAAATTATTATTATCGTCATTCACTTCCACTATATCATCTAGTAATTATAAATCTACGAATAAAAAGGGGTCAATTCTTGATGATTTATACTCACAACATCAGAATATAACACAAAATATTGATGAATTGATAGGGGATGTATTTATGACAGAGTCTGCATTTGAATCCAGCGATTTTAATGAACAAATTGAATTATTAAATAAAAGTTTGGTATCAATCATTTCGGTCATGAAAAAATTAAATGATGAAGACGTTAAGAAATCGAAATGGATTAACGTTTGGGAAGCCAAATATTTTGAAAAATAGATTCAAATAGAATTCAAAAGTATTTATTTATTATTTCTGCATATCCTATTTTATATATAAGTATATTATTGTTTATCACCACATAACATATTTTTTTTGGAAAAAAAAGAAAAAATGAGAAAAATGACTTGAAAGTTTGTTTCCAACTTACAATCTTGGAATGTCATATTTTGGACCTAATGGAGTCAAACTTAAGGTGTTAGAAAGTTTTCTTGAACGTGTATAAAATAGTTTAATATGTTCAAAATTTGTAGTTTCTCTGAAACTTGAATGGTTCCAATATAGATTCTTTAACCATTTTGAGATAAATGGATAATCACTTCTTATCAATTTGTAATTACAAGTAAAATGATAGCTGTAAATGGAATCGAAACGAATCATGGTAGTAAATAATCTAATATCTGCATCAGTAATATTATCTACGAATAAGTAAAACCTTTTCAAAATTTCTTTCTCTGAATTATGTTCCTTTGATAATTTTTCATGTCTTAATTTCAATTTATTTTCAACTTCATCAAGTGCTTTGTATAATTTTATACTCTCTTCTTCAAAGATGGATTGACTCTTAGCTAAACCAACTTTATAAACACCATAATTAATATTTGGACCTAACCATTGATTATAAGCGTCTAATTCTTTGATTAATTCCTTTGGTGCTAGATCAACATTTTTTTCAACATCATGTGGATCAATAAATTCATTGAAAGAAGAATTCAAAATTCTAATAATTTCACCACTATCATTATTAACTATAGTCTTTGTTTTTAAATCCCATAGGATCGGTACAGAAAATGACCCTTTATAATTCTTATTGCTCATCATATAAAGTTCTTTAACACTTTTTACACCATAATTTGGATCAAAGGACCCATCAATAAATAATCTAGAGGAATCATCAGGAAGATCACCAATTGAACCTGAAGTATCATCTTTAAACCCTCTAACACCACCATCAACTTTATAAGCATTATCGCCCATTTCCTTAGGGTCAGCTTGTAAAAACTTCCAACCTTCATCACCTAACATCCATTGAGTTACAGAGACACCAATGATATCATTTAGACCTTTTACGGCCCTTGCAATTAAAGTTCTACTAGCATATGGACAACCACCAGCAATATACAACCAGTATCTTCCCTTTTCTGGCCTATAAATAGGGTGATCTGGGGAGATAGTGTCATTAAATGAAACAATATCTTTGGACATTTTTTTATTTTTTAGTTCTTAATTAAAACGGTTATTTTTGTTTTGTGCTTCTTGCTTGTATTTAGGAAATAGAGAATAAGAGATCCAAAAGTTTTCCAAACAATTCCGATGTTTATATATGTATGAATAAAGACCTGAGAGATTTATCTAATGATGATAATAATCCTTATTAATCATGATAGCAAGATTCAATTGTGTTTTCTGTTAGTAATGAGATCTTTTTAAACGTTGGTGCTCATCTTGTGACAATGAATATCCCCTTAAAGGTTTCACTCTAGATGCGCTATTTTTTCTCTCTGCAGTTTCACTTGCTTACTGAATATTTTTCACTTTTTTGTTTGCTTAGTCAGTTAAATATATATTACCGCAATAGTTATTATGTGTTGAGTACATCTCGTTCAACATGATAAGGTTTCTTTCAAGAGAAGAATTAGTCAGCGTATTACTCTCGATTCCTTATTATGTCATAACATCAGAATTTCATTACGTTACCAAGAAGTTACAATTTGTGCATAACTCATTATAATACTTGTTTTGAAACAGATTACCACAATTTTATTGATAATTTCTTGTATTTTTGACAATATATATATGTAGGAAATTTACGACATACACATTTTTATTAATTTCCTTGCAATTACCAGCTTCACGATTTTATTTAAAACTAAGATCATTAACCTACAAGAATATATATTTATTTATAATATTAGTTTTGTATAGCACTGTTGTATCAAATATACGAAATAGGTAATATTGCAAAACTCCATCACAGATCCCTTTTGTAAACATTATTTGTATTCACACAAGACATGTAAATATTTTTAATCTATTAATACCTAGTACTTTTAAAACTCCTTGGCGCATTACTAACACTATTTGTCATATTAATATCTAATTAATAAATAAAATTGTTTACAATTAATTTTATTTGCTGGCACCAAAAATCTTGCGTCTTGTTTTGGCTCTGCACCCTTCTTCACCTGTCCTCCCAGCCAAATTTTTAGCTGCGCGTCGCCTTCGTTACCAAATTTCCTCAATAAATTTTCAGCTGGTTAAATTTTCTTTTGGCGGGGGGTTTCTTTCCAACCAGCGGAAAATATGAAAAATTGCGCAGCCTTTCGTTCTAATATTTTTTTTGGTGCAGGCAATTTAACTGTGCGCAGCGAATGGGATAATTTTCTTTAATATAGTCGAGATGTCAAGAATTTGGATAAAGTAAGAGATGACAGTAAACAGGGATATTAAATGAATTAGTTAATAGGTTATTTTGTTTTCGAATTGTTTACATTTCAGGTTTGTTATGTAAACAGAAAACACTTTGGGGTTTGGAAGTTCTTTTTTGTTTTTCTTTATATTCTTTATGATAACAATGCACTATGGTATGTGCAGTGATTTACCATTATGTGTATCATTTTAAAGTCAAATTGTTCGATATAATAAAGAATTTAATTGCAAATAAGCTTGGGTAATCGAGTAAATCAGTATTGTGCTTAAAACTGAATATATATATAAAGGAGCCATGAGAATTGAAGGAATAGTTGATGTTGTTAATTGTTAATTCTCTTTCTTTGGAACTATTTTATTTCATTCTAATTTCTTGTATAATAATTTAATAATAATAACAACAAACATATTCGTTCGATTATTCTGTTAAGTATTACATTCATTCATTTTAACAAATTATTTTAAAAGTAATAATAATATAGCCCAATTCATTCATTCTTGAGGCTTATTTACTCCAACTAATTGTCTTTCTCTTCCATATTTCATTACATTCGTTTTTTGGTTAACTACATCACATAACATACATTTCAATTAATTCTAAATATAAATTTTAAAAAATACAATGCTACAAACACAATTCCTTATAATTACAACAATTCTATTACTCCGCTCGCTAGTATACGCATTCGATAATGATGCTCAAAATAATGTTGCTGTCTACTGGGGTCAAAACTCTCAAGGTTCTCAAGAAAGTTTGGCCACTTACTGTCAATCATCTGATGCTGATATTTTCTTACTATCCTTTGCTGATGCCTTCCCAACCATTACACTAAATTTTGCTAATGCTTGTTCCGAAACTTTCTCTGACGATTCCAGTCTACTACATTGTTCTCAAATTGCTGCTGATATTACTACTTGTCAATCACTAGGTAAGAAGGTCCTACTATCCCTAGGTGGTGCCAGTGGTGCTTACGGTTTCACCGATGACGCTGAAGCTGAAACTTTTGCTCAAACTCTATGGGATACTTTTGGTGAAGGTACTGGTGTCACTGATCGTCCATTTGATTCCGCAGTTGTCGATGGGTTTGATTTCGATATTGAAAATAATAATAACGTCGGTTATGCTGCTTTAGTCACTAAATTAAGAACTTTATTTGCTACAAGTTCTAAACAATACTATATCTCAGCCGCTCCACAATGTCCATACCCAGATGCTTCAGTAGGTGATTTGTTAGCTAATGCCGATGTTGATTTCGCATTCATTCAATTCTATAACAACTACTGTAACGTTGAAGCTACTTTCAATTGGGATACCTGGGTCAATTATGCTGAAAATGTTTCTCCAAACAGTAACATTAAATTATACTTAGGTTTACCAGGTTCCGCCACGGCAGCAGGTTCTGGTTATATCTCTGATGTATCTGTATTGAAGAGTACCGTTGAACAAATCTCTACTTTCAGTAACTTTGGTGGTATTTCACTATGGGATGCTTCTCAAGCCTTTAACAATGACATTGATGGTGAAACTTATATCCATGCCGTTAAGTCCATTCTAGATGACAACACTTCTTCTGCTTCTGCTTCTGCTTCTGCTTCTGCTTCTAGAACTACCACTACTTTACAACCAACCACTACTAGCTCTATTACCTCTGACGATGGTGCTGTCACCACTATTACTTCTGAAGATATTCCAGTTGACACTTCCAGTGCTGTCATGACTACTATTAGTTACATTCCAACTACCACTACATCTAGTATTATTATTCAAGAAACAGCTACTTCTGAATATACTGACAATACTATTACAACTACCGCTGAAGGTAAGAATGTTGATAACCCATCCGCTAGAAGCCGTTCTCAAGATGAATCTACTGTAGCAGATGTTGTTGCTACTACCACTACTGATACACCTGCAGCTGCTGCTACTACCACAGCTACTACCATGGCCACTACCATCGCTACCGTTGCTACTACCTCCACTATTCAAATTGCTACTTCAACTACTACCACTACATCTACATCTACTGATTCTGCAGCTCATACTATTGCTAAGAATCTGAATGCTCAATATGCTGCAGGTCAATACAATGGTCAATCTACCTGTACAGATGGTGAACTTGCATGTTCTGCAGATGGTTCCTTTGCCATGTGTAACTTTGGTTCATGGGTCTCCATGCCATGTGCCGCAGGTACCACATGTTACGCTTATGATTATGATAACACAGTATTGACTCAATGTGGTTTCACAGATCAAAGGGTACAGTTCATGTAAATTCTAAACTAAGTCGTCAAAAATTTACAAACTTAATATTTTAACCATTCTTTTTTAACAATAATTCGGGTACTTTTTTCTTACCATTCATTCATCATGTTTCTTTTTAATAACGTTCATTCATAAAGACTTTCATATATACCAATAATATAAACATTTACGTAACTTTAAATAATTATAAAAAACAATAATAATCACAAATAATTAATTATAGATATATATATATCAATTTTTGTTTATTTATAAAATTGGTAAAAATTATAGTTATTCTAATTATAATTGTAAATAATATGCATATACACGAGATCTAATCTCAATAGTTTCATCGTCTTCTTCAAACATTGGTTTCCAATTAACCATTTCTATCTTTGTTACTTTAAAATTGTAATCATCTTTTGCTGTATCGAAAAATTGTAAATCATCACCTAATAATTTTGGTCTATGTGGAGAGAATACTACTAATGCTCTACCATCTTCTTTCAAAAGATCCTTTGTAGTCCTTAATAATTTATGATGTTCAGTATGATTAAACACTAAATCACTTAATATAATAAAATCAAATTTTTCGTTATTATTTAATTTTAAGATTTCATTATAACTGTTCCCCCAAATATAACCTTGTACATTAACATTATCTAAACCGCTACAATTATGTTCAATATTGGAGATTAAATCAGCATCAGGATAATCTGTAGAGACAACATTCTTAGCACCAACCAAACCTGCTACAATTGATGGCAATGCACTTGCAGCACCTAATTCTAATACACTCTTACCAACGATTTGTTCTGGATGTTTGTCTATATGCTGTGCTGTGTATTTACCGGCGTTCCATAATAAATGACCCCATAATGGTGAATTACCAACTAATTTCAGTTCAATATCTTTCTTTTGGGATTTTGATTCTGGAGCTATGTAATCTCTGGTATACGTTACGAAATGTTCCTCTGCAGCTGGTGGACGGAAATCTTCTGGTTCCTCGAACAATGCACCATTTAACGATTCAATATCAGACATATTCCTTGGTGATTTATTTAGTTTTTTTGGATGACCGTATCAAACGTAAACTGGTGATATATTACAGTATGACCTTAGCTTCTTATTTGTTCTTCACATCTGTTGTACCAAGTGCAGTCATTAACTTCACTGTCCAATTACTGAAAATTTTTATTATTTTCGTTGTTGTGATCTCTTTTTTTTCAGGAAGCGATGAGCATCACCATAAATATTAAAAATTGTAATTTTAAAATTTGAAGTTGCAGAGGAGAGGAACACTACTTAGCAATTGAAAAGGTGAGGGTATATCTAAACTTGCAAGTGGGCAACATGTGTCACTAGTAATGATAACTTGTACAATTATCTATTACCTGATAATATATTTCCCAAGTACAGTAGCATTACCGTCGTTGAATTCCTAAAAGATAGCACACATTAATTTCAGAACTTTTTTCCTCTAAAGCTTGTTACACACACATATATATATATATATAACAGGTAACTATTTACTTCCTCAAGAATATGCAACTAGTCAATTTGTTTTACCAAGCTTATAGACACAGATACTTATTGCTATTTATATGGTATTTCCTTCGATTTGAATCGGAATTCATTTGTCTAACTCCGAAAATGCGCGGAGACAAAATAAAGGCAGCGGCGGCTATACAGTAAAGAATATCTCCAACTTTTATAAATATCATTATATAAAGGCAGGAATATAAATTGAGACAAACAAAAGTTTTACAATTGAACAATATTGAATTAAGTATTTTTGCCCCTTCTAAGTTCTGGTTGAAACTAAATATCTGTGGTAAAATGAAAACTAGTGAGCAAAAGATTAGCTATGAAGTGGAACAACCCTTTTTCATCATACGATTTGAGTCTCCTGAAACGTTAAATGCAATGACTTATGATGATTATATTTATGTGACTACTCTACTAGAATTATCAAGTGATAATCCGGATTGTTATTTTACTGTATTAGAAAGTTCAGGTAGATTTTTTTCAAGTGGTGCCGATTTTAATTCTATCCCACCTAATATCATTGATAAAAATGGTATAAATCCGAATTTAGATCCTAATGTAATACAAAAATGGTTGGAAAATTTCTTATGTAAGAATCAGTATATTACCCAATCGTTTATTAGGCACGATAAGATATTAATTGCTTGTTTGAATGGACCAGCTATTGGATTGAGTGCTGCAATTGTACTATTGTGTGATTTAGTTTATGCAATGAATATTAAAGAAACATATCTCCAATTTCCATTTAGTACTTTAGGTTTATCTAATGAAGGTTCGGTATCATGGACTTTACCTAATAAATTAGGTAGAAATAAAAGTTTTGAAAAATTATTATTTGCACAAAAAGTTCATGGATATGAGATTCAAGGGTCAGTTTTACTAGAATCACATATCAATTATCATCAATTAGAGATCGATTGTAATAATGATAAGGAAAAAATAGTTGAAACTTTTAATAAATTGATGATCCAAGAACTCAAACAAAAATGTAAAAATGTTTTTTTACCTACTGTACTTAAAATGAAAGCATTGTTGAAGGATGATTCTTTAGTGTCTCAGCTAGAATTAATTAATACAAAGGAAGTTAATAGTGGTTTAAAATTTTGGGTAAATGGAATACCACAAGGTAGATTTCAAAAATTGAAAAATATGAAGAAAGCTGCTCGAATGAATAAGAATAAATTATAATATTATTTGTGAGCACGTATGTTTTTTTTAAAAAATAAATATATTTATATATTGTCGGTGTCCTCATCGATATCTTCTGGATTTATAGTCTTTAATACTACTTCTTTCAACTCATGGTCAGTCAGTTCGTTATATTTGTTGGATTTTTTATTCGAAACATTGACACCTGTTAAGATGAGAAATACTAATATAGCAATTGCAACCAACCCACTTCTAGTGGTATGCCATCTTAAGTTTTCGATCTCTAATTTTATTCCAGCTAAGATATTTATAGATATCTTATTACTACAGTCTCTTAAACTCATGTTTATTCTTCTATATAGTAATGTATTATCTACTTTTTGATTATTAAAATCAAGTTTTCTATCCTTCTCTAATATATCTATCACTTCTTCATTTAAATCATCTAAATCAGAGTTCAAATCTCTCTTTAATCTGGTTATTTGTAAATGATGTAAATTGAATTGAGAATCTCTAGAATTTCCTATTATAAATTTTATTTCACTTTGCAATGAATTAAATAAATGTAATTGTTTATCAATTTCAAAATCTCTTAAATATTTGTCATTATAATGCAAATAAAATTCATCATTTAAAATATCCATCATAACTTTCATTATTGCTTGTGATTGTATATCTGAAAAGCCATTGTCTAACAACTGAGTATTTATATCCATTGTATCTACTTCATTTTCTGCCATGGTAGGTTTATGAGTATTTGAATTAGTATCTGCGATTAATTGTTCAGATAATGTTTTTATTAAATCTGGAGATTTTTCAGTGTTCTCTGTATTATTTGTAGTGATATCTTCATTGGGAGGATTTGGTTTCTTAATGTTTAATGTATTATTAATTGATTTAGGATGTTTCAATAACATCGATTTTTCTTGCACTACACCTGCATTGTCAGTCCCAGTGTGGAAAGTTCGTATATATCCTTCAATCCTTGGATAAATTTTAAGTGGAGGTAATGGAATAGTATAGCGGGTAAAATTTCTAACGTTCCTAACAGTAAAGAAATCCCTAGACATTCTTGGAATTATCCTGTTTAAAATCATCGCATTGTGAATAAGATGATACGATATACAGGTATTTGCACTTGAAAGGTAGCAATGGCAACTTTTTAATCTATGCTTCTTGTGTTGGTGTTTTTATCTCTTTCTTCTTTATCTCGTGATTCCTTCCCAATTACTAAAAACTCTTATAATTGAGTCGAAGTATTTATATCTGAATTAAATAAGTCCTCGTAGCGAATTGTTTCAGTCAAAAAGAACAATGATTTGAATAAGTATCATGATGTGTGAGTAAAAAGATGATCATCTCTCAATCAGAAAATTATTATGAACGTTAAAAAAAAAAAGTGGTGTAAGCAGAGCTGCAATACCGGGCAAGTGAAGAAAAGGGTGGGAGAGGTATAGAGAAAAAAAACGACAAAATAATAAAGGGACAAGACTTTACACATAGAATAATCATAATCGTTACAATATAATAACAAAATATTGTAGGAAGATGTATGCACTTATACGTAGATCGCTGACTTCCAATGCAATCCTAAGAATTAAGAGAAATCATCTTCCCCCAAGACCGAAGTTCACTGCACAAATGGAAAATGATTGTACTGAAGTATTCATTCATGGTGGTAGTGGCGCTGGAGGTCAAAAGATAAATAAAACTAACTCTAAAGTCCAATTGAAGCATATTCCGACTGGTGTTGTGGTCACAAGTCAAATAACTAGATCTAGAGATCAAAACAGGAAGGATGCAAGAGAAAGAATGGCCTATGAATTAGCCAAATTATCTACCACTAATGGATCACAAGAAACACCAAGAGACGTAGCACTACGACAATTAAAACAACAAAATAAAAAAGCTAAACTAAAAAAGAGTTTAAAGAAATACGAAGTACACAAAGAAGAACAGGAAAGGTTGAAGGAATTGCAACGTTTGGAAGATGAATCGATTCTAGAAAAATTATTAAGAGATTAGACTAAAAAATACTCCGATACGGGGAGTCGAACCCCGGTCTCCACGGTGAAAGCGTGATGTGATAGCCGTTACACTATATCGGAACTAATTTGTTGAATATTTATATTTTTCAAGGAAGGCAGTCTTTTTCAACATTTTTTTCCAAAAAGAAATACTCGAGACCAATCGCAGTTTACTGGCTGATATTCGCAGTATATTGAGGATAAATATAAGTTTCAATAGTAGTTCCATGGCACTCTTGATTTCTGATAATCTAAGTTTACGCCACCGTAACTTTTATGGTGGGAATTTCCTAATTTTAATATAAATAGAAGACATATGTTACTCTTCTATTTATTCTGTATATTACAAATTACTGTACATTATAAGTAAAACCTTCCTTATTTACTAAATAAAATAACAAAAATAGTTATACAATCATATATTTATAATTATGTCAAACGTTCACAATTCTAATCCACCTTTGATATTCTCTCTTAGCCAATTACGTTCACAGTTATGACACATTATATAATATATATCTGTTGCAAAGTGTATTATGAGGTTTAAATTTCTATATCCATATACTTTAAGCCTATATAATCGGACCCTTGTAGGGGGCGTAGAATATAACACAGTAGCACATGGATATACCCATAATTGGTCACTATTATATTATATTAACTGAGTTTATGGTATAAGAACTACCCAAGATATAAAACCCTAACTCTTAGTTAGTTCTAACCCTTTTTGTCTTGCTTGTTATTTCTACAATATCATGTAATAAAATATAATTTACAGCTTGACGCATATATCGAACCATTTATAGAAAAAATTGAAATAATGGTTATGATAAATTTTAGATATAATAGTACAAAAGTTAACGTAAAACGAATAGAATCACGCAAGTAAATATCACATAGATGATAAAAGTACTAATGGTGAAGACACTTTAAAAAAATATTGTAATTTCTTCTTCTTGATACATAATATTTTTAATTACAAAAAATAGTTTGAAGTACATTGATAGATACAAAACAAGAAAACTAGTAATCCCAGTCCATTATACGAAGCGAATAATAGACAAGTACTGTTCTTATAACATGGTACTAATGGAAATGATTTAAAACAAACTTCTTACAACATCATAGAAAAAGTAAAAATTGCAAAAATTTAACCAGCCTCTTGTCAAAGAATGCACAAGATCTTTCTCATTTCAAAAAAAAAACTTAGACTGCCGTTCCTTCCCCTCAGAAGGACACGCAGTGAAGCGAGGAAATGTTTAACATTCAGGTATTTTCAAGAAAATCAAAAGGTTCTTGATATTACTATGATAGAACACAATGAGATAATGTAAAAATACTATTTTCTTAGTTACACATCTCAAAATAATTTAAGTGATATAATATTTTTAATATTCATTTCGACCAAATAAATTATATAAAACTGTAAAGTAAGGCAAGAATACTTATATATAAACATTCCGTGCCGTATATCTTTTCGACAATCTAAATATGGAGTAATTATGAGTAGTAGACTATTAGGCACAATATATAAAAAAAATGGCATTGTTTCCCTTTCTCTCCACGTAGTAGTAATTTAGAGGAAGAAGCAGCCAAAAGAAAGAAAAAACCTTTGTTGATTATTTTTGTATGACAGAGGTTTCCCTAATTGAGCGGTTTTTGTTTTCATTTTTCGTCCCTTTTTGGTTGCTTTAAATCAATCAAGAAACTGATTATTTAATTCAATTTTTTTTTTTTTTCATTTGATGGCTGCATCTTTCTTTGTGATAATTCCGTACGCCAACTTACATATTCTTACATCTATTATGCTCTGACAGGTACAGTATGTAATATTGAACCATGTAATAAATAAAGTTACAATCATTTATATTTCAATATTATATTATTTTTCATTCCATCACATAGTATTCAGATTGTTATATTCTTTTAAGACATATATTTTTCATATTGTATTATTTATAATATCTTATCGAGATATTTTACCAGATTATCCCTTAGTTTATAGTTACTTTCTGTGTCTGTTTTCGAGGTGGTGGTTACTATTACTACCTAGTACTACTCAAGTTTTATTAATATATACATAAATATAATCATAACAGAATAATACAAGTACAAAAATGGGTAGACCAAAGAAACAAGTTAGTGAACAAAACATAGAGAATTTTCAACGAGATATTGAATTAGCTGGGAATAGAACAGATTTGTTATTAAAGGATAAGAAAGGTAGATCTAAATCATGTCTATTATGTAGAAGAAGAAAACAACGTTGTGATCATAAATTACCAAGTTGTACAGCGTGTTTAAAAGCAAATGTTAAATGTATTCAACCTGTTAGATATATTGAGAATAATGGTATTCCAAATACTATTTTACAAGTTGATTTTACTTCAAGTACAGGAACTTCAGAAGCATCATCTAATTCTCCAACACCTGATATAAGTAAGTCCATTATAGGTAATCAAGATGATAATAGTAGTATTGCTACATCTATATCTACATCGAATATTGGTAATGTATCATTTGGTTTAAGAAAAGGTAGTATTTCAAAGAAGAAAGATAAAAAGAAAATTACAGATACTAGTAGTAAAGACAATGATCAATATACTAATTTCCTCGAAAAGAAATTAAAATATCTTGAAAAATTGATTGATTTGCCAATTGGTGGTGTTGTATTTAAGAAAAAATTGAAAAATTATAAAAAGATATCTCATCTTTTAGGTAATATAGATGATTTAAGAGGTGATGAAATGACAATAAATAGAATCAATAATAATATTTTACCTTGGCAACCTTCTCCGAATCATTCCAATAGTAATAATAGTGATGGTCATAGTGATAGTAATAGATTATATGGTCAACTGAATAATGTTAATACCGATTTTCAAAAACAAAATAATAGTATCAAGATAGAAGCAAGTTCTTTGCCGGCATTGACTTCAGATTCATTGGATTCAATTGATTTTTCCAAATGTATATTTGCGAAATATTTAAAGGATCATTTTAATTATGATCCAGTATTTGAATTTAATGAAAATTTATCAAGATCATTCTTAGAAATTTTTTTTACGAGGTTACAATTTAAATATCCACTGTTAGATGAACAAGAAATTTACAGTTTTCATAATGATTATACTAAGAATAATATTTATTCTTGTTCTGCTAATGATTTCCATTTTTGTACAGGTAGAATGTGGTTAATCTTTAGTATTAGTGCATATATGCATATGACAACAGGTAAATATGATGGTCTATCACCTATTAGATATTTTTCTACCGCAGTAAGGCATATCACTAAATGTGGTGATAATTTAAATGATGTTCAAAAAGTGGAATTGTTGACTCTATTGGTTTTATATTTGTTAAGAACAGATAGAGATTCAATGATTCTCTATGAGATTATGAAAGATATTATGGCCATTGTGAAAGGTAGATTACATCTAAATAAATGGACACAACAGGATTCTTTTGCTAATAAGAAACTACGTCTGTTTTGGTGTGTTTATCTCTTAGAGAGAATGATATGTGTTGCTGTTGGGAAACCTTTCACCATACATGAATCTGAAATTGATGTTCCACTTTTCAATGAGGATTCATATAATACAAATAAAAATTCAAAGACTTCAGGGATACATTTTATTAATCAATCTGTGACTTTAAGAAGAATTGAATCAAATTTTGTTGAAAAATTAAACATTATTCCAACAAATAAACAAAATACACCAACTAAAAAAAATCAATTACCTACTGTCAAATATTTCTTTAATGCACTAGAAATATGGAGATCTAAATGTTCTACAACAGATATTCGTAATTTTGAAAATGAAACTTTGAAATTGTACTATTATCGTGCCGTTAGGTTATTGATTCAACCATATCTAGAGTTTTTAACTCCAGAGGAACATTTATTTAGGGAATGTCAAGCTGCTGCTGGTCAGATCTGCCAATTGTACAAAATTTTCCATCAGAAAACTGTGAATGGTCATTCCACTCCTGCCGTTCATACAGTATTTGGTGCAGGTGTTTCGCTAATTTATTGCATGTGGTTGGAGAGGAACTTTAATGATGAAAGAAGAAGAAAACTAGGTGATTTGTCCAAACATACAAGACCATTAGTAGGCCCTAATTTGTTTTCTACTATGGATGATTTAAGAGCCTGTTCCGTTTGTCTTTACGTTATGACAGAAAGGTCAAAATTTGCTAGAGTATTCAGAGATACATTTGATCAATTGATGAATGCAACAGTAGGTAACTTGATAGAAAGATGTGGTCCAGATTCATCTGAATTGATTTATTTGACTGATCGTTCGCCAAAGGATGGACCTGTTGTTTTAAACGAAGATATTGTAACCATTGCTAATTCTTCTAAAGCTTTGAATGTGTCATTAGAATTACACGACGTTGAACATACTACATCTAATAATAATGGTATGCCACCGGCTGTAGCTCGTACATTTGGGAAATATCAAGCAGATGAACATGTTGGGTTTGTTGAAAATTCACAAGTAGATTTAGAAGAACAAAAAAGATTAAAACAAAGACAAGGACTACTGGAGCAAGTCGCGGTTCCAAAAAGTCTGGCTCATTTGTTGATTAATGCCGTTGGAAGTAATAGTATTAATAACAATACTACTGTAGAGGCACAATTAGAACCAAATGCTGTTCTAAAAATAAGATCGAAGGACGTAGGAAGACCCGATGAACAACGTGTGAATGATGATGATAGCAAATATATTGTTCAAAAACCAGCATATCCAAATGAATTTGATTGGAAAAATTTCCAACAACAGGCTTTCCTTCAACAACAACTCGCTCAACAGAATTTACAAGCATACTTATCATCTCTAAATTATTCAAAGAGTTTCGGGAATTTAGATACAACTGGCTCGGTGGGGACTGTTTTAAAACCAGAATTGGGCAAGTTTAATAGAGATCTTCTACCAACTCATTCTGCATCTTCTTCTGCAGTATCAATCCTTCCAGGTAGTAACATTATCTCCCCGGTACTAAGTGAAATTGTCCCTGCAGAAAATACATCAGCTCCTGATTCTAAATATGTGACAAGAACCTCTTCTCCGACAGCCTCAGCCTCAGCCTTTAATTACGTTGCACCCGCACAGAATACATTTAATTCTGTTACAGGTAATACTGACAATAATGGAAATTTGATACCAAATGCTGAAGTTCCAATTATTACCCATGATGGTAGTCTCAATAATATGGCCGCTACTTACATCCAATCTTCAAAGAAACCTAATTCAGGAAGCATTCTCTTTGATAATGGTACACATGAAATGATTAATCATATTTCAAATTGGACTAGTAATGCTGTAGGTGATTTGGTGAATGTATTTCCGGCTGGACGAAAAGAACAACAACCTAACTCTAATGGAACTAGTGATAACCAAAGCAACACAAATTTTGTCCAAAATTCTATTGAAACCAGTAAATTTGGATTTTCTAATAGCGTAGGAGGATACGAAACTCCAAGGAAGCTAAATAATCCAGATATTAACCAACAAATCCGAACCATCGGGTCAACTGCATACCCTGATTCTTCAGTACAAAATATACCACCACGTTCGGTAGGAACAATGAGAAATATTGCACCATCTAACCAAGCTGAAGAGTTTTGGACAATTAATGATGACTACGGTTTCTTAACATGATGTGTTTTTATTTTTATGTATCTATTGGATCATACCTTTCTCGAGATGTTATCTCGAATATGTAAATATAGTCGCAATTTTATATATTTTATAGACATTAAATAAGTTAACGTTATTTACCTGCTACTAATTTGTAAAGATACCCAAAACAAATTTATTATAATTAGGTCTTGTGAAATATCTTAATGTAGTATTCTGTCAGAAACTAGATATATACTTTATATATTAGTTAAATTTTCTACGATCGCTTCATCCGATTAAGCTTTATGAAAAATGAATATTTAGTTTTCCTTTGGTTAAACTAATATAACATGAAAAATTCTTATAAAAGGAGTTTGAAAGAATGTAATTGTAATAATAAATAATAAACGAAGCAACTTAAAAGTATATATACTGCTATTAATCATGTCTTCCCAGTTATCAAACACATCCTTTAAGTTCGTTGCACTGGGTGCCGGTAATGAGGTTGGTCGTTCGTGCCACATTCTCAGTTACAAAGGGAAGACCATTATGTTAGATGCAGGTGTTCATCCAGCCTATCAAGGGATGGCTTCTCTTCCATTTTATGATGATTATGACCTATCAACTGTCGATATTTTACTAATATCCCACTTCCATTTGGATCATGCTGCATCTTTGCCTTATGTTATGCAGAGGACAAATTTTAAAGGTAGAGTGTTTATGACCCATCCTACTAAAGCAATATATAGGTGGCTACTAAGAGATTTCGTACGTGTCACTAGTATTGGGGAAAATAGTATACTTGATAAGGATGATAATCTGTATACAGATGAAGATCTAGTAGAATCATTTGATAAAATCGAAACGATTGATTTTCATTCCACAGTGGATGTCAATGGTATAAAGTTCACTGCTTTCCATGCAGGTCATGTTTTAGGAGCAGCCATGTTTCAAATTGAAATTGCAGGTTTAAAAGTATTATTTACAGGTGATTATTCGAGAGAGCTAGATAGGCATTTGAATTCAGCTGAGGTACCTCCATTACCTTCAGATGTGCTGATTGTCGAATCTACGTTTGGTACAGCAACCCACGAGCCTAGACTCAATAGAGAAAAGAAATTAACCCAAATAATACATTCCACAGTTTCCAACGGTGGTAGAGTACTAATGCCGGTATTTGCGCTTGGGAGAGCTCAAGAATTGATGTTAATCTTAGAGGAATATTGGAGTCAACATGCAGAGGAACTTGCCGGTAACCAAGTCCCTATTTACTATGCTTCAGATTTGGCCAGAAAATGTATGAATGTCTTTCAAACATACGTGAATATGATGAACGATGACATTAGGAAGAAATTTAGAGATTCACAGACCAATCCATTTATATTCAAACATATTTCATATCTAAAGAATCTTGATGAATTTCAAGATTTTGGACCAAGTGTTATGCTAGCATCCCCTGGTATGTTACAGAGTGGTATATCGCGAGATTTATTAGAGAAATGGTGTCCGGAAGAGAAGAACCTTGTTTTAATTACTGGTTATTCGGTAGAAGGTACTATGGCAAAGTATATTATGTTAGAACCTGATACTATCCCATCCGTCAATAACCCTGATCTTACAATACCTAGACGTTGTCAAGTTGAAGAGATATCTTTTGCCGCGCATGTCGACTTCCAAGAGAATCTTGAATTCATTGAAAAAATCAATGCTACAAACATCATTCTTGTTCATGGTGAATCAAATCCAATGGGTCGTTTAAAATCTGCCTTACTATCCAACTTTGCATCCTTAAAGGGCACACCAGAAGAAGTCCATGTTTATAATCCGAGAAATAGTGTGGACGTTGTTCTAGAGTATAAAGGTGTAAAGGTCGCTAAGGCACTTGGAAATATAGTTGATGAGATACAAAGAGAAGGGGTCGATAATCTGATTCCAGAAGAACCTTTGTCAGAATACATCAAATCAGAGAGTACTGAAGACAAAGAAGATGCGACAAAGCCTCAAAATAAACAAGATGACATTGTGGTCTCAGGGATACTTGTATCTGACGAAAAAAATTTTGACTTAAATCTTGTTTCATTGTCAGATTTAAGAGAACATCATACAGAACTCTCAAGTACGATCCTAAAAGAGAGACAGATGATATCTGTAAATTGTAAACCAGAGTTAATCTATTGGCATATATGTCAAATGTTTGGCGATGTAGCTGTCCTAGAGGATAGTGAGAATGTGACAATACAAGTAAAGAAAGAGTCCACAGAAGCTCCAAAAGAAGCTTCTGAAAATAGTGTACAAACTCTTACATTACAGGTAATGGGTGATATTAAAATATTTATTAGAGACGGCGTTGCCACAGTTGAATGGACACAAGATTTGATAAGTGATACGGTTGCAGATTCTATCATTGCAATCCTAATGAGTGTAGATTCTGCACCAGCAAGTGTGAAAATGAGCAGTAAGACGTGTTCCCATGATCATGAGAACAGTGAGCACTTAGAAGAATTGGAATCAGAAAAGAATGATGCTTGGAAAGTAAAACAAGTTGTGGAACTCTTTCGCGAACACTTCGGCGAATCCTTCGAACTTGCGATGGACGATAAGGAAATTATTAAGGGCAAAATTACAATGGGTAAAAATAATGCAGAGATTAACTTTTCTGAGATGAAGATTGGAGAATGTAATTCTAATCCGTTGAAAGGTAGAGTTGAGAGTATATTAAATATAGGTGCAGACTTAGTTGCTACTCTCTGTTGATGATTGTACATCCTCTCAATTAAAGTTTAATAATCAAGGTAATATCAAATATTTAATAACATGTATTTAAATGGATTAGAATAGAATATAAATATCCGGACTATCGATAGTATTGCATAATTTAAGCTTAATTCTCTGTAAATGTACATAGTATAAATAAATATAATTAATATTGGTCAAATTTTGTATCGTTTGATACGTTGTTGCGATCTACCCCCGTAGTGGAAAAAAAAATAAAACCAAAAAAATTTCAAAAGCTCATCTCATCTCATCTCTTTTAGAACTCCATTAGAGGAGATAAGTAGAAACGGTATCAATTTATAAAATAGGTTTGTTAAGAAGTCACTAATTCTTTGCTTACAAATTAAAGCTGAAACTATAAATCATTGAAATGAGTAAAAGCAAGGGCGGTTTTGCCCCTGAGGCGTACATTGACGAATCTACATCGTTTGATTCGTTCCATTTAGATCCAAGATTACTACAAGCTGTTAAGAATTCAGGCTTCAAAAATCCAACTTTGATCCAGTCACATGCAATTCCACTCGCTCTTGAGAAGAAGAGAGATATTATTGCTAAAGCATCCACCGGTTCTGGTAAAACTTTGGCATATTTAATCCCTGTCATACAGACTATTTTAGATTATAAGACTTCAAAAGGTTCCGACTCGAAGGAGAATGAAACACTAGGTATTATTATGGTACCTACTCGTGATTTGGCTCAACAGGTATCTTCCGTATTAGAGAAAATGGTGCTGTATTGCTCGAGAGATATAAACTATTTAAATATTTCCTCAGATATGTCGAATTCCGTATTAAGTACATTACTTGTTCAACATCCAGAAATTATTGTTGCAACTCCTGGTAGGTTAAAGGATCTTTTAGAAACTAAGATTGAAGCTGTTTCATTGGAAAATTTGAAATTTTTAGTAATCGATGAAGTGGATTTAGTCCTGACTTTTGGTTATCAAGATGACTTGAAAAAAATTGCTGAATACTTACCTTTGAAGAAAAATCTACAAACTTTTTTGATGAGTGCAACATTAAATGATGACATCCAAGAATTGAAAGAAAAATATTGCCGTGCACCTGCTATTTTGAAGTTCCATGATGATGAAATTAACAAAGAACAAACTAAACTAGTACAATATTATGTTAAGACTAATGAATTCGATAAGTTCCTTTTATGTTACGTTATCTTTAAATTGGGTTTAATAAAGGGTAAGTCTATTATCTTTGTAAACAACATTGATAGAGGTTACCGTTTGAAACTGGTGTTAGAACAATTTGGTATAAAATCCTGTATTTTAAACAGTGAATTACCTTCGAATTCCAGACAACATATCGTTGAACAATTTAACAAAAATATTTACAATCTATTGATTGCTACAGACGATACCGAATATATCAAAGAAGAAGACCAGGAACTTGTTGAAACTGTCAAACCAAAGGAAGAAGAATCAGAAGAGGCCAAGACAGACACAAATGAATCTCAAACAAAGAAGAGTGCGGCTAAGAACGATAAGGAATACGGTGTTTCTCGTGGTGTTGATTTCAAGAATGTTGCATGTGTATTAAATTTTGATTTACCTACTACAGCAAAATCATACGTTCATAGAATTGGTAGAACTGCTCGTGCCGGTAGGTCAGGTACTGCTATTTCATTTGTTGTACCATTGAAGGATTTTGGTAAGCATAAACCATCAATGTGTCCAACCGCAAAGAGAGATGAAAAAATATTTACACGTATTGTAAGACAGCAACAAAAGTTGGGTTTAGAGATTCTACCATATGCATTTGATCCAAAACAAATAGAAGGTTTCCGTTACAGAATGGAAGACGGTTTCCGTGCTGTGACACAAGTTGCTGTTCGTGAAGCTAGAATTAAAGAGTTGAAACAAGAATTATTAACAAGTGAAAAATTGAAGAGACATTTCGAAGAAAATCCAAAAGAATTGGAGAGTTTGAGACATGATAAAGAATTACATCCTGCAAGAATTCAACAACATTTGAAAAGAGTTCCAGACTATTTATTACCAGAAGGTGCACGTAAAAATGGGAAGAAAAATATTGGTTTTGTTCCATTCCGTAATCCAAAGAAAGGAGGACGTAACAATAAGAGAGGAAAGGTCGGTAAGCGTAGAACTGGGAAGTCTGATCCATTAAAGAACTTTAAATAAGGATTATATCGTTTAGAGTAAAATTCATTTTACTTTATTGTAAATTAGTTATAATTAATGCCGATAAATTATGGTAGGAATCATTAATTGCATATACACAAGTATAAACATGCATATATATGTATGTATAGAAGTTAGAGGTAATACTTAGCATATTTTTTAAATAATATGATGTATAATTACAACCACAACCAAATTATTCATCTTGAATAAACTGAATCATATAACGCTTCAGTCAACGGAGACTGTCACAGATTGTAGTGAGTAAAGTTGCAATTACTTTGACACCATTAGGATTTATCATTTTGCTATTAAATGGTTTGATATGTTACAACGACCAGATTTATAATTTATCAGTGATCTACAATGGTTTTCCTACATCTACTGTAGATTATCTCTATTCATTGATCTCTTCTTAACAAATTAAATTCCTACTCAAGAGGTGGTTTTAAAACAACAATAACTGAATCACCTCTTAAGAATAGTTTACTTACGAATCTTTCACGATTAATGACACTTTTACCCTTCTTTTCTGTCCATAGCTCCTTGACATTTTCAAGTACCATATTACAATGTCTATCAAAGGCCTTTACACGTGCTATTATTTTATGATTATTTCTTAATGATATTATTACTGGTGTCTTTGTTAACATAGAGTCATTAATAAGTGACATTGGGCCATGTTTGAATTCAAATTCTTCTAATTGGTCTAATTCATCTTTAGTAAGTTCTGATTTTGGACGGTCTATGATTTGTTCTCTGTTTTAAAATAACGAATTGTTGAAATTTTAACCATATCTCCTTGTTAAATTTAACTTGGTCATGATTATAGTTCTAGTTGTTAGTAAAACGTACAGTTGAAAAAAAAAAATAGTGAACTGAAGTAATAATATTCAGAAACAATAGGAAAAAAATAATATACATACGACATAGTCTGATTCTTATTGGGTTCACTTATTGCAATTAGCTAATTACTTTGATGCTTGTTCTCAATTATTTTCCTAATTATATTTAAACCTTTTGTAAGTGTATAATTTTTCATGCGAATTAAAATTTTATCTCATCTTCCTCTATAAATTGTCTGTTTATTTAATTTTTTTTTTTGCCTTCCCTTCCCTTTCCGTACTCTAAGCAAATAAAGCGTTGTGAGCTTCACTGACCCGACGAAGAAATATGAATCGAGAAAGCCATCCATCATCATCTGTGGATCGAAAGATAGGTAACGTTTGAGGAGAATTATTTAATTTGAATGCATTTATTTTTTTTATATTAAATATTTGGTAGTTACATAAATGAATAGTTATATGACGAGTTACAACATATGCCGAAAATGGGGAGAGAGAAGAAATGTTTTTCCTAAGTTATTATACTAATAAGAAAGATAAACGTAGGAGGATGGATATATAAAACTGTAATTGTAATGGAAGGCTTTATTATAGTATGAAGTTATCATTTTCTGTATGCGATACTGCATCACGAACAACATACTTCAAATAGACATAGACAACATAGAACCTTAGAAATCACATCGAAACATGCGCAACAACAATCACAACATCCACAACAACAATTATTTCTTGGAGGTGGAGGTGGAGCTTGTTGAACATAGATAGGTTGCACAGGTTGTTGGTAATACATTGGCTGTTGTGGTCCGTAATGTCTCATTTTTATTTTTTTGATTAGTTTGTTTGTAGTTAGATAACTGTACCAGTAGTAGTAAGCGCTAATAAGCTAATGAATATTTGTTTATTTATTTTTTTCAAGGTCTAATTACTAATAGAGATTAAATTTCACAGTGCTGAATTAGTCTGAATAGGTCTCGTATATATATATACTAAGTTACATCTTGAGACAACGATGAAATGAAATAAATAGAAGAGGAAGAAGAAGAAATGATAAAAGATCTCATTGGAATTTATCAGGGCCCAGCACTGATCATTTTGTAAATTAATCATTATTCTTGAATTTATTAATAGTTCAAACTAAATTTGATTGCTCTCTACGTGTAAATAGTATACTAAATTATTAATTTAATGTGACTACTTTGCCTCCCACAGCGATATATATGTGTATATTTAGCAAAGCCTCGATGAATTTCAATAAATTGGAATGTTTTTTTCACTTTTTCACTGCGGGGTTTTCACTCTCTAAGCCGCTCTATTTTTATATTTCCCGACGTAGGCTCGGCTACACGGCTGAGGAGGCCAAGTTGAAAAATGTTTTAGAAGAAGAACTACAATAATAGGATACATTCAAATACATCAATTGATCAAATTACAGTGATAGTTATGCTGATTTAACCTGGAGTGATGCTTTCGATTCTTCTTAGTAGACTTTTAGATAAAAAGTGTTATATTCAGATCATGGAGTAATATACCTATGTTTGTCTCTTTTTGAATTTTTTTCTTTTATTATTGTTTTCAGATATATACATCTATAAATATATATATATATATTAATATTACAAACTATTTTTTTTTTTGTTTCCTATGCATATCCATGGGAATATCCTTGATCGGAATAAAAAATTATCTCTACTCTTGGCTCTACGCCACTAACATCGGGATCATATACTACTTCTATATACATTTTGACCTTGATGTCTTAATTGGATAGTTTCATGTTTTTCAAGGGCATACAAAGCTTTATCCAAAGCAGGTTGTGAAAATCTATTAGAATCAACAAATTCTCTTCTCAAAGTTTGATAAGATGTAGACCAACCAATCGGTAATCTTCTCTTCAATTCTTGTTCAATTTCACGAATTTCTGCTAGAATAGATCTTGAATTACCTGTTGGATCCATACCACCAATTGGATCCTGGGATGCAGCATCCATTGTAGAAGCTTGGAATAATCTAATTGCTTCTTCGACATGTCTTTCATGAGCCACGGGACTTAATTCTAATTTAGCTAAGGATTCAGTAATACGGATAATGGCTTCCAATTGACGAACAGTAATTGGAATAGATGATCTTTCGGTAGAATTTAATTCATTGATTAATAATTCTTTTCTAATGGTAACAAATTGAGATGATAAACGCTCAGCGGCTTGTACAGATAATCTTGGTGCACATTTTCTTCTACAATATGTAATATAACGTTTTAATTTATCCATACTAATTTCTTCCCCATTATTTTCCATTTCTTCTTGTTCTTGAGACACACGTCCAGTATGAATATTGATAACATGATTAGCAATAGAAATATCACGCTCTTCATCATGTTCATCCTTAACAATAAAAATCATATCGAAACGAGACAAAATTGTAGTTTGAAAATCGATATTTTCACCAGGTGATTTCATATCATCATAACGACCATATATAGGATTGGCAGCAGCCAGAACACTAGTCCTAGAGTTCAATACAGTTGTGATACCAGCTTTAGCAATAGAAATGGTTTGCTGTTCCATTGCTTCATGAATAGCAACACGATCTTCATCTCTCATCTTATCGAATTCATCAATACAAACAACACCACCATCTGCAAGGACCATAGCACCACCTTCCAAATAGAATTCTCTAGTGGTTGGATCTCTTTGAACACTTGCAGTTAAACCTGCAGCTGACGAACCTTTACCTGATGTATATACAGAAATTGGAGATACTTTCTCCACAAATTTTAACAATTGAGATTTAGCTGTACCTGGATCACCCAATAATAAGACATTAATATCACCTCTTAATCTCATCCCATCGGGTAATAATTTCTTTGAACCACCCATTAATAAACAAACAATAGCTTTCTTAATATCTTCATTACCGAAAATAGATGGTGCAATAGATTTAGCAATTAAATCGTAAATCTCAGGATTTCTGCTTAATTGTAAAAATTCTTCTTCTTCTTCTTCAGAAAACATTGATATAGAGTTAGAAAATCCATTTGTATCGATATCTGTCTGCAGACCTAATACCTTTATGTAAGGATTTCTAATAGATACACCACCTTCATTACCACTTCCGATACCATTACCTTTAGCTGTATAGATAGAATATATACCAACCACTGTGACTCTAGCACCTGGAACAACTTTATTAGTTAAATATCTATCACATGACAATCTTAAATGACGAGGCATTTCCCCAACTGGAACCATCTCTGGAATTTCTTGTAATTTTAAAAATTGTTGATCAATAAATGTTGAAGCTTCATGGATAATCATATATGGATCAGGACCACAATTTTTAGGTGGTGCCGAAGCATCCATTGAACTTACTTGTCCGGACTCAGTTTGTTGTTGAGAGAGACATGAATGAGGTAATGAAACTTGTGTACCACTAATGGAATTAAAACTATTCACAGTAATTGAAGTAGTATGTCTACAATTTTTACACATAATACGCAAATATGTAGCACGTGAAGTCAATACAGAAGCAGAGATAACAATACCAGATAAACGAACAATCTTAGAGACATGTTCAGAATCCAATTCTCTCATCGGGATTTGATTTGCCTTCGAGTTTAAAATCAATTGGAATGATGGTATTAATGCAGCAATATCTTCACCTGATGGTTGATTACCAGTTGAGTTCTCTTGTGATTTATTTAAGATTGTAATTCTTTTAGCCACTTGAGTAATTGCATTTTCGAATAATGGAATAATTTCAGATGGTTCATCGGATAATTTTTTAAATAAATCTTCATTATAACCAATCAGATGTTCCATATTTACACTTAATGAGTAATTTTTCACTAATAAAGCATTTCTTAATTGTTCTCTGTAGATAAATTGAGAATCTATTCTAAATTCGAGAATAAAATTTCTAAACGATTTGATAATCTCGGTATTATCATCATCATTTGGAGCTACACCTTGTAACACTGGTGCACTATAAATTTCTGGTCTATCAAATGACATTATTATCAAAGAATATGGATATGTATGTTTTTATAAATAGAAATGTATTTGTTTGAGTATTTACTTCTTAAGTGGTTAATATAATACAAAAAAAAAAACAGATCCAGTTTAGTTAACTCTGTAGATTTTAACCTTTAGTTGAAGTTGAATTAGAAACACTAAATAAAAATACAATTTAGTTAATTTTTGTTGTAAATATGGATGGAGTTTCAAGAATCGGTCTCTAGTTGTCAGTGAAATTTTTCTTAATTTTTTTTTTTTCGTGTTGTCGTGCATTTAATGGTTAATAATACCTGTTTCGGTAAATTAATTTTTTTTTTCTTCTGGTCTTCTGTATAGACGCGTCGGTGGCAAAAATAATTTATTGCAGGGCAGATATGCATATTAATCTACCTAATAAGGAAATACAACAGATTTGTATATATATTCAGGCTCACGCGTAAATATGTATATAATAATGAAAATTAAATTAAAATGTCTATAATTTTGACATAAAAACAATTCAATAGAAAAAATAAATAAAATACTTAATTTAGTTTAATTTGTTAAATTAACTTTTATTTTTTATGTTGGGGTAAAATAATAAGGGAGAATCCATTTTAAGTTAAAAGATAAAAAAAGCAGGTAATAAATGTTGTACCTGTTGAATATTTCAGATTTTAAGTACTGTTTATAAAAGAAATTCAAGTTTTTAGATTTTGTTTTATGTAATTATTTTAAAGGTAATTAGAAACACTCAACAAAAAAGGTTGAACTTTAAATAGAATGATATATTGACATCAAACAAAAAGGAAGGTGTCCAATACTTTCCTTTCTGTTGAGAAGGTTTTACGTAACGGAATTGAATATTGGAGAAAAAAAAGAAAGTTGTTACCTTTTCTCGAAAGCCATGCGATCTCTTTTTAAAATAATATTCATCTATTCGATAAGTTGACACAAATGGTAACAAGATTCATTAAAACTACAGAGAGCTAAGGGAAAGATGAAACAAAATCGGTTGAAATTTTCTTTGTCAATTTCTAATATATCAACAAGAATAACTAATACTAAATATATTTAAGATATATATATTAACATTGAAGAATCACGTCATTACATACGTGGTATGCTACCAAAAAAAGCGATCAAAAGTCCGAACCGCCCAGCTTAATATTACCCCAACACTTAACCGACAAAAAGGGAATAAATACTACTACAACATATACAAAGATTTTTTTTCACATGTATTTATTTTTAAGAATGATAACAACAAAAAGATTAGGAATTCGTAAGCTTTTTTTTTGTTCTTGTATGTACCCTTATTTTAATTGAAAGATTATCCATGTTTTTTTTGGGTAAAATTAAAATTCAACAAGATAATATATTGGATTACACAGTAAGATGAGTTTATGACGATTATTTGTTGTGTTACCATATTTCAACTCAACATCCAACAAATGTGTATATATCAAGGTATTTATATAATCATATATTACTAGTTTGGATCGATTTCAAGTGTTTTTTGCTTGCATAGTATATCTCTTCGTTGGTATCTCCTCTCGCAATATAGCATTACATCTGACATAAGAACAAAATGTTTGTACATACCAATTTCTTGTTATGCGGTGAATAATATTCTTTTCTAATATGAACTAAAAATCAAAGGAATTTTATTTTGCTCATTTAATAATATTTAATGGTTCGTTCAACTATTTTAATTAAGGAATGCTATATGCTCTCTCACATTTATTTGAAAATTGATCGACAAATTGTAAAAGAAAGAGAAAAAAGAATAAGCTGAGCATTAATTACGATGATGATGATGATGATGATTAGAAAAAGGAATGAAGATATATGGATCTTCTACATACTTCGAGAACATATATTATTAATATGAAACTTGTTTTTACTACGTAAATAGGTTGTTTGTTTGTTTGTTTACGTTTATTATATTTGTTGGTATTTCGCGAATATTTTTTAAAATTTAAATAATGTAGTTTTTATATTTCTTTTTTTCATTTAAAATTACGTAGGAAATGGGTATAATAGACAAACTCCGACAACCACATCGAACTTAAATTTTAAACAGTGTCAAAGGAAAGAAACACCACAGAAACTCAGAGAGAAACATATCCCAAAAATAATAACAATAAGAGAGAAATAAATAAACTGGAAAGTAGCATTCTTCGAATTTGTTTTAGGATAAAAAAACGAATAGAAAATAGACGTTCAAACAGCGTAGTAAATAATAATAAAGAGACAGAAAATAACAATATCGAAGACATTTAAGAAGTTCACTATACTCCGACAAAGTAAGGAGTTTTGCAAACACTAATAATACGTACAAGAAAGCTAACGTAGGAAAGAGACCAACAAAACAATTAAGCCGGAATTCTCTTCTAATAGAGATTTTCGTTGCTATTATACAGCCAGATTTCATATTTTCCAAGAAAGATTTGTAGGAAGTGGTTATAAATATATTTTTTTTCTTATACCTTTTGGTCTTCTCCATTGCACGGCTCATTAAGAAACATACGGAGAACGCGCAAGATAGTCAACAAATGAAAAAAATATAAAAAAATAGGAAAACCTTATTCTCTCCTGTTTTACAAAGAAAATATGCAGATAAAAAAAATATAGCTGCTGAGATATCTCTTAAACAATTCACCCCCCCTTTTCCCCCTTTCACTTCTTTTTTTTTTTTTTTGATAGTTTCTGCGGTTATTTTCATGATTAGGTGATCCATTGATAATAAAATGAGGTAGTATTTTAGAGAGAATGGAAATAAAAAAATATTCTCATTTGTTATCTAAATTCTTTGTTGCATGCATAAATTTTCTGCAAGTACATGATATTACCTCATAACCCCGGATTAGTACTCCTATTAAATGATATTATTGTTTGTCGCTCTACCGCCTGGTGAATTTAATAAGTACAATCTTTATTCATTGATATTGAGATAAAATATTTTTGCAACCCCCACGCATTCTTTCTTTTCAATATTTAGGAAGGGTGTCTCTATATATGAAGGAGGGCCAGAAAAGATGATGGCGGCAAGAGGAGAGATGTCCTTTATAAACTACGTTATTTTACTGTATTGATAAGTATGGGGTCCAGGATGTATTGGAGACACACCTCATAATTAAAGTTTCATTTTTGTCTTCTTTGTTGACTTTCATCTCTTTGAAGAAAATAGTAGAGAACAGGAAGGGATGAAATGGCTGGCAGCATCAATTATTGTTGTTGTTGTATTATAGAGAAATACTTGAATTAAATAATATCTACTGGTTAATAGGCAGGGGTTGAAATAATATGAATAGACATTATCTATGAATTACAAAAAAAATATATTCCTACTTGTTTTGGGCTCATCGACTCCGCAAACAAAAAAAACAATTTTCAGTTTTGCACTCTTGATTCAATTCCCTCCCTTTTTTATTTTGTCATCTTGAAATCTATACATGAAGTACAGTAGTAGTGGTAATAAAAGGATTAGACGAGGAGAGAAAGTGTTGGGACGTTGTTTATTGATCCAAAAGGAGTTTGAATAATAAAAAAAATACCCTTCCATTCAATTTTTTTAATTTGTTGTATCTTCTTAATTAATAGCAGGGTTCCTACATTGGATACCTTTAAAATATCACAGACACCAGATAAAAAAGGTTGGGAAAGAGAGAAAGAGTTACATAAAAAAATAGTTTAAATTTAGTAATGCTACATGACAAAAGATGATTTATTAAGAATTCACTGTAGACAAAAAAAAAATAACTGGAGTTAAAAAAAAGGGACAAAAATATTTATTATTTTATACTTTTTATTTGCCTGTCGAAAATGGATTTTAACTTTTTTTTATTAATTTCTCTACAACTTTTCTTTGGTTTTTGTTAATTTGCTAGCCATTCTTTAAATATTTTTGTTGTACATTTACTACTACTATCTTATAACATATTAGAAATTAAATAAAAAAATAAAGAATTTTTCATAATTTTTTTACGTTGAATTAATTCTACATTACTTTCTTGACCATTTTGGCGTCCATTTAAATATTTTGTATAGTTTTACTACCATATACTCAATAAATTTATATTCTTTTTTTTATTTTTCAACAACACATAAACGTATCTTAATTTTTCTTTTAATCAATTGAAAGGGTTATTTATATATATATAAAGATCAAATGGCTATAATTTCTTCGACGTTGTTATAGTTTCAATTGTTATTTGGTTTTTGATTTATAAATTTTATTCTGTCTAGTAACTTAATTGATTGATTGATTGATTATCTGAAATATAATCTTGATCTCAATTTATTTATTTTTAATTACTGTCCCTTCGTTTTGTTTTTTTGTTTAATAACCCTTATCCTTATATATAAAAGGAAAGAAAAGATTTAAAGAAACAAAAGATTTAAAATAATAATCAATTTCTCAAAAAATACAGAAAGAATAATAGTTTTTTTTTCATATCCTTCGTTATTTAATTTGATCCCTTAAATTGAGAACTAAAAAAAATTTGAAAAAAAAAAGTTATAATGTCCTTTGGATTTTATAATGAAAATTATAAATTAAATACAGCTAAGAATAAACTAGAAAATAAATTTTCATTAAATGAAGATATGAATTTTAATAATATTGATAATAATAATGTTGATGATGATACAAATTCCTTACCTATAATAAAACCAACACATTTTAAAAAATTAAAATCTTCTTTAAAATTATCTTCAAGAAATAATTCTTTAACTTCATCAATTTCTTCTTCTTCTTCATCTTCAAATAAAAGTGTTAGATTTGCACCAGAATTAACAACAGTTAAAAAATTCTGTTCAACTGATAAACCTTCATTTATTTCTTCTTCTTTATCAATTAAAAATTCAAATAATTTAATTCCATTAGATGAATCTTATCAAAATTATTTTTTAAATGAAAATAATAATAATAAATTTGAATTTGATGATAAAATTAATTCACATTTCTTACCATCTTTTTCTTTACCATCTTTACCATCTTCTTCATCATTATATTATAATTCAAATTCAAATGTCGGTAATTTAACAAATTTTCAATTAGATTATGATTCCGATTCAAGTGTTGATGATGATGATTTTACTTATAATTTAAATCAAAATATTGATATTATAAATAAAAATAATAATGATAATAATATTGTTGATGATAATAATCAAAATCAAAATTTATTATACTCTATTACTTCAAATGGTAAACTTGCTTTAGATTCGTTCGAAGTAATTGATTGGAATTTAATTAATTCAAATTTAAATAATAATAATGATACTAATAATGATATTAATATTCTTTTAACAGGTAATCAAAATATTAAATTGCATTCAATTGAACAAATAAGAGATATTAATAATAAAAAGACTGATGAAATTATTGGTTCAATTTATGTCAATAATTTAACATTTGAAAAATTTATTGAAATTAAATTTACTTTTACAAATTGGTCAGATATTCATTATGTTACAGCAACATTTAATAAATCAATTACAAAAAAAATTGATGAATTTAAATTTAAAATTAATTTATCAAGTTTTAAATATTTTTTGAAATTAGATCATTTATTATTTTCAACAACTGATTCAAATTTACCAACAAATTGTCCTTTAAAAATTGAATTTTGTTGTAGATATGATGTTAATAATGAAACATATTATGATAATAATAATTATAAAAATTATGAATTATCAATATTAGCAAAGACACAAAATTTAGTACCAAATGAAAGATTTAATCCAATTTATATGACAAAAGAACAAATTAATTATAAAGATAATTTAAAAAATTCTAACAACATTAATACTACTAATTCATATTCTTCAACAAAACAAACAAAAAAATCATTTTATTCTGATTTTTTAGTTTCAACAACTTTATCTCATAAGATCCATTTAATGAATAATTTTAAAACTAATAACAATAGTCAATCATATAAGAGTAGATTTGTTAATTCAACTATTTCAAGAAGATTTTCAGAAGATACTGATTATTATAATACATCACCTTTAAAACATTTATATCATAATGATACAACTCCAATTAATCCAACAAGTTTAAATAGAGTCTTAGCTCCATCAAATGAAAATGATATAGATGATAATGGTGATGATTATGACAATAATAATGATAATAATAAAACTGATAATGCTGAAGATGTTACTATTATTACCGGTAATAATATCAGTTATCCATCAACAAATCCTTATGAATGTACAGATGATGTTGCACAATTATCATCATTCCAACCTTTCACATATACAGCTACACCTTCACTTTCTTCATCTTTGTCTTCATCTTTAAGTGATTTGCCTCAATTAGATGATTATACATATTTTTTCCAAAATGAAACTACTCCAGATGAACAATTTCAATATAATCCAAATTATAATTTTGCTGATTCTTTTACAAAAAGTTTTAGCCAAGCAAAATCAGAAAGTAGTGATGGTACAGAGGTACCGAATAATTTTAAAAATATCATTAATAATAATAATGATGTTGATGATGAGCATATAGATCCCTTACATATTACTGATTCGAATAACAATTTTTCAGATGATAGACGAAGTATTATAACAGATACACCTCAAAATATTTATTCTAGAAATTCAGTATATAATGCAAATGAACAAACAATTAATCCAGAGATTATGTTTATGAATAACAATTCAAATGAAACCCTAATTAATCATAAAAATAATATAAATGGACATCATGATAATGATACACAATTGGCGTTACCACAAATATCAACATTACGATCCGAAACTGTGGATGAACCATCGCCGACAAGTTCAAGACCTTCATCAAACTCATCTTCTTTCTTATCTGCATCTAATGAACTTGAAAACAGAAGATGTAGTAATATGAGTTCACAAATTGCTAATACAATAACAACATCAGCCCTCTCTGGGATTACAGAATCTATAGAGCCGCGAGCTCTTAATTATCAAACTTTGCTAAATTCTTATTGCTTTTTTGCTTCAGATACAAAACCAACAATTCATGAAAGTTATTTTCAAAATAAAAAAATCGCAGATAAAGATAATCCGGTAGATAAACGCATAAATTATGGTTCAGTTACTCCTTTAAATAGGAGTGAATCACCACCCCCTGCATCTAAAATATTATCCTCCTAGCAATAGGAGTAAAAATTAATACACACTTACATATATATATAATAAGTTATGTACTAAAGTATACTGGTATGTACTAAATAAAACGCATTTTCGATTCCTATTTAATGAACTGACTAAATGAGAACTTTTTGTTAGGTATATATCCTGTAAGACTTGGATAGGTATTGTTTAAGCTGTACATCCAACTGTTTTTGCTTTTTGAGTTTCATATTATTGTTTTGCAGGTAATTATTTTATATTTATCAATGCCATTGAAATAATTAGTCTATATGATATTACGTATAAGCTGTGCTATTTCTAGAGTTTTGACATTATTTTATCAGCTATATTACTTCAAGTGACTGCGTGATACAGACACAGCAACACATTACAGAACAGATAAGATTTGTTCTAAATTTGTAATAAAATTCATTGTATTTTTAATCACTTTGAAAAGAATTATTCAATTCTAATCGTTTTCATGAATACCTACCACCAAAAACCAGGTGTTTAGTAATCCTTGCAGTAACACTATTACGAAAGTTGTAGTGACAATACTACCAGGTAATACAACTATATAAACCATCTTTTAAGTACTTATAAAATTATAAATTGTGAAATTCTAGTATGGTACTGCGGCAGCTTTCTCATCATTGCAGTAAATTAGTGATAAATCAATTTAAATGAGATATCAAATAAAATAAATCAATCTTGGAGCAAGATTCTGTTGGCTTGAAATTTTCATAAGCCTTGTATGATTAGTTATGATTAAGCTGAACAAATTTGGACCAAGTTTATTGGAACAAAGTTTACATTGAATTCTGAGTTATATTGTAAATGCTATACTGTTTCAAATATGAAGTATATGACACAGTTCGAATTTTTCTCAGACAATGCGACGACGGTACAGTGTATACACATTATTTATAAGGCGAAGACATTTGTAAATCATGTTAATTCAATGTCTTTAAATTGACGTACACGCACACGCACACTCAATATAACTAGAGAGTGTGACTTTGCACCAAGAAACAGGGAGCGTGTTGTCCCAGATCATGCTAAACATTTGTCAATATTTTAACTATTCTTTTGTGCCCTATTTCGATATATACTAGGTTTTCGACCAATGTTTGTGCTCCTAATCGTTTCATTTTGCAGAAAATAATCCAAGTTGAAGTGTTAATATTTATTCAAAGTTATAGGTAGTAACATTCAATTTACTCTTCGCAATTTCTTTTAAACCCGAAATAAAATGTGAAATAATCTTGGACGTTAGAAGTTAGTGGCATAATAATCAATGCCGTTTATATATGTTTGATATTTTACACAATTATTTGAGCACATAAGAATCCCATGATTGTGGACCAACGCATATACGTCTACTTAATTGCAAATAGCTATTAATATTCTGTCTAACATTTCCTAATTTTTTTTTCCCTTTAGAATTTTAAGTTTCGGACGAATTTGGAAATTTTTATTGATTGAAAAATTAATATGACTCAAATAGAGTAAATGAATATGTAACAAAGAAAAAGAAATTTAAGCGACATCAATTCTGGTTCCTAGGTACAGTTTTGTCACTTGAATGATTGAATTTGAAAAAATGCTAATTAATTTAGTTAGCATTTTACTATTAACTATTAAGGAATAGAAATTCATTTTATTACTGTTAAAAAGAACTTTGAACATCTATTTACAACTCCAGTTATAGTAAATACATTTGCAAGTAGGTAATTCAATACACAATACACAACTGGTCCACGTTTGTTCACTTTACGAACTAAATGAATATTGCCGATCGTGACTATTTCCTTCTCATTCAATACAAACCTTATATAAGAACTTAGCTTTTCGCTGTTACTTTTATATTATATTTATAAAACGCTCAGTGATATTACAATAAAATATAATGCCATTTCTGACTTATAAAACAGTTATTAAGAAGAAAGTAAAAAAAAAGTCTAAATTTCATTCACTTCATAAAACTCAAATTATTCCGAAATTACCACAATAATAGGTTTCGTGGTCTAGTTGGTTATGGCATCTGCTTAACACGCAGAACGTCCCCAGTTCGATCCTGGGCGAAATCATTATTTTTAAGTTTTGATATTCCTTAAAATCACTATTAACGAATGTATCCTTTCTATGATATTTTCTGCAAGCCGGGCTTTACGCGGTGCCAGGTATTGTTTATGTTTACATTTTTAAGAACTTGCAATGCTCCGTATGTTAATTTTTGATTCATCAGTAATACATTTGAGTGTGTTATCTTTTTAAGTTCCTTCAAGAGTTTCTTGACAAAAGTACAATTAGTAAAAGACTCCAAAGAACTGAATCACAGAAGATGACTGATTTTGTGCTGTCGGAATATTTGAGTAACTTTCAAACATCTGATAAAACTAGCTTCAGCTCTGTAGAGAATGCATCGAGGGAACTTAATGTTGTTATAGACAAACTGGCAGTGTCACCAGAGCAGATTGATACAGAGGAGGAAACATTAGAGTCATTGATTGATCTCTGTCAAGGGTTCCCACATTTAACGGACAAGCTGCAAATACAGTTGAGCTATTTAATCAGTTCTTCATGTAAAATACTAGCCAATGACATACAGAATATTCTCACTGGGACAACAAATTACAACGATACAATTGAACTAATACCGGAATGGAAGAGACATCTGGAAGAATATGGTTATCTCATACATACACTATTATTTTTTTTGAAGGAGGACATCCATAAAACCGCTTCACGTTCAGCAAATTTAAATAGAGGTCGGAAGGCTCCTGGTGGGAACGTGGAAAACCAAGTCGTTGAAAAGTTTAAATCTTCCTGTAATCAAATTTTACAACTATGCGAGACTATAATTGCCATACTGAGTATCAATTTTAATCGTATTTTTCAAACAACAGTAGAAAATGATTTGTTCATTGGTCTGTTTACAAGACCTTTATTCTCTCTCGTAGAAGTGGAAGCCGTAATAAAGGTTCCTGCGTTAAATCACTCGATAACTAGTATCATTGCGTTATCAGTAAGGAATCATGGTCAAAGTTCTAGTGCCCAGAATGCTATATTAACTAACCTGACATATTTTTCGCATCTATCCAACTTTACTGCAGAGTTGCTTACGGTGGTTTCCAGTGAATATAATTATCCACAATTGACAGAAGATATTTTAAAGGATATAAGTAATCGTGTATTCAATGCAAAAGATTCAACAGGTCCAAAATCTATTTCAGGGTTTCTAATCAAATTATCTTCCCTTCTTCCGGTAGTAATGCTGAGACAAATGTCTTCCCTAATTAAATTATTAAATAACAGTTCCATTACATTAAGATGTTCCATTGTCGAGGCATGCGGCAATATAGTAATAAATCTTGCTAAGGATGGAGAATCATTTGTGCACTATAAACAGCAAATAGGAGTTCTCATTGAATTATTAGAAGAAAGATTCCAAGATTCCAATCCTTATGTGCGTACAAAAGCTATTCAAGGGTGTCTAAGGATTATAGATCTAAATGTAAAATTGAACGAGAAGAGAGCGAGTATTACAATGCTAGCCGTAAGATCATTACAAGACAGGTCGTCTTTAGTGCGGAGAAATGCAACAAAGCTTCTGTCAAAACTACTTCTGAAGCATCCATTCAATTTGATACATGGCTCACAATTACGTTTATCAGACTGGAAAATGTATTTATCAGTTGCGGAAGAAACATTGGGGAAATTACTAGGTGAGGCTGCACCTACTGACAGTATAGTAGGAGAGAGTGAACCAATTCACGGTACAGATGATGTTTCAAGAATCGAAGAAGAAGCAACCGATGTTAATGGTATTAATGGGAACGCCATCTTAAAGGCGCGCTTAATGGTTTCATACTATAAAGATGCCATTGAATTTATTGAATGTTTACACAGTAGTATTGATTTAATATCAGATCTGCTATTTTCAAGAAATAGAAATGAGGTCCTAGAAGCGATGGACTTCTTAGTTCTTTGTGATGCATACGATTTAGAACCTAGTGAGCATGGGATAAAGAAGATGCTTCATCTTGTGTGGGTTAAAGGTACAAACGATGAAGGTACAAGTATTTCAACACATCTTATTTATTGTTACAAGCAGTTATTTTTGACAGCACCAGATGGAATCACTGCCAAAGAGCGCTCGGGGTATATAGCGAAGAATTTAATAGATCTAACAGTAGGTGCATCTGTTGCTGATCTTGCATCTTTAGAAAAGTTATTAGGAATGATGTACCAAGATAATCTGATAGATGAGAACATCATCAGAGTTTTATGGGCAATTTACAACTCCACCCTAAAAGACGACTTAGCAAATAGATTTACGAAGGATCAACTACATGGGTCTATTATAGTATTGAGTATGTTAGCGCTAGAAAATCACGAAATAATAACGAAAGGCCTAGATTCTTTGCTGAATATTGGCCTAGGGGATATCGGTAGTAAAGATCTCATTCTGTGCAAATATTCTTGTATTGCGTTGGAAAGAATGGTTCCCAAAAAGGAGACCGCAATTCAGTCTATGATTTCTAAAGCTCAGGAGGAAGTTGCTGTCAAGAAATTATATAAAAAGGTCGTTAATAATACAAAGGATTTGGCATTCTATCCTATGTGTGAACAAGCAATCAATGCCTTATTTACCATTTCTTCGAAACCTGATATCGTTGGGTCTGAGCTAATACGTGAGAAGACTATGATGACCTTTGGAAAACCAGAGTCAGGGGAAGATTCAATGATGGTGGATACCGATTCAAGAGTTGTGTCCTTGAGTCAGCTACTATTTATCGTTGGGCAGATCGCTATTAAGACCTTAGTATATCTAGAGAAATGTGAAGCTGAATTCAAAAAGAGAAAAATCCAAGCAGAAATTCAGAAGGGTAAGGAGAAAGATAACCTGCAAAATGATGCACCTAACACAACAACAGACTCTATTAGTAAGGATAAAGAATTAGAGATGATTGGAGACACTAACGAAGACGATTTTACTGATGCTATCCAGTTCATTAAAGAGACTGAACTTTTATATGGAGAAAATTCCTTATTTAAAAAGTTCTGCCCAATCATAGAAGAGATAGTATCTAATTCGACCAGGTTCAATGATACAATGCTTCAGAGAACAGCAACTCTTTGTATGGAGAAACTTATGTGTATTTCCTCAAAGTACTGCGAGAAAAGTCTTCCGTTACTGATTACAGTAATGGAAAAGAGTCCTGATCCTATTGTTCGTTCTAATGCCGTACTTGGTCTAGGTGATGTAGCCGTCTGTTTCAATAATCTGGTGGATGAGAATACAGATTACTTATATCGCCGTTTGCATGACGAAAATTTAATGGTCCAGAGAACCTGTCTCATGACTGTTACCTTTTTGATTCTGGCAGGCCAAGTGAAGGTAAAAGGTCAATTGGCTGAAATGGCGAAATGTTTGGAAAACCCTGACCAAGGTATAAGTGATATGTGTCGCCTATTCTTCACGGAGTTAGCTACCAAAGACAATGCAATCTATAATGGATTCATTGATATCTTTAGTAACTTATCTTCTGATAAGATGTTGAACCAAGATGGATTTAAAAAGATTATTAAGTTTTTATTATCATTTGTTGAAAAGGAAAGACACCAGAAACAATTGTGCGATAAATTATGCAGCAGATTAAAAAAATGTACAACACAAGAACAATGGGATGACGTAGAATTTGTCCTAAATAATATATCATACAAAAACGAAAAGATTACTGCACTTTTGGGAGAGGGTTTCAAATTGGTTTCCGCTCGTGAATAGGTTATGAACCTCAATTTTTTCATAATATACTAATAGTACGACCTAAAGTATATATTAACCCTAAATAGCAAATCTATCAATTGCATGCAAAAATAATAAAGAATGAAGCACAACGATAAGTTAACTCAATTATTTTAAAATTAATGAATTATATACAATTACCATACTATATAGTTACAACAAATAGACCTGACCCAATATTTCTGCCCCTGTGGGTAATTTTTTCATCGATACTATCTGCCATGCATAAACAGATCACAATGAAGATAGAGCAATGATGAAACCAATCATATTAGAAAACATTTAATATCTTTTCAAATAATCTGCTTAATGGTAAATTTCTATAAGACATGATTATTAGTGGTATGGTATTGTATAAGAGAATGTTTTTTAATGTAAAAAGTGTCAGATTTTTAGAAAGGGGCATCAATGCCCATGTGCTAAGACGCGGATTCCTGCAAAAAAAAAAAGCAGAAAAAAAATCCATTAAAGACTTTCAATTGTCCTTTCCACTACTGCGATATATATACGTAGATAGTTTTGATTATTTTTTTTCAAGAATTGAGAAATTCATTCTGGGTAGAAAGAACATCCACACAGTAGTAGTCAAATCAATAATTATTAAAGAAAGGGAAGGCGAATCATCATTTCCTTCATCTAATAATAAGAACACTTTCCTCTACCCTAATTCGTTGTAACTATTATTCCTCCCCTTCCCAATTATATTCGAATAATTCGAGCTCTCATATTGGACAAATAGGAACTAGCAATTTGGATAATGGCATACTGGTTCCACATTCAAATAAATGACAGGGTTTAAATAGAAATTTATATATTGAAGGAAACTTTTTATTATAGGCATACAAATATATTGCTTTCTTCCCATTAGTCAGTTCTCCGGATCTATTTGAGTTATTTATTAAAGTATCATGAGTGTACCTACTCCAGAGGCATCAACGCATATTGGGGATACCAATGATCTATTAGACATCCCTACAGTTATTCTCCCAATAAATTTTTTAAAGTGTTCAAGATCGGATTTGATTGTTTTGATTTCACGCATGTTAGTCTTCTTGATACAAATAAACGATAATAATGCAAAAACAGAAGAGGATAAAAATGGTCCTACAGAAGTCAAATTAACTAGATTCCATTCAAGTACTCCTCCAAATATTTCGATATATAATTATTTAATACGGCTGACCAAGTATTCAGCATTAGAGTCCGCAGTGCTATTATCTTCCGTGTACTATATTGACCTACTTTCGAGTATATACCCTTCATTCACCTTAAACTCATTAACTGCTCACAGATATTTGTTAACAGCAACCTCGGTGGCCAGTAAAGGTCTTTGTGATTCTTTCTGTACAAATGCCCATTACGCAAAAGTTGGAGGTGTCCAATGCAGCGAGCTGAATATACTAGAAGAGGAATTCCTAAGAAAAGTTAATTATAGAGTGATCCCTCGTGATAATAATATATCGTTATGCGAATTTGAATATCAACAGAATGAGTTTAGTATAACAAATCTTAATATTTTACCAAAAGATCTTCAATTATCGGTTATGCAGAAAAACAGTGGATATAATGTATTGGAAATGTATTATAGGAAGATGATTCAGTTGATAGGATCATTTTCATCATCCCCAGATAAAAGTCGAAAAGTGGATTATAAACTTGAAGAGAGAGTACCAAATGTCTCAAGTACACGGGATGATATACCGCACCATCCTATACGAGACATAACTATCAGACCGCCTAACAAGAGAAGTTACGATATTTCTGCTGAAAACAATAACGATACATTCTCTGATGGATCTAGTCAAAAAAATAAAACTTCATTAATTAATCATAACAAGAAACTTGCAACAGAAGAAATTAAAATGCAAACTACTGAACGTACCAAATAATATTCTATTTCACAAAACAATATTCCTACCACAACTTCAACACCAAACTTTTCACTCTAATCTTATTATTCACTTATGTTGATTAACAACTTAATTAATAGAATGCATAGTCATTATGAAACACACATAAACTTTTTTTTCTAACTAGATAGATACATATATCATTTAATTTAATCTTATAGACTAAATGAATATTTTAATAACCTTATAAATAGCATTATGCCAGTTTCACAATTAAGTGAGGGAGGCAAGGTCTTAGAAGTGAAGTTTGAGTAAAAATCTACATAGCATTTTTCGATGTAAGGCACTACGAAAAAAAAAAAAAATGCCTTAGTTTCACCTGTGCTTTTATTACAAGCACAAAGCTCTTAAGTAAACGACTTTTACAACCACAATCGCTTATAATAATTGGTACATATGTGTTTTCATCAGCAAAAAAACGTAGAATGGAAGGCCCTGCTAAATAAAGTGTTACGAATAATAAACATAAATAAAATCATTGGAATGATACTGACTCCATGATACCTTGGCAGTCTTACGTACTGAAAAGAACATCCAACAGAAATTAATTTTCTTCGCGCCGGCTACTTTAAAAATTAAATATTTTTTGATTTCGGTAGCAGTACACAAATACAATTTTAAATTTATAAAAGAAAAAATAAATATTTTCATATTATTCACGTGATTTAATTACATAATAATATTAATATGTACACTTTGTCAGAAGTTTTGGTGGATAATTTTTGATTAAGATAAGGTATTAAATCTGACAGGTCAAGACTTATTGCCATTCTAGTTTATATGTTAGTTCACAATGTAAGATGCTGTGTATAATATTAAGATAGTTAATTTATTACTGTTTCAACCTACTTGGGGCTTCTAATGTATGATTTTTTGAATCAGTTTGTATCAAGACTGATTACAATTTGTTATGACACAATAATGTAATAGAGTATGAAGAGAAAAGTTTAGTTTTGTATAGTTAGGTAATTGAAAAATAAAACTTACAATTAGAAAAAATCTTAAAAAAAGGTATTTGCAAAATGTACAGTAAATTGCGTTATATGTTCAAGATAAAAAAACATGTCTTTTAATTTGATCAATTTCTGAGCTTTACATTTAATGAAATTCGCCATAGTTTTTGAACAGAAAAAGAAAAATAAATAGTATCTAACTATTTCTTAATGGATAGTTAGTTACACAGGTAATGAAAAAAATTTGATTTATCTTCATTCATTTTAATCTTGTCGTTAACACTTATAGCAATATTTACACAATTATATATTGTTGTCTTTCATCAATAAAATTATCAAAACTTTCAGCTAGATTTATTTTTGGTAGGACACGTTTTAAATTTTTAATTTTAAAGAGAAAACTAATTTGTTTTTTATCTACATTTTCAGTTAATAAAATTTTATCATTCCAATTACTTTGATTTGTACTAAAATGAATAAATTCACATGATGGTAAACTATTCCATGATGAAAATCCAATTGGATGGATATCATCGATATCTGATGTATCAACATTTATATCAATACTAGTATTATTTGAGGATACTGGTGTTATTCTATTTTGATTACTACTTGTTGGACTTAATAAAACAATGGAATTTCTTTTATCTGAAATTTTTGCTCTTTTTGTTATCGTTGTAAAATTTTGAATTATTAATTCTTTCAAATTTACCATGAATAATCCTTGAATATAAATAGATTTAGTATTTTTATTAATAGTTAATAATCTTAATTCTAAAGTCTCAATTGATTCATTTTTTAAACAAAGAATTGGTTTATTAAAAAAATTTTGTTCTTGATTTCTTTCGGAAAGATCACTTGGTGCAGAATAATGTCCATTAGAATCATAATAATCATCATTATCATCAATATCATTTAAATCAAAATTATTCTGATTATCAATATTTAATCCATTAGATCTAAAAGAATTTGGTGAATTTGATGGTAACCAATTAATAATTTTAGAATGTTTTACACCTTTTGGTATTAAACTAACTCTAAAATAAGGTGTTGCATCACTTGTTTCATTCATTGCAATTTTATGTAGTAATTTAATATTATCACTTAATGATCTTTTCATTCTTTCTGTTGAGCCAGACATTTTTGATTCATCATATTTAAATCTATGACCAGTAAAATAAGTTAAATTTGGCATATTCCAATTTTTAAAAGAATGTAAATCAAATAAAAATTTTAAAGGACATAAATGTTCATTAAATTTTTTTAGGACTAAAGTTGATAAATCAATAAAATTACAAGTTTCTTCATTATTATAATTATAAAATTCTAATGATTGAAGATTTGGTAAATAAAATTCAATATCATTTAAGATACCAATAAATAATTTTTCAATAAAATTACTTGTCTCATTTACTATTATTGTACCAGCATTAGTATTATTACCATTACTTATAACATTTCTTGGAATAATAGTAGTTGATTGCATAATAGCATTATTTTTTCTTTCCAATATTTTATAAATGAATGAATCAATTGTTAAATAATCCATTTTTAATTGTTTAATTGATGGAAATGATATTTTTTTACATCTCGGAGTTAAAGTTTTTTTAGTAATAGTATTTGATTCAATAAAAAAATCGTAATTTAAAATATCAAAAAAATTTCTATTTGTTTTAATTGTTGATTGTTGAAATTCAATAATCAAACAATTAAAAATTTTGAAAACATTTTCAAATTGATTAACTAATCTTAAGATAGAAGAATTTAAATAATTATTCCCTTTAGAAGAAGAAGTACATGGACAATAAATAATATCAATAGATATTTTACCTGTAGTTAATCTTTTGAAAATATTTTCAAATTCAATTAAAGTTTCATCAACTAATTGTAAAGAATCATCAATAATTAATACTAATTTTTTATAGTTAATTTTTTTTGAAATTATATTATCATTATCTTCTATTTGATCATTTGTATTATCTGGAATAGTCTCATTAAGTCTATCAATATCTAATAAAAAATTTCTTCTTAATAAAGTTAATAAAGGAGTCGAAATTATTTGTTTTGAATCTGTTAAATCCATTACTACAATTTGTGATTTAAATATTTCAATAATGTTTTCATAACATTGATTATTATAATCATTACTAATATCCATTGCTAATAAGATATTAACAAAGTCTAATAGAAAATTTGTTGAATTAATTTCTAATTGGGTAATTATTTGTTGAACAATCTCTAATGGTAATTTCAATAGAGATGAGGTCATCTCTGGTATTTGCGTTTGAGTATTATTCATTTTTTCGGTTCTTATTTTCTTCTCCTCCTATTGTTATTATTATGAATATCGTTTAATATATGAGATATTTATCAATAGAAGATCTAAATTTTGATGCTTAAAGGTTATATATATATATCTATATATATATGGTAGGATTCTGGAAAATATTTAGTATTTCCTTCGAAGATCTCTATCTTTAGTCTATCTATTAAATCATTGGGAATGACACGTTCTTAGTTACCACACTCAACCTTAAATCCTATATTTAGCTGTATTCATCGTTCCCTTTTTCTTTTATTAAGCTATTTGTAGATAGGAAAAGTATACATTAATGCTCGGGCTCCTCAATCGGAAAAAAGCTACTAACGTAGCACAGACATTTTACGCTTGCGCCGTACATTATTAAAAGAATGTTTCTATTGGGCTGATATATTGATATAGAATTGACATAACTGATTAATTCGAATATATCTTCAAGAACTTTGATAATATATATAATCAGAATTATTATTAATCGATGTAACAACACTAATATTAGTGATAATAATATGAAATCAATTTAAAACAAAGTAACGGAGTTATTTTATATATATTTGTGTGCCGTATATTATGATGTACACACGTGACCTTTAACTATTTTTCAATTTTGTTTTATTATTGTGGAATGGCTACGTTTTTTTCAACATTTTCTTTCTCTTAGTTGTTGACAGCAAAATTTGTTTGATACGACGAATACATAATATGTTTTTTGTTTTTGTTTTTCGTTAATAGTTATTCTAATAGACAATGCACTTGATTCTTTTTTATCAACATTTGAATCAATCTTATTGAACCTTATAAGATATTTTTTAATTTTAATTACATAATATCTAAGATTGTCTTTACAAATTTACATCAGATCAAATACAATATATATATATATATATATATATACTTATACATATACATATACACATACACATACACATACACATATGATTAAATCTACACTTATTTATAGAGATGATGGTTTACCACTTTGTGCATCAGTTGATGATGAGAGTGATATGTCATTAAATGAACAAAAGAAAAAAGTTAAAATTGTTATTTCAAGGTTAACACCAAATTCTGCAACAGAAGCAACATTAGAAAGTGGTAAATATGAAATTAATTATATTAAAAGAGATGTTATTATTTTTGTTGTAATATGTGAAATTGGTTATCCACGTAATTTAGCATTTTCTTACCTTGGTGATGTTTCAGAAGAATTTCAACATTCTTATTCTCATGAATATGGTAAACCAAATATAAGACCTTATGCATTTGTAAGTTTTGATAATTTTTTACAAAAGACAAAAAAAGCTTATAGTGATAAAAAAGTTCAAGATAATTTAGATCAATTAAATCAAGAATTAGTTGGTGTTAAACAAATCATGTCAAAAAACATTGAAGATTTATTATATAGAGGTGATTCATTAGATAAAATGAGTGATATGAGTGCATCATTAAAAGAATCTTCAAAAAGATATAGAAAATCTGCGCAAAAGATTAATTTTGATTTATTAATTAGTCAATATGCACCAATTGCGATTGTTGCATTTTTCTTTGTATTTTTAATTTGGTGGGTATTTTTAAAATAGAAATGAGAAAAGAAAGTTTAATAGAAGTTACCCATCTATTGATATCTTCAAGTATTTACGTAAATGTAAGAGTAAATCAGTTATAAAAATAATTTATCTCTAAATATTATTATTAAATAATTAAGAGGAAAAAAGATATTTATTTTTTGTATTTTGAATCGATTCAAGTCAATATTGATCTTACAAGCAAACAAATTAAATAATTGATATATAACATCATTTAATTTATTACTCTCTCACTATATATATCCCTTTTATCTATTTTCAACTGTGTGAATGCGCAAACAGCTCTTCTCACAAATACGTAAAAAAAAAAAATTTAGCTCAAATAAAGAAATCGCAGCAGAACTTAAAGTAATACCAAAAATTTCATAATTAAGAGAATAAAATACCCTTTACTCATTATTTTTTTTTCTTCTGACCCCTTTTGTTTCTGGATTATATATATACATATTTATAAAAGATAGATAAACATTTTTTATTCGTTTCTTTAGCCTATTTTTAATTGGTTCCTTTCTATTAAGTAGTGAATATATCTATAATATAAAATATCCATAGCTACCCTTATTATCAAATCTTATATATTTTATATTTGGAGTTAACAAAAAAAAAAGAGAAAGAATTAGAATAATCAAACCGATATAGTTAACTTATTTAGTCTTAATCAACCTGAATAAATATTAATCCTTTACTATTTTGATATTATTTACAAATATGTCCTCTGAAACTACTACAACAGAAAAAGCAAATAATGCTGAATTGTTATCCTTAATTAGGAAATTCCAATTTACAAGAGTACTTGATTCAAATCCTCAAACTAAAGTAATTTCCTTATTAGGTACCATCGATGATAAAGAGGCAATCGTCACAGCAGAAAAGACTCATTTCACTTTTGATGAAAATATAAGAAGACCATCACAGGATGGTACAAGTACACCAGTATTTTATCAATGCGAAAATGAATATTCTTGTATTAATGGTATTGAAGAATTAAAAGAAATTACATCTAATGATATTTATCATTGGGGTCTTTCTGTAATGAAACAAAATATTAAATATAATCCAACTGCAAAAATTAATTTAATTTGGCCAGCTACAGAAGTCCATATTAGAAAATATGAACAACAAAATTTTCATTTAATTAGAGAAACTCCAGAAATTTATACAAGAGTTGTTGAACCTTATGTTAAAGAAATGTCAAATAATAAGAGACTTAAATGGGTAGATAATATTTTATATGAAGGTGCAGAAGCAGATCGTGTCGTATTTAAAGATTATCAAGAAGATAACAAACGTGATAGTTTTATTGTTTTACCAGATATGAAATGGGATGGTATTAATATTGATGCTTTATACTTAGTTGCTATTGTTTATAGAGATGATATTAAATCTTTAAGAGATTTAAGACCAAATGATCAAGAATGGTTAATAAATATTTATAATAAGATTAAATCTGTAATTCCCGGTTGTTATAATTATGCTGTTCATCCTGATGAATTAAGGGTCTTTATTCATTATCAACCATCTTATTATCATTTCCATATTCATATTGTTAACGTTAAACATGCTGGTTTAGGTAATGGTATTGCTGCAGGTAAAGCTATTTTAATTGATGATGCAATTGAACTTTTAAATTATTTAGGTCCAAAAGGTTTTATGAATAAGACATTAACATATGTTATTGGTGAGAATCATGATTTATGGAAAAGAGGTTTAGAAAGAGAAGTTGAAAAACAATTAAAAGATGATGGTATCCCTAAAGTTCCAAAACTTGTAAACGGATTTTCAATGGAAAATCAGTAAATGATGATTTCAAATTACAAAAAAACCAAAAATGACAATTCATTATAGAAATAATTTACTTAGTTGTTTCATTTTTTTTAATTTCGAATAATCGTATAAATTATCACATACATATATATATAAATGTATATACTTGCGTCTACAATAGTTTAAAAAAAAAATATACGATTATTAAAATTTCCACCAAGTTAAAGCCTTATAAGTAACTAGAGAATAATATTTGCATATACATACAATTTTCTTAACCTTTTTAACTATTTCCATCTTGAAAGTAAATAGAATATTAGAACGTTCTTATTATAACTTAGCGTGTGACCTTGACAATAAATTTATTGCTTAACACTTTCCAGTGAGGGGGAAGCGATGACGAAAAAAATTAGGAAGAGATTCTATTATAGCGTACGTAGAGGGGACACACATAGTCAAAAAAATTAAAAGTTGAAAAAAAGTTGGAAATTTGCAAATAAAAATAAGAATAAAAAAGGAAAACAAATCAAATAAGGGGATTAAACTATTGTAACTGATCATTTGTAGTATTTTTTTTAAATAATACTATTATTCATCGTTATTGTTTAATGATTAACCAAATATAACAATCATATATATACACACACACACACACACACACACACACACACACAAAAACATTTTAGTGAACTAGAAAGTTAAATATCTGAGAAAACGAAGCAAAAATACAATGATAGCTGAAGAAACAAAGAAACGTCATATTAGAACTATCGATAAGGATGATTCGTATAAGATATCTCCAAGTAAAAAAGATCAAAATATTCCCAACAAGAGAGTTAAACTCAATACTACAATAGAAAAGGAAGTTGATCCACTAGAGCCCGATTTTACAGATATTAGTAGAGTTAATATGGCTGAGGAACAATCTTCACCTGATAATGAGATCCAACAGAACTCATCAACAGATGATATTAGCATAGTTAATAAAGATCAGAATACGAAAGAATCGAAAAGAAATAGCGTATCAGTGGAGTTTATAAGTAAAAGAAATAACTATTCTGACGATATTAAGGAATATAATATTGAAAAAAATATCAATGAAGATAAATATAGGAGAAGAAATAGCATTATTGAAGGTGAAGATAAATTAATAAACCAATGGCATAAACTACAAAAGATAGCATTTGAAAAGACAGGAGATGCAAAGATATTTAAACCTGGAGATGATCCACGTGACTTTAATGTTTTATGGAGAGGTTATGTTAAAGTTTTGAATAAGGCTTGTAAGAAAGTCAGAAGTACAGGAGAGAAGAAAGACAATGATATTGATGGAGGAGTTGAAATTGAAAATAAAATCGTGAAAGAACCTAATTTACAAGAAGATCCTGAATTGGAATTGTTCGACGAAATGACCACAGAAGAGAAAATTATGAAATTAAACATTTTCCTTAGATCTGAGATATATTTTTGTTGTTATTGTGGAGTCAGGTATAAGAATGAACAGGAATTGTACGAACATTGTCCAGGCATAAAACAGGAAGACCACGAATAAATAGTAAAAAAAAGAAAAAAAAGTTGTAGCATTTCTTTCATCACAGATATCTAAATATATACATATATATTATGCATAAAAAAACTAAACATTATTGTTTTTTTCACTTCTCACTTTTTAATGATTTTGCAGACAACTAGTTTGTAACGAATAGCAAAAAGTTAATTAAGTTGTAAAAATTTGAATGGTTATGTACCTTTAACAATTTTATATTTCATAGTATTTATTTCAATCAAACTTTTACTTGAATATATTAAACCCCGAACCCTTAAAACGTTACTCTTCACCGCGATGTTCTTCATGTACTTAAGAAAATAATATGAATAGAAATTATATTAAATCATGGATACTTACCAATTTAGGACAAAACAATGAGAAAATTGCAAGCAATCACTCTCCACTAATCTGCTGTAAATGATTAATATATGGCTTTGAATAATAATGAAGCTGGCGAAGAGCCAAAGAATATATCTCCTTCACCTGATTTTTTATGGCTTTGTAAAGAGTTATTCCTGAAGATCGATGAAATTGCAAAAAGCAATACGAAGGATTTAAACAAACCTGTTTATACTCTTTATTATGAAGTAATCCAAAGATTTATAAATCTTTGGAGAAAGACTGTGGGTAATGATATATATCCTGCACTAAGATTAATTCTTCCTTATCGAGATAGAACAATTTTTAATATCAAGGAAATCACATTAGGTAAAGCATTATGTTTATGGCTTAAGTTACCAAGAAATTCTATAACTGAGAAGAAACTTCTTCATTGGAAGGATTATGCTTCCCGTGGTGATAAACTATCCAATATATGCGTTGATGAGATACGTAAACGTAGAAGTGAGTATTCTCAAGGATCACCAATCAAGAAATCGTCGAGACCTACCAGGGTATCAATAGACGAATTAAATTCAAAGTTGGACCAATTATCGCAAGAAAGAAATAAAATGGATAGGGGTTACAAATCTCTGTCGAATTCCGAAATATTTCAATATTGTCTTCACAATATGTCTTTTATCGAAATGAAGTATTTCTTTGATATTTTATTGAAAAATAGAGTCATCGGTGGTCAGGAACACAAATTTCTCAATTGTTGGCATCCAGATGCAAGGGATTATTTAAGTGTGGTCTCAGATTTACGAGTAGTAACAAAGAGGTTGTGGGATCCCAATGTTAGATTAGAGCAAGATGATCTAGCAATAAGAATAGGTTATGCATTCTCACCACAGTTAGCCAAGAAGGTGAATTCAAGCTATGCAACTATAAGTAAAAAATTGTCAAACAACTTCTTGATAGAGGAGAAAATGGATGGAGAAAGGATACAGATACATTATATGAATTATGGAAAAGAGATAAAATTTTTAAGTAGACGAGGAACAGATTTTACTTATTTATATGGAAGTGATTTGAATAGTGAAACTGTAGCAAAGTATTTGAAACTTGACAAAAAAGTTAAAAATTGTATTCTAGATGGAGAAATGGTTACATTTGATAAAGGAAGGGGAATTGTACTGCCGTTCGGAATTGTTAAAAGTAGTGCGAAGGATATATTAACACAAACCGATATTTTGAACGAGGGGTTTTCTCCGATGTGTGTGATATTCGATTTATTATATGTCAATGATACACCATTGACAGAGTCACCACTCCATCAGAGGAAGGATTATCTAGCAAAAATATTAACACCAGTTCCTCATCATATTGAGGTTATCAACACTGTTAAATGTAACAGTGAGGAGCTAATAAAATCTTCATTAGAGAAAGCAATCTATTTAGGTTCAGAAGGTGTTATCTTAAAAGCATACAATAGTAAATACTCTATAGGTAGTAGAAACGATAGTTGGATAAAAGTAAAGCCCGAGTACTTAGAACAGTTTGGTGAAAATATGGATTTGATAGTAATGGGAAGAGATTCAGGTAAGAAAGACTCCTTAATTTGTGGTCTAATTGTGTATGAAAATGATAATGAATCAAAATCAAATGATGTAATTGATATTACCTCGGCAGACGAGAATGATCTTGACCTACCAGGTGAGAAAGAACCTAAGGAGTTGAAATGCGTGATGTCATTCTGTACCATTGCAAACGGTCTATCACAGGATGAGTTTAAAGAAATTAACAGAAAAACCAGAGGCAAATGGAACCGTTCTGACACTGCACCACCGCCCTATGAACTCCTATTTGGAACAAAACTTCCTGTAGAATGGATAGATCCCAAAAATTCCTTTGTTTTAGAGGTAAAGGCAAGATCACTGGATAATACTAGTGCAAAATCACATAAATACAAGGTAGGATGTACTCTATTTGGGGGCTACTGTCGTCAAGTTCGATATGACAAGGATTGGAGGAATTGTTACACATACAGATCTTTTCAAGATGATAGAATATCAAGAAATAACCGATATAATAGTGCTAATCACGAGTTAGTATCTCCAAAGAGAAGAAAACTAAATAAAAATTATGGGATACTGAGTTCTTTTCAGAACAATAAAGCAAACGTTAATAAAAAAACAGAAATTTTTAGAAATCTTTCATTTTACGTTACGACCGACTATATTAACGAATGCGATGATGAAAGAACTACAAAGGAAGACATAATTGATCTAATTGTTGAAAATGGTGGAAAAATCGTGTACAACATCTTATTAAAGGAATGGGACTACAAACACTTGCGTATCATAGGTAACCGATACACGACCGAATGCAAAACTTTGACCAGAAAAGGTTACGATATAATAAGTGCAAAATGGATACTTGACTGTATCCAAAATAATCGTGTAATAAAATTAGAACCAGACCATTGTTTTGATGTTTCTAAGGAGTTAAGCAATTTAGCTCATCTGAGGGTGGACAAATTTAAGGATAGCTACACATCACTTGTGGATGACAGTGCAATATCAAAATGTATTGAAGATAATGTGGATTCGGTCAAAGTTCATGACAGTTATGATGTATATTACACTATTCCTCAATTCTTATTTTACCGAAGAGTTGTGTTTATTGTTCAGGATGCAACCTATAATCCAAACGTGTATGATTTGCAGATCAAGATCAAACTTTTTGGTGGAGAAATTTCAAGCGACCTCGATGCCTGTAATTTAGTTGTTATCGCTACAAAGTATTCCATTGATATAGCAAATGATATTAGGAACATTCGACATAGTTTTTCAAAACGTGTACGTGCGTCATCTCATGTGCCAACCATACCATACATCGTGAATAGTAATTGGATTGATGAGTCTATTGAAATGAATACACAGTTACCAGAAGAAGATTTTCAGTACATTGCCTCGTGAAATACTCCATAAAACAAGTAAATTAATGTATTCGGTTGAGAGATTACAAAATAGAGACAAAGCACAAATTATGTATCGCGTTCTACAAGTTTAAATAATTTTTTTAATAATATACATATTAGATGCCGTAAAAAGTTATTCGGTGAAGGGATATACTAAATGTTATCTGTTGTTTCTACACCTGATTCTGTTTTAGTGTCCAGTACAGTCTCCTTTGCTTCAGAGTCATCGCCTGCACTTGTCTTAGTTTGAGAGCTATGTTTTCTCCTTCTTCTTTTTGTACCAGATTGACCCTCCTCCTTGTTATTCGAAGAGGATTTCATTCCATCCTTTGAACTATCAACATCAGTTTTTGGTTCCCTTTTTCTCTTTTTCATACTTAGTGGGTTTGGACCTTTTGGACCTCTTGGGCCCCTCTGTTTTGGCTTTTTTGATTCTGTTGCAGTGCTTTCTTTTTCGGTAGGCTTCTCTTTCGATGGTTTTGGATTGTTTAGACCTTCATACAGTTTCGATACTTCCTTTCTCCTACTCACTCTTGCACTTGCATCACTCAATGGCTCCATCACCATGACAGATCTTGATATGTGTACTAATGGCACACCTGGGATGTGCCTTAATTTCCTTCTAATTTGAATGTCCTGAGAAGCAACAATATACCTATGTTTATTTTCACCTTTAATATCAACAATACTTTCAATACATTCCATGGGGGTCTTTGGATCTTTTGGATTATGGTTACAACGACGTCTTTCAAATTGCTTTGCCATAGATATAGCATCCTGGTTACCCAATTCATACAATGCCTGCATACAACATTGAGTAATCATAACTTTAACTTCAGCTTGAAGAGTTCTCTGTAAACCTTTTGTAAGGTCAAAACTAGAGTCATTACTGGTTGTTACGATTTGATCATCGACTATGATTTGATATGGTTCTCTAAATTTGAATGTGTGGTGGTAAACAAGCAACTGTTTTCTATAAGATTTAGCTCTTTTTTGACGCATATTTTTAATTCAGTTCAATTGTATAATAATGATTGGTTTATTGAGAGAAGTACTGTGATATAGCAAATGGTTAAAGTGTATCTTGTAAGGTATATTTTATTAATATTTATTGTTTTATTTCAAAGCTCATCGCTAAAAAATTTTCTTTTTTCGCTTCCGTAAATAAGGTCCCTTTCCGGAATATCGTTAATAAGAAAAGCATTACATATTTAACGTAGGTAAACAGATAATTGTTGAAGAATTAGTTACATAAAACAAAGTGTATATTGATTATAAACGTAAAAAAACACGAAGCATTGCTTAATCAGTAATATATCAAACTTTGTGAGTTAAATTTATAAGGCTTGTATTGTCTTGTTTCTTAAAGTAAATAATTTATAGTAAGCCCATAGCCAGAACAAGACAAAACAACCAAACCCGACGACACAGTTAAGAATGACCCATAAATCTGGATATTGCTTAGGTGGTTCGATAAAACGATCACCAATGTGGATTAAAGACATCGCTATGTAGGAACAAATTATAATTATTTTCCACAAGATATTGTTTGGCAGGAGACTTCTGCGACGGTAATCCTTATCAGTGTCACTAACTGGTGGACCTGGAGTCAAGAAACGTGGTAAAAACTTTGGTGTGAAAAAACTGAAGTTACCCAACAACCAGTTACACATTATAAAACATGTACTGTATTGCAAAGATAAATGGTCCTTCTTCAACAATGGCCACAGGGTGAATAGAGCGACATTATTTATCCAACAAACAAATGATAGGACGTTTCTATCATTGGATGTGTATAATAGTGTAACTGGTAATAAAGGTACTAATATCGTCTTTTCATGAACTTGGAAACTAAACAGGTAGAACGACATAGCACAAACAGTGAGGGCATAAGGTAATAGATGTTTCTTTGGGTATAACAAACTCATCAAAAAAGCTGGCATAAAACCAACTATGGTCAAAACTAGAGAGTATAATTGGAGTTGTTCCTGTGTGTATAAAGTTTTGAATTTTATAAACAAGTTTCCCACGCACCAGAAATTTGCTACTTTATCTTCAAAGATACCTCTTGCAAAGGGGAAAATACGGTGAATACATTGTTGAAGATTTGGAATTCTTCCCCCAAACAGGTATAAGGGTCCGAATGCTGAGACAAATGCTAATACTGTAGCAATAGCAATACCGATAAACCTTGATATATTGAACCATTTTGGGAAGAATAATGATTTGCTTAACAAATATGCGAAAAATACTGGTGCATAATACAGAGACATTTGCTTAAAACATATAGACCAGACAAAACATACTGCAGCCATTGAGTAGAACCCATCTAGTAAATTATTAATGGTGTAAACTGTTAAACCTAACATTACAGAGTTATATTGAAAATGACCATGATCAATGAGCATTAGAGATGGTTGGAATAAAATTGCTGCGGCCGCGATATATTGACTTACAGGTGACTGGTTTCTATGTCTTCCAACCCACTTTGTAAAATATACAACAGCTGGGATATAAAAAATGATATCGCTTAGAACTACGGTAAGTCTCATAAATGTCTTAATCCCATCTGCTTCATATCCACGAGATTCATTTAACTTAAACCATGCTGGGTAAACAAATGTACCAATCTTACCCAATAAATAGGAATGGAAGGCAGTCAAAGGTGGATAATCAAGACCCCAATATTGCAAATCAAACCTATACCATTCTGATATTGGTAAATACTGAGTGATCTCCATCCAATGCCTTTGTGCTTCAAAATCCCCAAACATTGGAGGTGTATTCATACCAGAATACGGTCCTAACCCAATGGCCAGACGAATAATCAACGCAAATATAATAATCACGTAATGTGTAAGCCATTGACTGCCTGCTGGTCTAAATGGGGCTAAGAAATCGTAAAGTGGAGAAGCATAGAATGGATCATTATCTGGCTCATTAATATCGACAATTTTGGAACCGTGGTGGTTCTTATCTCTTTTGGAACCCTTCTTCTTTGTTGACATTATCTATGGAGACGTGAGAGATTTAAGATTAAATAAAATAAACACAAAAGCGTAAATTTCCCTATATGAAGGCTATTATCAAAAAGTTCTCCTTCTTCAACTACAGTGAGTATATTTAAGGTTCATTTGGTTTAAAACTATTTGTTATACTTTGTTTGTTGGCCTCTAATTTGTTTACTTAAATTACGAAATAAACCCTTAGCGTTGTTCACATAATAATTTTCACTTTTTTGGCTTCCAAAAGAGACAAAGAGATGACAGACTGAGAGATAGGATACATTGGTTGAACAAGTTAACCAAAGGAACAGAGAGTAGAACAATTTAGATATAAACTTAAGAATATTGTGTTATAAATATGTTGATATAGTTAAATATTGGTATATATATATATATATATATATATATATTAAGCGTCTGTAACTAGTTTAATGATGATCAGCGACTTCGGCTTCAGTAATTCCATTTCTTATGGAAGATCTCCAACCAACAGCCCTTTCGAACCCATTGGTACCTGTTTGGTAGTTTTTAAATACCTTCAGTAATTTTTCATTGTCAGTTTCAACGAAGGGACCATGTTGGACAATTGGTTGTTCTAGGATTAAACCGCCAATTATGAAGAATTCGGTCTTTTCGTCAGAATCAATGGTTCCTTCGATAGTATTTCCGTCAGTGTTGAAGAATAGCGTGGAGTATTGAGGGTAATGCTGTCCATTGATTGAAACAGCACCTTTACTAACGTATAGAAATACATTAAAGTTAGAAGGTACTTGTTGTTCAAAATGTGTATCTTTCTTATCTGAGTTAAAAACATAGTATTCCACCGGAGTGTATGCTAATTCCTTCACCGATTCAACACCATATGAGTTACCGCTTATAACTTGCACAGTTAAATGATCATTTGGCCTGGCAATAGGAATATCATCTTTTCTTAGATCTCTATATCTTGGTTCGACGTTCTTTAATTTAGCTGGTAAATCCACCCATAACTGTAGACCAACACATTGTGAATTATCTGCCATTAGAACTGGTATTTCTGCATGCATAGCAGCTTTCCCTGCTGTCATAAACTGCATATCACCGGGACGTAGTATCCCTTTAGCACCAGTGAAATCCTCATGAGCTATCATACCGTGTGACATATATGTAATGGTCTCTTGTCCATGATGAGGATGATCTGGGAACCCAGCCGGTGGGGATACTGTGAAGTGGTCTAATAATAAAAAGGGACTAAAATTACGTTGTTTGTAAGTACCGATGGATCTTCTAACTGTGGCACCCACACCTTCTGTAGTCTCCGTGGCAATAAAATAGTGTGCTAGTGTACGTAAAACCTTGGTCATTATATATTTGTTTAGTGTATTTGAATAGAATAATTAGTTCTTGATCTGTTAATACTATTTATCATAATGTAAATTCCAAATCAAAAAAGACAAAAGACAAAAAACAAAAATTACAACCTTTGACACTTCTCATCTAGAGCACATACCCTTTATATACCTTTGTTTTCCTGTCGGAGTTTTTGAAACTGTTATGACAGTGCACACAGAGAAGACAAAAACCCACCATAATCAATGTAGCTGTACCAAAATATCACAAATTAATAAAATTAATCAAGACTTAATAATATCTTACTCATCAAATGGTCATCGCACACTATCAACAATTTCGCGATATTCTCTGAGCGTCGCGCGATGAATAAGGAATTAATAAATAATAGTAATCAATTAATTAATTAACAATAATAAGATTAAGTTGACTGTTAAAATATGTTTACTAACATTATTTGATAGTTAGCATATCATTTATTTGGGTAGTGGGGGAGAATAGAGAAATATAGTATATCAATCGGAGTTATTATTTAGTAATAATATTACATAATAGATGTCTGATGAGGATTCACTTTCCTTTGGGGAGGATTTCGATGAGCTTCTAGAACTAGCAAATAAACCACCAAAATCAACTCAGGTAGCGACTACCCCTACAATACAGACACATATTAGTACGTTAACTACAGCCAACAACAATAGTAATGAAAACCGAACTGATCTAAGTGGCGGGAATGTTCTAGAACAGCAATTGAATGAGGCAAAGGGAGAAGCAAGTGTGCTTAGAGATAAGATTTCACGTCTCAATCAAGAAAGAGAACAAGAGAGAAAATTATTACAAGAACAGATGAAGAAGCTGAATGAAGGCCATACCACTGAGGAAGATAATTTGAAACAAACTATTCAAAGGTTACAAGATGAGAAACGATTTCTTACAATGGGTGCAAAAACAGCTGCGGCTACTGCGGCTACTGCGGCAACCGTATCATCATCAACTGCAGTATCATTATCAACATCATCGTCATCTCCAGTTACGCCAGTATCAATAACCTCTTCACGTATACGAAATGCTAGTACAAGTTTAAATAATCGACATAGAGCGCAGCCTGGAAGTAGCGTCACTAGTTCGCCTATAGTTAAGAGAAGGAAGATTGGTGATGCTTTACCACCACCTAAAAAAAATGGCAATAATAGTCCTGCAGTTCTTTTGAATCTTAATAAAATAACAACAGATGAAGTAAGTTTATTGTTCGATGCTATTGTATCTCATAGATCAGTTGGTACCGATATGACAACAATAGAAATTTTAAATAAATTAACATTGAAAAATATTAAAAGTTCTGAATTGAAGGAAGATTACAGACTCTGGAATAATGAATCTATTGGTAAATCATTATTTATTCTGCTTTCTGATACTAAGAAAAGTTTATCGTTAGATAAATGTATCGGGATTCTTCAGGAGAAAATAGCTTTTTTGATTAAGAGTATATGTTTTAATGAGACTGAGTCTAACATTGCAGTACCATTCTTGTTAGAAATCATGTACCAAATTATTACATTTAGACCCAGTGCTGTGAGGCAATATGTGTTAAAAAATACATTTATATTCCTTTGTGACTTGATACGAGTGGAAGAACATACATTAATGGAATCCAAATTACCACAGGACAATGAAAATGAGCAATTACAACCACAAATATTTCAATTTGAGTTAATTAATAACTTAGTTATATTCAACTCTTTTGACTTGTTAGAAATGTCACTTAGAATATTACAATCACATCAAATATCAAAGGAAGATTTTAAATCATTTTTTGATCCGACTTTAATGAGTCTACTAAAATCTATCTATAAATTGGCATTACCAATCTCATATAAAATCAATTTTAGGGTGACTATTAATATAATAGAGGCATTGAAAACAATAGCCAATATTCAGGAAGGTTTATTACCAATTGATAATACTAGCATTGGGAGCAATGATACAAACACCGAATCACTATTAGAATCTTCATGGTGGAACGAATGTATATTCAGGGTATATTCAATTTTAGAAAAAGAAATTAAAAACACATATATTGATGATTCAGCAGATATTAAATATGCATTGAATTTTAGTCGATATCATGACAGTTTCGGATTAATAAGGAATATTGGAAATGATACCATTGGACAAATCATTTCAAAATTAATAGATCCGAATATTATTCAGGGGACACCTTCAGTAATATCAAAGGATGATTTACAATTAACGAATCAAGATGATGACATTGATTTTCAATTTGAATATTGGAATTTCTTATTGAAAAATGAGATATTAAATTTATTTGATTCCTTACTGGCTTTATACCCAAATGATTTACAAATAGCAAATAGTGAAATGTTATCAAGTTTAACGAAATTACTTTCTAGAGAACAAGAGATTTTGTTGGAAAGAAACATTGGACAAGATTCTCCAAATGTCATACATAGACAAGAAATTATTGAACATTTAGTTTCAACTATCTTCAGAGTTTGGAATCAAAATCGTCGTAATATTGACACTGAAAGAGTTAAAGAATTTGAAAATGAGTTATTTATGGCATTATGGAGAATAGTTGCCACTAGTAATGGTACAGTTGTGAATCCAAAACGAAGTAACATAGAACTTAATGATCAAGCTATCCTTGTGGATTCATTATACCGAATGACACTTGATGACGATATTAATTATTATGAGGATGCCTTTGACGATATACCTGATTATGTGAAGGATGAAATTGAGGCTGGACTTCTAGAGCGGACTTCTAAAATCATGCAAATTAAATATAACGATACTTCTTTATCGATGGCACGTCATATCCTTGAAGCTGAAGTTGGTAGCTCCGTATCTATGGAAAATGTAGATTCATTATATAAAGCAATGGGGTTATAGAAAGTAAAAAAAAATTAATATTTAATATGATAATATTATAACGAATATGGTAATATAATTAAAAATCCTTTTATTTATTTATTATTGTTTTGTTTAATAATACAATACAAATTTGAAAATATATGTATATATATGTACCATTAAGATGTGGTGAAGATAAAATTGAATGCTAATTTTGGAAGATTTATTTAAGCAGAAGCCTTTTGAGCGGTACCAGTTTGGAAACCGTTCTTGAATCTTCTAGAGACATGCTTTAGATATTGCATTCTACCGGTACCGACAGTTCTTCTTCTCTTAGCCTTAGCACCCCAGTTGAAAGATCTAGTCTTAGCAGCTGGGTAACCACAAGAAGCACAAGTCTTCTTTTGAACGTGGAATGAACGACGACCACATCTGTTACATAGAGTGTGAGATTTGTTGTGACGCTTACCGAAAGATGGAGTACCCTCTGTTTATAATAGATAACGTTAGAAAATTGGATTATAATATGATCGATTCAAAGATCGAAACATATAAAATTTCAATAAATCAATTGCGTTAAAATAAATTCGTTAGTAAGTTGTGCTAAAAAAATTACGATAATAAAAAGGGGAAATATGTCCAGAACAGAAAAGCATAGTTTCATTATATTGTAGTACTTTTTTATCAATTCATAAGAGAGCTTGTAATTTATATTGAACTATTCATCTTTATATTGGGCACTTAAATTGGTAGTTGTCTTTATTTCACATTGATAAAAAAATGTAATTGATAAAATACTTTGTCTTCCGAACACTCTGAGGTTAATCATTATGTGATATTATTATTATTCTTATGTCTCTCTTTGTTGCTGTTATAGGTCTTGGAACCAAATAAAGTTTAACTTCAAAAATTATCAAATTAACGTACAAGATCATTAATACATATATCATCACCAGTATCTTAGTCCTGATGTAATCCTCCAAATTATGACTTTACATTATTTATTATTCCGATTAACCAATATAACCACAATGTTTCTATTGTTCTTCATCATGCTGCTTTATTTCACCCGATTTTCTTGTTTCATTATTTATCTAAATCTTATCTACATACTACCCATGTTTGCTCTTTATTTGATTGTATACTTCTGTTTTATAACTTAAGAATGAAATGGCAATAGTAACCTATATATTATATTCACTTATATGCTATTTTTCTACCTCTTTACAATGTTAATACGACACTTTGGATAGGGTCTCACAGTAAACCACATCTGCCACCTTCCAGTAAGCTAAACTTTGGAAATTAGATGTCTATCCTATCAACAGTTTACAATTTTCTGTTCAGTTTCTCTATCACTGTAGTTTCACAAAGAGTGAAATTTTCAAAATTTGTGCTGTCTCCGATGATTTCTTACAGTGGTACAATGTTTCAATCTGTGAAAAAAAAAATGTGTTTTCCATACATTTTCGGTAATTCTTGTGAGGTTTTTTTAATTTCCAAAATTTTTTAATACAAAAAATATGTTGAAAAAAATGTTGACTTGGGTGCACGGATGTTATCTCAGGATGTTCGGATGTTTTCACAAAGTGAAAAGTCACATCTATTTTCATATTCTTCAATTTTTTTCTGACGCGAAATGTCTCACCGGTTTCGTCATCTTCTGATTTGTTTGTTTTCTTTGTGGTACAAAACAATTCGCGTCGCTTTTGTTTTGATTTGAAGAGAATAAGACACTCATCGAGTTTTCGCGTACACCCCCATCCCCCTTTCACCCTTCATAATTCTAGTACTCCTGGAATGAATAAATATATTTATTTTTTTCTCTCTCTCTTTAGTTTAATTTTCTTTTCTATTCTTATTACTCATTCAAAAATATATATTCGAGAGTGTAACCAGTATTATTTAAGCCTTTTCAAGGAAATAGAAAGTATATCACCTAATAGTAATATTACTAATAAATTACAGCCAGTAATATATTTAAATATATATATTATTTGATATTGAAGTATCAGGTCCCTAGTATTATTAGAAAAGAGAAGAATAATAAGAAAATTAACAAGAAAATGTCAGTAGATTGTCCACCTTCATCTCCTGTGAGATTCAGATTGTCAAGTCCAGTGACTAACAAAACTTATGACAAATCGGGGAAAGATGGTCAACTAAACTCAACCATAATGAACTCCAAACCGATGCCTACTCCAGATCCTTCTTCAAGTATTGGTATGGGGATGTCGTCTCCTGTAAAGAATCGTGATACAATTCCTACTTCACCTGTTAATGTGAAAGGTTCAAGAGTAACTTCCATTGATGTGGATTTGGAAAAGAATAGTATAACTCGTCTAACGATTGGTAGAAAGAGATCTGTTTGTGATATTGTTTTACCTAATCGTCAAAACATCTCTAGGCAACATGCTTTTATCACTTATTTAAATAAAGAAAATCAATTAAAAATTAAATGTAATGGCACTAACGGTATCATTGTATTATTATCTTCAAACGGTATTCGTTGCAATCTTTCCTATATTAATAAAGAAAAACACATCTTTAAGATGTCATTAGATGGACCACCTGAAAAGGCTCAAGTTTTAACATCTTTTGTTCTAGTGAAAGGGGAAACCGTGGTTATGCCATATTTAGAAGGTGTTAAGATTAATTTTAGACAAGCTGAAGTAGCACTACATATAAAAGAAAATACTATAGAAAGTAACGATGGAAGTACAACTGAAAGTGAGGATGAAAATTCTATGTTACCTATCACAACAGAATCATTCCATAATCCACCAGATACCCCAACCAAGATGTCCCTTTATAATAAACAAATTTCTTTATCAAATATGACTGGAAAAGCATTACCTCGTAGCAATGAATACAATTCATCAAGAAACCCTGTAGTAGAAAACCATACATTATTTCCTAATACCAATGTAACACCTTTATTACAACCACCTGTGCAAGATCCTTCTACCCCAAAAAAGATTGTTAATCCATCATTTGTGTTGCATAATAACTATGAAACACCAATTCAAGGTCCAGATCAAAATATTGACGCTAAAAATAATTCTTCAGCTAATATAAGAAAGGAAATGTTTGGTGATATTGAGCCTGTATTTAACTTTAGTACTACTCCAAAGGAAGAATCATTTGAAACACCTAATAAGAGACAAAAATTAAATAATCCAAAGGAGCAATCACCATTACCATCTGAAGTATCAACCAATATGCAACATGCTTCCTTGAAAAAACAAAAGGGAAGATCTAAAAAGTCTAAATCATCAAAGGAAAATGTAGCTTCCTCGACTCTGACAATAAAGGATCTTGAAGAAAGGGGAATAAATTGTGCTGAAATACAGCATATACTTGCTAATCATTTAGCATTCGCTGCGCAACAACAAACCCCTCTTTCACAATTACAGAATACAAGTCATAGTATATCTAAGTTGAATAGTGAGGAACTACGTCTCTTATTGGAAACAGAGAAATCAATTGGTGTCATTAAACGTGAAGGTAAAGATGCAGCAGGTAAACTGCTAGAAGAAGAATTTTATTATGATATAGAAAATGATTATGATGAAGATAGAAGAGCTCTTGTGACATGTCTGAAGGGTGGGAGAGCTGGGATAAGATCAAGTAGAAAGAGTCACAAACAATACTTCTGGAAAAAACCAGGTAAGAAATAAGTATCTTATATTTTTGTACATATTGTTATTTTTAAAGAACTTTTAAAGAACTTTCAATGATATATAAACAATTCTAAAATTATCTCTATCTATTGCATAATAATACTACTTATTATCCCAATGTCTAGTAATGCATATCTGGAAATTGTATAAAAATGTGTTGGCCTTTTGCTGCGAGTTCTGTGAGTATTCATAGAGAAATTGGTGGCGGTAGAACAGACGCAGACGCACGTTTTTGAATAAACATCCACCTCCAACATGCAACCACTATACCTGCACCCAACAAACCACCTGATATGACATCATACCAATGATGTTTGTGATCTACGATTCTGGATACCATGACTATTGCAATAAGGAACAAGCACCAAATATTTCGTAACGGGTTCCCTGAAATAAATTTACATTGCCAAAAGTAAATGAACCCCAAGCCACACATAATAAAACTAGAGTGCCCACTTGGTGTACTCTTTAGACCATCGTAAAGTAATCTTGTGTCTTTCTGTGTGCATACCTGTGCAGTGTAGTATGCATTTGGGTCTCCATTCTGGATTTGGTTGGAATCTGGCTGGCATCTCTCTAGAAAATCAGGACGTGCGTTCCCAATTATTAGTTTCAAAGAATTGGTCAGAGTACCATTTATACTTAATATTAACGCTAAGCACAGTACACTAATATGGAAAAGATGGTATTCCTTTGATAACCAGTCTGGTTTATTATTTAGCCATGGACCAGCTAGTTTCTTGATAGATTGTTTGTGAGATTTCATTAGGCAGTACCATGAAATAATTATCAGGCCAATTAAGACAGCCATTAGCACACATTCAACATCACTGACCAATTCATCATCCTTAAATTTCTTGCCTATACTTGGGTCATTCAGTTGAAATTTGATGGTCTCCCATCTGGGTACTAACTTGAATTCTGAATATATGAAGAATATGCTGCATAGGAATGTCACTGTATATTGAAAGTAATATGCTCTTGCGTAAGCAATCAGTGGTGTTATCTGCTTCCCGATTGCCATGGAACAAATATTTGGAAGGTCAAAATAAAGAGAATAGATACTGTCTCACTGGTGTGTCAATATTCTTAAATAGATCAAATTGATAGATTGGATCAGATCAAATAAAATAAATTATGGGATATAAGTAAACTTTTTGTTTAATATATAAAACACCTGACTCCTTTTGCAATCAATTAAATGAAGTTGCTTCGTATATGTACGTACCTATCGTATTATTTCTAGAATAGCGGACACTGTTTCTTTTGACAAGAATGGGTAGCTTCTAGTCAGGTTCCTAAGCAGCAGTTAATGGGTTAATTGATGCAGTGAATTAATCCTGATCCATTGAAAGGGAAGGGTATGTCGTATGTCCCCGAGAATCGTTAAGCGAGTCAATTAAATTATCTGAAAAATATATTCAGTTATAAATAATCATTTGTATTATAATAACAAGAGAGAGCGCACATAAAGAGACGGTACACAGCATATCCTCTTCAGTGTGGTTTGCAGGAACTAGAATGAATACAACTACTGCTATGTCCTTCTGGACAGTTCATTTTTTATGGTTGAAGCAGGAAATTCGAAATAAATATAATGTATGGAATTAAATTGCGTTTGATTATATCAGAAAAAATGTACTTATATTAACATAAAATGATTATAAATTGTGTTTTAAGGGTGAGAAAAAACAGTATGGAAGTTATTTCAAGTGACCGAATTGAGCTGAAACAAAAGAAATAAAAAACCTTGTTTCTAATCGAACAATTGAGATACTAGCTCTTGGTACATACCAATCTGATAATTATCTAAGGTCATATCCGGTAGACTGTTTACGTTTTCCCATTTTTGACGAATTGGATTAGTGGCAAGCTCCTTTTCATTAAAGTCGCTAATCTTAGAATTGTCTTTTTCATCAAATGTTGGAATGTTGTTATTGTAATGGATATATGGTAAGTTATTTACTTCGACCATATTTTGTAGCATACTTAGTTCATTACAAGCCGCTTTAAAGTATCTCTCCTCAACGTTGAGATTATTTGGCAGTGGACTGAACCAAACTCTAGTTTTATAAAACCTGAATAAATCAGATGTTATTCCAGTAAAATCTGTGTTATGGTCTCCAACGTAATATACGTACGCCTTTGACATATCAAATTGAAATTCTGCATTTAAGATTTTAACTCGTAGTCTTTCGGTAGATTGGTTTTGCAGAGAGCTATTATAAGAATCGATTTTTGTCCTTATTACATGTAAAATCTTTAGTTCGTCCTGATACTTTAGATGAAGCTCGCTTGTAACCTCTGTCCTAGTGGCAAATCTGATGATTTTTTTAGTAAAATAGCTGTTTCTGGTCATCTCAATGAGTCCATATCTAGATGTATCAATCATTCCGTCGCCATTGGTATTGCTGATGGTCTTCATAAAGTCTCTTATAAAAGTCGAGTTATCATGTATTTGATCTGTTGAGGAAGACGCATCGATTTGTATCTTTTTCTTTAAGAATTGGAATAAAAGAGCTAAGTTATTTCTTAATATAGGTTCAACTATGACTGCCATATCTTTACCTTTGTCTCCCTGAACAATCACAGTGTCACCTCTAGTAAAAAGCATTTTAGAATTTTTTGTTGCTGAGAATATATCTAGTTTCCCATTTTTAGTGGCACAGAGAAATAAGTTTCTATCTGGAGGGCTAGATATACCTCTTGTATCATAATGCTCTGAAGAAGGTCTAGATCTCATTTCTTTATACCAAAGTAAAAATTTGACAAACTTGCTCATTTTGTTCTCTTCTTTTGTCGACTCTTCAAATTTATCATTACTCTTGATTTGGTTAGATGGTTTCAGGGTGTATTTAATGTAATCTACCATTGCATAAACTTGCCTTGTGGAAAAGTATTTTCTTCCATATGCCTTGTATATTTGTGATAATTCTTCCCTAGGTCTGAATTTACCATCTTTAGAATTTACAAAAGGAGTTGTTTCTGAGTGAATACCATTTAGTGGCACTTCATAAGATCCTTTGATTGTCAAATTAGGTATATCAAATTGCGTGAGTGTTTTCATTACGGGAGATGTTAACTGTGGAGGTGAGTTAGGTTGACTTTGGTCATCCTTTTTAAAAGGAATCACTTCGTTATCTTGTGTTACAGTTGAAGAATTGTTAGTGGAAGTTCCTTGCTCTTGAATATTATCAGTTGTTTCTTTAAATTCGGAGTTCAATGTACTCCAAATAGAAAAATCGATTTCTTTGTTATCATGTAATCTATCTAATAGAGCTCGATAACTCTTAAAATGATGGAGACATTGCATTCTTGTCTGATCTACCAGTAGAATATTAGAACTTCTTATAGCAAAGATGCAAGCCCCTTGAAGAGCACTTCCAATTGTGATCTTTTTGTCCCAAATTAATGGTGGTTTGGATGGTGTAGCTTCTGAATTTTGCTCGATTCCATTTACTTTGTCTTCATTTTGTAATTCTAAAAGACCGTTCACAACGCTTGCAACAAGTTCATTGAGATTAGTAATGTACTCTTCTCTTGATTTTGTAGGTTTGGGAATTTTTTTTTTGTTTTCTTCGAGCTTATTTGAAACATCAATTGCTTCTACCCTTTCAATTTCAACTGTAGAACGGGTGGTGACCGGTGTTATATGGCTGAAAAGTTTACTAGTTCCAGTAGCACTTTGTTCAGTGGTTTTATAAGAATGTGATTCTAGCGATATGTTATTGTGCCGAATAGCAGGTGATCGTTGAATATTTCCATTATCTTCTTCTTTAAAGGAAACATGTCTACTATATGGGAAATGTAGACCATATGTGTTTCCCTGAAATCGACCAGTATTTGGTAGTCCAGTAATAAATGGAAATCTGTAAGAGATATCGATTGAACGTTGTTGATGTGGAGGCCTAGTTTGATATAGGGATTGAACCTCGTAATTTATTTTGGGGATCACTGGTGGTTTGGTTAGTATGCTATCGATAACCATTTTTTATATTGATTTTGGAACGTCTCACTTGTTATTATACCTTTTGAAAGTAAATAATTGTCTTCGTTGATTGTTATTGAAAAATATTTCTAAGAGGATAGTTGTTAAGTTAATAACTCTAAAGGTTTATTAAATATATATAGCAAAAATTAATTAGGTAGCCTAACTAATTGCCTTCTCAACTATCTTTTTTGTTATTTGGAGGATGGATGAGGTAATGTTAGCAACTTGGTTTAAATATATTCTATTCAGAAACTCTCTATTTTTCAAAAACTGTTGAAAACAAGATATATTTAAATTTTCATATTTGTTTTCTTTAATAAGAGGCTAAATTCACTGGCAAAAATATTAAAAAATTATAAATATAAACTCACTGTCTTTCTTACAATATAAACAGCCTCTAAAGATTGTTAGTCTCTGTTTTTTGGGTCGTACTTCTTTGGGACGACTCTCTTTCGCCAATCTTGTGGAGATATTTACTAAAGCCGTCATATACTAACGACTCATTTAAAGAGTATTACTTCGTTCCTATAAAATCTTGAAGAGTACCACACAAGGAAGGGGTTCCTGGTGCCTTTTTCCTCCTTCACGAATGCAGAGGAGAGGGTCCTTCTTGTCACATTTTGCTTCCTGCACTTGTGGCACTTAACGCTTCCTTTTTGGGTAACATGTAAGTCCATCTTTTAAATTATTTTTTTTTGGAATGTTAGAAAGCTTATCCGTACGCCATTTTCTGAGTTGAAAATATTTGAACCACTTCATTTTCCAGATTTGTGACAACAAATTACCTTCTAAAGACCAATGTTACACAGAATTCAAGTATTATTTAACGTGAATAATAATCCCCACCCCCTCTGGAAAATCTCTTTCATAATATTCTATTTCCTGAAACGTAACTTTCTGCAAATTTGAGGCTACTGGAGTAGGAAGTGATCTCGTAACATCGAATACTCGTGGGTATTTTAATAGTACATGCAGTGATGTTATCATAACTTTATATTGAGTATGTCATTCTTTAATTTAGTTCTTTTACCAAAATTAGCTAAGAGATTGCCACTTCAAGTATAACGCTATGAATAGGACTATATTCAAGGCTTCGTTTAATAATTGTTCACATTTAATATTCATTATGACATAATACTATATATATAATCTGAGTACCATAAATTTGGATCTCTTTGAAAATATTTATCGTTCAGTAAGAAAGGCTTTAAGTCTGTATATTTATCTATATTTAGAAAGCAGGTTGTGCGGGCTATTTCTGCATAAGATAGTTGTTTTAAGGTGTTATAATGTATTTGTAACTGTTTTATATGAGTAATATTACGTGTTTACGTGTATATTATTAGAAAACATCAATTTAAGAATGCAAACCAAAAATCAGAACAATGATACAAATGTTATTTATTATCATGTTTTCTTAAAAGAAGTGGAAGGGACTATCTTACCAGTCGGGTAAACAAAGTAAAAATGCTGTATACCACAACTTGCAATCTTAAACGACACAAACATAAAATACACCATTTAATAATAACATGATTACAAAATAAATTAGCAGTACTTTCAATTTGCTTGTCTGTTTCACAACTGTTTCTACCACATTAGTACCTGTCGTTGATTCTTCTGACTCTGATTCTTTTGCAGGGTTTCCGTTCTCAACTACCATGCTGTCCTTTTGTGTGATTTCCCTAAATGCAAATCCAAGACCCTTTGCCATATGCCATTCAACATGGCAATGCATCAACCATATGCCTTCTGTATTTAATTTGAATCTGATTACAGCAAAAGAACTTCCGGGGATATTTATACTGTCTCTCACAGTCGGTGTATTACCTGTACCCTTCCAATATTTAAGGTCCGATTGGTATTTATCCCAGGCAATTCCTTGTTGATTATTCTTGTCAAGACGACCTTCTCTTCCATTCCCAATTGAAATTAATTGAAACCTATGGCCATGAAGATGCCACGGGTGTCGCATATGATCAATTGAGTTGATTATAATTTCCACAGTTTTGTGGGAGGATTCTAATTGAATCGGATCCTTCATAAATTCTTGTAACGTCTTAGTTCCCATTTTATACATGCCTGTACCATATTTATCTTTTGTAGTTTGATCCGAGTAAAACTCATAATCAAAGTTCAGACTTATCACAACATCATCGAGTAGATTTGAAGTCAGGACAGAATTTAAATCACCTTCGTTTATTGGAATCAATTCTCGAAATAGCTCATGTTTGTTTAGATGTGGGAGGGATTTAATAGAAATTGTAGAACTGTCAGGACGTTGTGAAAAAAACTCATCTATGTTAATATTTGGACGTAAATACCATAGTGATTTACTAAAATATCCCATCATCTTATTGCAACCATTTATCAAACGTACATACTCTTGATTTTCTGGAACTTTTACAATCACGGTATATCTTTGCCCCACAGCTAAACTCATAGTATCGAGAATGTATGGCTTCACTAATACCCCATCTGTTTCCATTACTACCATATTTAGGTTTTCTATATTTATTATTTGAGTACCAGACATACCAGAATTGATAATTCTTAACTTTAGGTACCTAGTCTGCTCCGAAATATTTTCAGCTGTATCATATTCAGACTTACCATTGATCATGGAACCAGTTAACCTAGGATCTGGAGTACCATCAAACGCGACAACATTATTCTTTAAAATATCTAGCCCCCAATCATCATATGTGTCAGAAAGTGTTACAATTTTTTCTTCAATATTTATGTTATCTAACTTATAATCTTCCCCAAAAGGCTCGTTTATGGGAAGATAAGAATTAGGTTTGATGTTTTCTAAGTCCAGTGTTGATAATGATGAGATTATGTTGTTTGCTAATATGTCATATCTGTCACAGCTTACGATTATAACACCTCTCAATCCATCGCCATATTGTACTGATGTGTGAGAGTGGTACCAAAATGATCCGCAAGTATCTTTTGGGATGGTTATATTATAAATATATACCTCGTTAGGCTGAATAGGATCCTGCGTCACGTAAGGAACACCATCATTTTCATTTCCTATTCCAATAAGACCATGGAAATGTATAGTTGTTTTACAGTATTCTTTTAAAAGTTGATCATCCTCGGAAGCTTTGAGGTCCTCTGGTGAGCAGATATGGTTCTTAACAGTGAGATGAAGGGTATCCCCAGCTCGTATATTAATAACTGGACCATATGTATTATCACTACCATTAATTGATATTACTCTTTTGTTTGAATTAATAATATTGCTAGTAACATCAAACTCGATATCATGTGTAGTTGGATTGATCTCCGAAAAGGCCGTTACATATCGCAATAGCAATAATGGTAAAACCACAAAATAAACATTTGATATGGGGGATGTCATTATTGATACATTTAAAAATGAAATTGATATGGTATTATCTTACAAGAATTGTTTTTGTTCTGTATAATTGATGAGACAGTTGAGTATCGTTACGTTTTTAAATGAACCCCTGATTGTGCTAGAAGGTTACCCTGTGTGAGAGTAGATGTCAGGACCAAAGGGATTACCATCTACGACGAGAATAGAAAGGCCATGGACGCAAGAAAAGAAGATATGTATATAATAGGACGAAGTGCATCAATTGTATACGAGAGAAGTTACTGCTGTTAACTTCTATGGTAGATTAGAGAACAAGTATGTAATAAGGTTGGATTAAGCTTATATAAACCACACATTATAATAATGACAGAGAGGGTATTCTAACTATATAAGAATACCGTGATCTAAAGAATAATATAGTAGTAATCTTCAGATTAAGATTACCTGCATCCGAGAATCAGAAGCTATAAAGTTCAATATATCATACTGATTGGGATTAAAAAAAATTAAAAAAAGAATGGTTGCTAAGAGATTCGAACTCTTGCATCTTACGATACCTGAGTATTCCTAGCTGAATGCTAGTAAAGAATCCGTAGATATCTTGAATCAGGCGCCTTAGACCGCTCGGCCAAACAACCACTTATTTGTGAAAAAAAGGTAAGAATATCTATCTATAACGTGAGTAAATTTTGGAATTTGAGTGCACATTCGTGTTTAATTGTATTAAATATGTCACCAGTTCTACTATTGTAAGATATAATCTTGTGGGTCAATTATTTTATTTTAAAGAATGTTTGTAATGTTATTTTCTTTGCTCTATAGGAGCAGAAATGAACAAATCGATGTTAATTCTAGTTTAGTTCTTCACAGCAAAAATGGTAAACAGGAGCAAATTAGTGTTTAATGTTGTATGTATCAAGGATGGAGCGCTTTTCATACCTTTCTTGTAAAAAGAGAAATTGCTGTGTATTCAATTTAAAAAAAAAAATAAATGCATTTGCAGATTATATAAATTTGACATCTCCACATTATTGTCACATATTGTAGTTCTCTGCCGTCTCTATCATAAACATTACTAACTTGATTGAATATTTATTAAATATACATATACATAGTTATATAAAAATATGTAATAGAAAAACTGAGGATAATCCTATTAAAAACAAAGAGAAAAAGGAGCTCAAACGAATTGGAATTAGTAGGTTGTTTGTTTGCCAGTTTTTTGTTCCATATATCTAAGCAGGAGTTAATGACTTCGAGCATATTCCCTTTTCTATTTGTTGAATTCATCTAGACCACGTTGATATCCTTGGTCCCATTCCCACATAAAACTGCTATCACCTTTAGCCGCCACGTATTCTCTTCTTCTCCTTGCAGTCCAAGATTTCCATCTACCAATTCTTGAATTATCTAAACCATTGAATCCTTGAATATCGCTAACAGCTTGCCTTATAGCATCTTCAAACCTCCAATGTTCAAACTTACTACCTTTCCCATTCCAATATTGGATATGATCTGCAATAATTTTATTAACTGTATTTTGATCAATAGATTTAACTGTTTTTGACCTTAAAAGTAAATTTTTCTTTGAGACTTGTGGTATGAATCCCCATTCACCACCATCCCCCCATTTAAATTGTAAAGTCCAAAAATACCAACCGAAACTTGCCATCTTGGGGAAAATATTTGTTTGCATTGTACCGAAGTTTGAAATAAATACATTACGATTACCATTTGTACGTTTCCAAGTCTCTTCATCTAAAACACAGGAGAATTCACCTACAACAAAATCAGCTTTCCCTTTATCAAGTGATACTGTCTGTGGTAATTGATTTATGATAGTTCCCGCATCTTTACTTTTATCCTCATTTGAGAAACATCGATATACATGTGAATCGATTACTACATTATACATTAAATTGTTAGCGGAAACCCAATCTGACCATTGTTGAGGCCACCAACCATCTGAAATAATAACTGGTAAATTATTATCAATCTTAGAGATACTGCTAACAGCACGAGCATAATAAGATTTAATATCATTTGCACTATTATCAAAATAAGTCTCATTTACAATTTGTAAACCTGCAATATTTTCATATGGAACACATATATCTCTAGCAATAAATGGAAGAATCTCATCACACATCTTACTAACATATTTTGAAGTTTTGAAGAATACGGCAGGGTTCTGAATTATACCACTATGAGCTTCACTATTTGCACCACCTGGTAAAGCATGGACATCTATAAGAACACTTATATTATATTTGGATGCAGTAGTAATCAATTGTTTAAGATAATCCCAAGGTTTGGCATTAGCGTAGACTCCTGTCACAGGTTGGAAAGGTAAGCCATTTAAAAATGACCCATTATTGACATGCCAATAACCAATCGGTACTCTCAGCGAGGTGATATTTGCAGTATTACGTAAGAAATTCCAATCAATCTTTTGTAAATAACTTTGGTAGTGTTGTTTTAATTTGTCTGCAGTACCATTAGTACCAAATTTTGCAACACATTTAGAAACTGCATCGAATTCAGTATTACCACCTCCAACTTCATTGAATAAGTCGTCATAGATCCAGGACTCTAGAACAAATAAAGAACCTAGATTAACACCATAATTAACTCTGTTTCTATAGATGGTTCTCTTATCTACATTCAATGCATTACTTAAAACAACATCTGTGGTAAAGTCCTTTTTCTCAAATTTTTCCTTAAGAGATTTAAAGAGTGTCATGTTATAATAGATATTTAAAGTATTGAATACTTTCTAATTGATTGAATCCTTTAAAGGAAAGTGATTTAAAACTTCGAAAGAGTAAAGTGTATAATAAGCCTCTTGTTCCCTAAAAAAAAAGGTCAATTTTGTAAGTAAACAAAAAAATAAAATTAGAAAGGCTTCGTTGATGGAACAAAAACGACAAAGACATTATACATTTTATTGTTGTAGACGCCGACGCCAAGTTTTACGACAAATGTTGTGCTAATTCTCAATAATTGCGAGATGAGTAAACATATAGGAAATGGAGCCAATCTCAAGCAATAATTCGGTGACTAAGCCCATTTTTCACTAAACTGTTTATACGGTAATTTTAAAAAAAACAGAGAGCAAAAAATGTAATTACATCTAAACGAACTAACAAAGTAGTACAATCTGAATATGGTTCCCATTTAATGAGCTTGTGAAGGTACTAAAATCTTTATAGTTCCATGAGAAATACAACGATTTAAATAAGAATACCTCATCGCAAAGCTATTTGAAACTAAAGATTCAAATTTTCTTCCATAATTAAGCAATTGAAACCAAACAAAAAAGATCTATGCTAAGCTAAGATGTATTTCAGATTATTATTCCAAGAAGAAGGAAAGAAAGCTTCCCCAAATAACAATAGATCTGAAAACTCAATACTTGACTTCTAATCTTTAATCTAAGCATTTCTTCGAATGCAGATACTTACTTAGGGAATTTTTTAAACAAGAGAACAAAAATTCCCATTTGGGAAGAATTGTTTATTTCATTGATCTTGCTTGACTTGAATAGAACTGAATGACAATCAATATTTGCAAACGTTTCACACGTTCAACCTACAAACGTATACAAACGTATAACTAAGTTCATTTTCGAACGGTGATTATTCATACATTTATTAATTGCAACAATCACGGAAGAGAGCAATGATATATTAGGCAGACTTTAAATATGCTATCGTTTTTGATATGTGTTGTTCCTTCAAAGATATAATCAATCAAATGGGATATCAATTATAATGAGTATTATAACGTTTGTAAACAATTTAGTAAATTATCACTTTCATTTTTTTGTTTACATAACTAATAGTATCTGTAAGTTTTGTAATCGCTACCAAAATGTAAAAAAAAAAAAAAAAGTGGAAAACTGTGTTGTTTGGCCTATATTTAAAATTTCCTTACTTGTATTAAAATTAGAATAATTAGAGTTTCCAAGGGTATAATTGTAGTGGTAAGTGAATAAATCAACAATATGGACCCTTTTTTTAAGGTATGTTACAAATAATATACAAGCTCTATATCTATATCCTGTTTTAATATCTACAATATTGTCTAGTAAATTTCATGAACGCGTATTGCGTTATCCGATACCAAATCTGTGACAGTAATTATGAAAGTTTTTAGTAAAAAGAATAAATAAAATTAAAATAATTAAACTAGAAATTATGTAGAAGGGATAAAAAAAAAGGGTAATTATAATTAGGAATATTAAACATTAAAAAATAATAGAAGGTTTCTTTTTTCTTGTCAAAAGTAAAAAATTAAAAATTAAAAGGTTATTATCATTAATTCCCAAAGTTTCTTGAAAATATTTAAATCAAGAGAAAGAAAAATTGGTTCATAAAAAAAAAAGGGCAGACGTCAGGTAAAAAAAAAAACAGATGTAGAGAAATCTCTTGATTAATTTTCTTCTTTCTTAGTTAACTTTAACTTATCTAGTGGTGATTTAGATTTCTTTTTTTCTTCATTACCAGAATCGGATTCAGATTTCTTTGAGGTAACACTAGCGGCAGAACCAACGGAAGGTAAAGGATCTAATTCAGATTCGGCACCTAAGGTATCTAAGCCCATCTTTTCTAAACCGACATATTGAACGAAGACTAACCAAACAGCAGGTAAGACACCTAAATAAATTAAATCAATGATACCATAAAAGATATGTTCAGAATCTGGTACAATAACATTACCAGCTTCAGATAAACCGAAACAAATTGGATAAATTAACCAAATGAAAGCGTTTAAACCAAACATGTAAGTGAAGATTTTAGTAACATCTTCGCCTAATCTTTTAGTTAAATTTTTAGTTGTAGTCATTAAAGAGATTAAAGTGACAATAATTGAAGCAGTACCAAAAGTGTAATAACCCCACTTATAAGTAGAATGAACCACACAAGCGACTAAATAACCAATGACGAATAATTCAGTAAAGAAACAATTGAAGATAATATGCCAGATTGGAGTCTTACCCATTAAAGATAATTGAATAACAGGCCATGGCATAGCTAAAAACCAACCAATTAATCTTGAATAAAAAATTTGTCTTGTACCTAAATTAGTTTCTTGAGTTGAGACTCTATTACGATTATAAAGAGCAACAACTGGAGCCCAACCTAAGTTTGAAGCCATTGTAAAATAATTGACAGCCATACATGCGTATGGGATAATGATAGTATAATAAACAAATCTTTCGTTAGCTGGTTTTTTAAACATTAATAATATAGCAACAATACAGGCAAAAGTATAAATACAGAAAACTGTAAATAACCAATCGGAACCTCTACTAGTAATATGGAAATCTGCTTTTGCAGGTCCATTAACCTTTAAAGCTTCATTCCCACCTCTTTTAATTAAATCTAAATATTCAGACATTTTTAAATATATATTTATATTTGTTGATCTGATATATATATGTATATAAAAAATATAAATTTTTAGTAAAAAGATAGAAAAGATAAATAAAAATGAAGTAAACAGTTAATAAATCATTCTGTTTATATAGGTTTTTCTTTTTTGAAAAAACTTTATAAACGTCTCTTTCTCTCTCGAGAGACAGTAAGCATGAAAGAACCAATAATCATTGAAAGTTTTCAAAAAATATATATATATAATATTGTTGCTGTTTAAAGGGGGGGGGGAGGGGAGGAGGATAAAATATATTTAAATATTACCTAATAGAGACAGATTAATTAATAATTTAGTTAAATTATAAGGATATTTTTTTTCTTTTCTTTCTTTCTAAAAAGTTCTATGTAATATAATAATAGTAATACGTTATTAAGTTAAAATACCCGGAGAGAAAAGAAATAGAATGTTTAAGACGATTAAATATGAAACAAAAACAAACAAACAAACAAACTACGTAACCTGAACAACTATGTCAAAAAAAAAAAAAAAATGCAAGATGCAAACAAAAGTATATGCAATGCACATCACATAATACTAATAGCAATAGTATTATACAAGGCAGAAGAAATACTAACAAAAACCCTTAAAAGTTTACGGTATTAACGGGGTGATATAGAGATGATTCAAATAATTAATTAATTAAAATAGTAACGGTAGTTATGATCAACAAACAAACAAACAAACAAAACAATATATATATATATATATATGCAGGGATAGAAGTTAATTGAAATGGACCCCCTTTCTAAAAGAAAACGCCGAGGTTAAGTATATGTTATAATAAAAGAGTCATGTTAACCAAATTAAGTAATGCGTAAATTCGGTGTATTATTGACAAAGTGGGATGTTAATCCAAGTATATATGTAGTAAGTGACAACGACACACTCACCCACACTAAAATGAATTTCTCCGGGGTGACTGCACTCTTTCCAGTTTAATTTTTTCTCCCCCATACAACGGCATGCACAAATGAAATAATTAACGCGGGTAAATATATATATATATATATATATATATATATATTATGTACAGACCAATCATATTAAATTACAACCATATGGGGATATACAATGACAGGTCAGTAACGTGGTAATTGAGAGTACTGTCACATATTATATCAGTTTATATGATTAATGATTAATCTCAATATCACGTGATACACACGTGACACGCACGTGACACCCACACGCTCCATATAACTACTAATTATACCAAAATAGTAACAAAACACAACAAATTTGTTAATTTAGAAATAAAATACAAGAAAAATACAATTTCGTATAAAGATTGAGATTAGGAGAGAAAGAGAGATGTCAGGGCTCAGCCACTATTCCGAGCTCAAAATATATTGTAGCATTGCTAAACACACCATTCACCCAATTTCCGCGTGTGTATGTATGCGGCACACCCATACACCGCCCACATGAATAAACGGTTTTCACTAAAATTGTTGAAAATCAAAGCAAACGGACCACCACTACTCTCTAAACGACCAATAACAACAAAAAAGAGAAGTACGTTAACCTGCATAAAAGAAATCAACCACACAGTGAAATATATATATATATAGTATTAATCTAAACGAACCACACCATTTAAAATATTACTACACACTCACGCACGCACATACTTACGTGCGTACAAATAGTAAATGCATAAGAAGAAACTACATTTTCTTTACTTAAACGAGAACTAACCTATCCACCCACGTACGTACAAACAACTACTTATTTTTTATTTTTTTTCTTCTATAAATACTAAGAATACTAATAATCCCTGACAACAATTTCCTACTTTCTACAGCATTTTGTAAGATACACACACACACACACAGATCGTACCTTTTCAGGGCCAAAATCACAAAGAAGAAGTTATTTTACAATAATCAACGAGAATTCAATTGAATTTTCAAATGAATTAAAATTCGTTTGCTTGGCGATTCACTCACACTCATTATGAAATCAGTCTTCAACGTTAAAACAGGCAACAAACAACAATTTCCTTTGAAAATTCAATTTGCTTGTTATACGTATATCAGATTTCGTTTAATTTTAATTCTCTTGAAGAAGGAACCTGACATTAACATACGATCCCTTGCGTTCAGTTAATGAAATTTTGTTGGTTCCTATAATATATACAGATTGATTATTCGTTGTATATTGAATTGTCTGCATTTTATTAGAATTTGACGCCGTTTATTAGTTTATATGTTTAATATTCTCCTTTCGAATAGTGTCGTCAATTTTAATTACTACATATTATACGGTTAACTAATTAGTAAACATTTTGTAGATTCGTCTGTTAATTTAGAAAATCTTAATGAACGACGAATATACTTCTTTTTCACTTTTTTTTACCCCTCATATTATTATTTCGACAGTCCATTGAAAAAGTATATAAATATATGTTCTATCACTTTAAATTAATTGATAGTACTGTCAATCCAATCATTCTCTTGTAATAACATAAATATTAATAAGAAATAATAATAAAAAAAAAAAGTAATTTGATCACATATACATCCGTCTTTCGCTTTTCCCAATTCAAAATAAATATGTCAGATTTACAAAATAATATTAAATTTCATACTTTATTACCACAATTAAATTTTAATGCAAATGATATTGATATTGCTTGTAAAGATAAATTAGATAAATTTACATTCAGTAACAATAATAAAATTTTTATTTTTGCTAGTGAAGAAAGATTAAATAATCAATTAATTCCACCTTCTCCACCTCTATCTGCTGATAATTCACCACGTTCAATAAATCAAGAAATGATCGTTCCTATGATATTAAAAGTTCAACAAGATCAATTAATTAGTACATACACTCCTCCATCACCAACTTTATTACATAGTTTACCCACAACAGCAACAACAACAACAACAACAAAACGTCGTAGTCGTCGCCATGTTTGTAAGACTTGTACAATGGCTTTTACAACGGCAGGTCATTTATCAAGACATAATAGAATTCATACAGGTGAAAAAAATCATACTTGTCCACATAATGGTTGCGGACAAAAATTTAGCAGACATGATAACTGTATTCAACATTATAGAACTCATTTAAGAAAGAAATCTCGTAAATGAAAATGGCCGTTGATACTTTTTTTTTTTCACTTCCTTTAATTCTACCATATTTAAATTATATATTCCTATCACTCCTTTATAAAGTAAATTTTTTTGAAAAAAAATAAATAAGTTACACACACACACACACACACAAATACTTTATTTTTCTCTCTTTATGCGCATATATACAATAAGTTCTACTTCATTATTTTTTTTTTTTTCAGTTTTTAAGGAACAACTTTTTCTTTTGGGAGAATTCGATGAGCTGTAACAGTTTGAAAAACTGAAATAACACACACACACACACACACAGAAGAATATATGAAGAGATGAGTACGCAAGTCGAACCGATTATTTGTAATACTTGTTTAGGCAGTAACGATGATGAACTTACTTTAAATAAAATTCCAAATGGTTTACAATGTAAAATATGTACTTTACCAACAACGTTATATCATTTCAGAAATTTAGATTCAAGAAATATAATAAAGACAAAAATTTGTTTTAATTGTGCAAAACAAAGAAATTGTTGTCAATGTTGTATGTTAGATATGAAATGGCATATCTCATTGTCAATGAGAGACAAATTAATTTCATATTTACATGGACAAAATGAATTAAATTCGATGACTCCCGAAGCTACAAATGTTATGATGAAAAGATATTTAGCTTTACAAAATGGGAAACTTGGTGGTGCCAAATTTACTTCAAATTCAAATGCCCTTGAAGATTTATTAACCAAAGAATTAGAAAATTCAATAACAAAATTGGAAAAAGATTTAAATTCTAATAAGAAAATCACAACTAGCATTAATCAAGATATAGATATTAAGTCTGTTCTGGCTCATTTACCATTGACTCAAACTTTGGAAAATGCTCAATGTTTATCATTCTTCCTTTATAATATCGATTCATCTATCCCCGAATGGAAGATTAAAGATGCTGTAACATCATTGGTTGGATCAGATAAATGGAATGATAAAGAATCAAATAGTATCATTGTGAATCATAGAGCTAATGCTGGCGGGATAAAATTTACTAATCAATCTTTAGCTGATAAGTTTATACGTTTACTCACCACGAGTCAAACTCCTTATATTGTACCGAATAGTAAATTAATGAGAGGTATATTAATGGTAGATCAATTTAAAATATTTGTTGTGCCTTGGAATTCGGGATTCACAACGGGATCATTTGGTACCACTAAAGAACAATCTTTAAAATTAGCTCGTAGTTTAAAAAAATTAATTATTTCAGAATCTGAAATTGTTACAAAATCCTCTAACGTCAATGACAACGACAATGACACAGGTAAAAAAAGACAAACTAATAAAAAAATTAATAAGAAAAAGAAAAAACGTGTAACATCTTTAAAATTATAATTAAGATTCTTTTTCCTGCAATAATAATAACAAAATTTACTCAAGAGCAATATATATATATATATCACTAAAATATGTTTGGTTTCTTACCATTTTTGCTATCATTACACCTAAAGATTGCTAAGACATATAATAGAAAACAAACGGCACAAAAAAATTCTATCTTTGCCACATTATATAATCATGGAGAACCTACAAATCAAACATTGAAATTTACTTTCCCAGATTCTAGATTCAATTTAGATAATGAAATCATTGAACCGGATATAATCTTATATATTCAAATTTGGCCATTTTTATGTATGATTCTGATCCTAAGTTTCATTTGGTTAATTTACAAACAAACTAAAAGACACCAAAATAGAAAAATTTACTTAAATGATGAGATTACTACCACGAAAACTTCACAAATGTTTACTCATGAATTACCGGCGGCACCAGTATCATTATTGATTTGGAAACATCAATTACCATCATTCCATGAATTGGAAGAATTAGAGACATTTACAACGGCTTTGCCATCTCGCGGTGGCGGCCTCGAATAATAAATTGTTTGGCCACACAAACATATTCAACTAATCTTACATACAAGTATATAAGATATGCAGACAGAAATCAATAACAAGACTTGAGAAATCAATTTAGAATTACAGTGTCCGTTTAAGTTTTTATAACAGTTGCACATATATATTTATATTTAGTATATAGAAAGAGAATAGATCAATGTCTACTTATCAAGGTATGTTCAAGAATATGAATCTGCAGAGGTAAAAAGAAAGCAAGCACTACAATGTTAATTAACTCTCTTTATCTTTTGGCAAATATGTTTCCCCTCCCCCTCAACCATAGTGAAAACTAACAAAATCTTTTATTTGTACTGAATTAGAAGAACATAATACCGAGAATCATCCACAATTAGATAGTACTTCATCGAGAAGAGATACACGAACAGAATTCCGTCGTCTCTATGGAGAATTGAACCCACAAGACCCACAACTGATTGCTTTGTTATCCTCCTTAATACCTGATACTTTACAAGAACAATGGTCACAAAAACCTGAAGATGGGTGTACTCTGGAATTTATCGATTCACTACCGAGAGTATCTATCGGTACAATTAAAAAAGATGAACTTTGTTCCATTTGTTTTGAAAATTTTCATGATGACGAATACCCATTACTAGTGAAATTACCTCATTGTGGACATAAATTTGATTTACAATGTATCGCAGTATGGTTAGGCACAAACAGAACTTGCCCAGTCTGTAGAGATAATGTTATGGAACAACAGGATAAATTGAAGGGACTAGATACTTCGAAAGTTGAGCTTGAAGAGGACTGGGGAATGTACGGCTAAGTGTTACATTTATTTTCATACTCTAGATGTTCAATTATGTTCTCTACTTTATAGTAGCGTGTCTCACCAAAAAGTTGAAAAATTTTTATCGAAATTTTCGATGGCCGATGATGATTTCATTAAGAAATTGATTTTTCTTCACTTTCTCTTGCAATGAAAAAGGACCAACCACATAACAAACGAGTTAAATACTTATGTATATATATATATAAATCTCCGTAGAAGAATAGATACGTAGACTAAAACAAGATATCATCGCCACCATGGGTAAGAGTAGTAAAGATAAGAGAGATTTATATTACAGAAAGGCCAAAGAAGAAGGTTACAGAGCTAGGTCTGCATACAAATTATTACAATTGAATGAAGAATTTCATTTCTTAGATAGTGAACATAATTTGAAGAAAGTGGTAGATTTATGTGCTGCTCCGGGGTCATGGTCACAAGTTCTATCAAGAAAGATGTTTACTGAATCCAAAGAAATCGATAACAAAGATAAAAAACTAATTGCTGTAGATTTGCAACCGATGTCTCCAATTGATAACGTTATAACATTACAAGCTGATATCACACATCCAAAGACTTTGGCTAGGATTCTAGAGATTTTTGGTAATGAGAAAGCTGATTTTGTTTGTAGTGATGGTGCTCCCGATGTTACTGGTCTACATGATTTAGATGAATATGTTCAACAACAATTAATTATGAGTGCATTACAGTTAACTACTTGTATATTGAAACCTAACGGTACTTTTGTAGCCAAGATTTTTAGAGGTAGGGATATTGATATGTTATATTCACAATTAGGATATTTGTTTGATAGAGTTGTATGTGCTAAACCAAGATCTTCAAGAGGTACATCCTTGGAGGCCTTCATTGTATGTTTAGGTTATAATCCACCATCAAATTGGGAACCAAAATTAGATATAAACAAATCTATTGAAGAGTTTTTCAGTGGTTGTACAATGAGTCAATTATCATTATCAGATGATAATGAAGAAAAATTACCTCAATGGAAGGATGGTCAAAGAGATATTGCTGAGTTCATGTCCTGTGGAGGACTTCAAAGTTTCGATTCAGATGCAACATACCATTACGATGATGAAATACTATCTAATTTGAAAGATAAATTGTCATTGGATCCTGTACAGAGTCCAACAAACCCACCTTACAAGAAAGCGCTGGAATTGAAGAGAAGCGGGAAACTGACAAGAGCAGTATAAACCTACCATAACAATCTTCCACAACTTTCCCCCCAAATACAACATAAATAGCATTCTGTAATATCTAAATATAAATACAACTTCACTTTTTAAACTTCTTCTGATCCAATTGCCAAGTTGCTGTTTTGGGTCTAAACTTTTCAACTTTTTTTTTTTTTGAAATTTTCACCGAAATTTGCTTTGTTTTGATTTGGAATCAATCTATGAAATCATTAAAAACAATAAAGAAATTGAACTTAAAAGTTTAGTGCGAATCCCTTTAGGAAAGCTCTTATAGTTTGCTTAGAATCAGGAATTGAATGTTGTTATAAAATTCTATAATTGTCGTGGAAAAAATTCAATATGACCCTGGATGAAGATATTATTGGACACACAGATATCCTGTCGTCGCCCTCGAAGAAAGGCAGAAGTCAAGCTAATGTGCATTATGGAAGGACACCCGTCACAATAGGTGTTGTATCGAGAAAGAGGAGACAATCCCCACGTAAGAATCTCATTGAAAAAGTTATTGTGCCCGAATCTATCTCAGAAGACTCTACAAGGACATACAAAGGTAAAAAACGAGGTAGAAAACCTAAATCCTATCATGACGATTCTTCAGAAGAACAAAATCAAGAATTAGACAGGAGCACCCCAACTAAAAATATTAAATTAGAGGTTAATTTAAAGATAAGTGCGGATAATATACTTCCTACTAGATCTAGAAGACCAAAGAGAGTACCACCTAAAGAACTTAGTGAAGATAACGATGACGATGAAGAAAACGACATCAAACCTCTAAAGAAGAAAAGAGGCAGACCGAAAAAGATTGTAACTACTGTAAAGGAAGAGGAACGTTCGAGGTTGGAAATAAGTCCTGTTCCGAAACGGAAAAGAAATAACAGTAAAAGAAGTATTAGTCCCGAAAACGGAAGATTATCAACTGAGTCTGATCTTATGATACCTGATACACCTACCAAAGAACCAACATCTATATTAGCTGAACAATCATTTACATCTCCGTTGAAAAAAGTCATCTTATCCAACTTAAAAGATTATAAACAAAATGTTTCCTTTAAGAATTTGAAATTAAACAAAGATTTTGAACCCACACGTCTTCCAAAAACCTATACCCCACAACATGTGAAACAATTACAAAATGAAAAAGTGGTAAGTAACTTTTTAGACACATTCGAAGGTTACTTTGATCAAAGAAAAACATTGAAAAGATCAAAGAATACCATAGCAATGGCTCCATCAATTGTTAGAGAAGAATTTGCCACAATTACCAATCTATTTAATAAAAAATTCCAGCGGTCTTCCAAGGATAAGTTAGAGGCTTTACAAAAACAACTCTATCCACAATATTGGTTTGAATTATCCCGTGGATTTACTTTGTTGTTCTATGGAATTGGATCAAAACGTTCGTTTATGGAGGATTTAGCCATTAATTATGTCTCTGTTAAATGTAGGCAATCGGAAATATATGATAATAAACAACTAGATAAAAATTACAAAAAGAATTACGATAAAGGTGTTCCTTGTGTTATTGTTAATGGGTATAACCCAACCTGTAACTATAGGGATGTCCTTAAGGATATCACAGATATAATTTTCCCAGAAGAAATGCTAAAAGTGGATTCTAAATATTGGGGGAATCATAGCATGTTACACATCCAAAAGATGGCAGAGTATTATAGAACACAGCCAGATCATGTCAAGATCATATTGGTTATTCACAACATCGATGGTCCTAGTATAAAGAAAAGCATTTTCCAACAAATTTTGAGTCAATTGGCTACTATTAAGCAAATTGCCATCATTGCATCTGCAGACCATATATACGCACCATTATTATGGGATGCCACGAAATCTCAAAATTATAACTTCATATTTCACAATGTGACAAATTATGAGGCTACTGATGTTGAATCATCATTCCAAGATGTTATGAAACTTGGTAAAGAGGAATCTAGTACGGGTGCTGAAGGTGCAAAGTTTGTTTTAGAGTCTTTGACGGTAAATGCCAAAAAACTTTACAAATTGTTATTAGAGACACAGATGGCAAATATGGAAGTAGAAATGAATGGGAAAGTACCACCTGTAAGACGTGGTACAATTACTGTTGGTATAGATTTTAAAAAATTCCATGATATGTGTGCATCAGAGTTTATCGTCTCCAATGAGGTATCTTTAAGAACCATATTAAAGGAATTCATCGACCATAAGATGGCATTTATAAAGAAAAGAAGTAACAAAGGTTTCGAAATTATATGGATTGCATACAGTTATGGTGAAATGAAGAAATTACTGGACACAACCTTAGCGAATATAAGTTAAAATTAAACAGAATTTACATTACTTGATAGATACAAAAAATAAATTCCGAGAGACCCTACGTCACTGCGCAAGCATACATTAGCACATATTTGTATATATATATATATTTATAGATTTTCTATATACATAAATAGTTGTAAACATTACCCAAATGCCTCATTAATAGGATACTAACTCAATATCATCCATTTATTTCTGTCTTATTTGAAATTGGAAAAATGGTCTTCGTGATTTATTCTAATTGCAACTAACAATTTCTTTTTGAAATTTCCACAGTTAAAGAGAAGAGAGCGCCCCTATGTAAAGTGCTAAAAAAAGAGAGAGGAACAAAAGAATAAATAGAATTCCGTTGTGTTAAGGTGCTTTCTCATTATATTTAGTTGGAAAAGATTAATTTTAACTGTACTCTGGGAAAAGTTTGAAACGGCTAGTGATCTTACATTGAGATTATCTGTTTACAATTGATTTGAACATTTTTTAAATCCTAAGAGTAGAACCCATTGAGTTTACTACTAAAGGATAGGGCTTTCGTTTTGTTTAAGTTTTAAAGTTGATCCCCAAGACCAACAACAACAGGCCATTCTTATAGAGAAATATTAAACAAATGTCGTCCAGTAATGCTACAACTAGATCGACAGTTGGATTTAGATCGGGTTCAGGTATAATGAACCCAGATTTTGATAAATTTAAACCGGGACATATCGTGAATGTGGGCTCTCATAAAGTTGAAATTGTGGCATACTTAGCAGAAGGTGGTTTTGCTCAGATATACACTGTGAAATTTATAGAGTTACTAAATGAATTAGACATTTTAAACAATGATAATGATACTAAAAAGAGAGATAATAATACATTGAATGTAGGTGATATTGCATGTCTGAAACGAGTGAAAGTTAATGACGATAACGGACTTAATGAAATGAAGAATGAAATTGATGTAATGAAGAAATTGAGCGGTACATCGAATATAGTTCAGTATTATGATTCCAATGCAACGAAATTACAGAATGGATCAACCGGTTATGAAGTATTTCTATTAATGGAACTTTGTCCCAACAAATCGCTCTTAGATTTTATGAATGATAGACTAGCTACCAAATTATCAGTTGATGAGATATCTAAAATCATGTATGATGCAACATTAGGTTTAGCTCAAATGCATTATTTATCTAAACCATTAATCCACAGAGATATTAAAATTGAAAATGTATTAGTGGATAAGGACAACAATTTTAAGTTAGCCGATTTTGGTTCTACAACTGGTCTAAACCCTATTGCATTAAATGATCAAGAAATTGCAATAGCTACTCAAGATATATTTATACACACTACTCCACAATATCGCTCTCCTGAAATGATTGACCTTTATAGATTTTTACCCATCAATGAGACTTCGGACATCTGGGCGCTAGGTGTATTTTTATTCAAATTATTATTTTATATTACACCATTTGAAATGACTGGTCAATTTGCTATTGTTCATGGTAGATTTGCATTCCCAGAAAATAAATACCCTGTAGAATTCACAAATCTTATCACAGCCATGTTGATGGAGAATCCACATATGAGACCAAATGTCTACCAAGTCTTGGAGACGCTCTGTAGATTTAGAAATGTTGATGTACCGTTATTTGATAAATATGGCCAGGGTTCTTACAATTTTCAAACATGTTCAGATTATAAGATAAAAGTGAACGATATACAGAAGAATTTGTTGACAATAGAACAATCACACTTAATGGGTACTCCAACTGATCTTAATCTATATAATGAAATTTTTACTAATCTGCATGAGGTGGTACCAAAAATTAATCATCCCGAATCATTAACAGTTATTGAAAAGATAAATGAAAGGAAAGTTTCAGATGTATCACATCTTTCAAATAATGAGAACAAACAAGAAATTACGAGCATACCTTTTAACAATAATACCAATGACGGTACACTTACAGTAAGGGGTAACAGTAATAATTTACAAACACAACCACAACCACAGTTCTATCAGGCTGGATTAGATGAAAGTAGAATCAGTAATGAAACAACTTATTATCCAAGCATCAATGAAATAAACGACTATGCAGCAAAGGAGTTTGGAGATAATATAAAGATTCTTCCAACGTCGCAACCAGAATCAAAATCAAATAGGAATAGTACTAGTGATAACAAGACGAATTTCAATATGTTACCTACCATTATTACTCAAAGTGAAAGAGATGTAAATACTTTTTTCCCATCAGGTAGAAATGATTCCATCCGTTCAAATGTTTTAAACAATGCAGGCGGTAATGGCGTTATAGAATCCGCACCTGAATATAACTCTAATAATGAACCTACTCGAAGTTCTACAAAAAGTAAGGCTCATAAACCTAACAACCCATTCCCATATTTCAAATCTGAGAATAATGTATCAGATAATGGTCAAGCATCAACCAATTATTTTATTGACACCACAAATACAGAACAAAAGAAGAGAAATTCATTATTGAACCCTGGAATGGGTGCATTTGAGACTCAGAGTCCAACTACTTATGATGCAGCCAGTCCTACGACATATGGTAATTTACATCCTCCTCCAAATCTTGATAATATCTTTGCCTCAACACCTAATATGACTGTTGGAATTCCACCAAAGAGTAATGAAAGTAGAGGTAAACAATTATTTCGTAATGCTGTACCTTCAGTCAATCATAATAACCACACTCATACTGCAAGTACAACTTTAAATCAACAACAATTTCAATTTTTACCACAATCAAATGAAACACGTTTCAATACTCAAAATAATGATAAAAAATTACCCAATGTTGATTTCCCAGACCTAATTGATTTAAAAGATACAACAACACCAACACCTCCACCTCTTCCTCATAAGAAACGCAATGATGAAATGAATATACCATTAAAAGGTGAACATAAACCTCTTGATTTAAGTATGAATGAAATGTCACTTTCTCCAGATATCGGAGATGAAGAAAGATCCAGAGGTATGAGACGAAGTAGAAGTGCAGGTATTAGAAGGACCTACAGCCAAGAAAGAGAGGGACCTCCTTTTAATAAGAATGATATGGGTTACAAGAGTAGCCATGGAGATTCCAATGTGGATGTAGATGGTAACAATGATTTAATGAGTGAAGAAAGTATCCAAGAGATGAAGACTCCAAATATTAAGAGAATGATTGAAGATGATCTGGTTAGTGAACATTCTAGCGAAAGTATAGATATAAATATGGATGCAGCTAAACGTAAGTCTAGTCTGCTCAAACCGACTTCAAAGGATTCATCTCCATCAATTACAGAAATAAACACAAAGAATCATACAAGAAATATATCTTTATTATCGGAGAATTCAGATATTGCTCCACTTAAGAAATTCGAAGATACAAGAGGTAATAACGCTGCAAGGTCAGGTCGTCATTCCTTGGACTTAAAATATGAAGAAATCAACTTCACTAGAAGGAATCAACCACATTTGGACAAGACATTACAAGGGATCCAAAAGGTGAAAACCAATCCACACAACCTAACTTCAACACTAAATGATTCCCAAAGCAGTAATGGTTCAACTACCAGTATAGACTCCAAAACAAGACCGTTATCGAGAGTTCGTCAATCGTTAGATATCGATAGACTCCGAAAGGAACAATTTGGAGGCAAATCCAAGACCAGTAAACGTTCTCTGTTCTCTATGTTTAAGTAGCTACACAATATATAATCATTAGAAGCTATTTCTACTCTCATATAACTCATATAATTAACCAAAAATGAGCTCACATCTAGTTCCCAAAAAATGGCTAGAATGAGCCATTTGTACATTTATTTACTGTTGTTGCTTAAAGAAGCACCGCGAAACTGAAAAAAATAGAGGAACGAAAATGAAAAATGAGGAAAAATACGAAATTTGCTCTTTCTCTCCTATTTTGTTACCTCATTTATCACAATCAACAACAACAACAAAGAGTAATAGAAATATATAAATATCAATTGTGTAAATACCATAGTGTGGTACCTTCAGTTGCGTTAGAATCTTATTATAGAGCGTGCGATTCATATTGTTCTTAGAAGTTAAAGAAATTGATTTAGTCTACGATTCTCCTTCTATATTACCTCCCCAGAAATGTTGCATCCAAAGATTGTAGTTGAGAGCTCACACGTTATGGAGTTTGTTCCAACGGTGAAGGAGAGAAGAGCCACTGGTCTAGATAAACAAAATTTCATCGTTGAAAAGATTGAAGACGGTATTGAGAAGATGTACTGGATGTACTATATCAATTTACCATACTATCTGATGTTGACTGCAGATGCCTATATCCTACATACTTTCATCCTAACAATGTTCAGTTTAAGTGTGTTTGGTATAGTGAAATATTGCCTTATGTTCTAATTGATATACTGAAATAATTAAAGGTTAATTTCATTTATCATTTTTAAAGCCATTGCATTATGAGAACAACAAAATAGACACTCAAAGTGAAGATTATCGAGTGTTTGTAATCGGTACCAGTACTAAATTAATTTATAATCCTACCGGTTCACTTCCTACAAGATAAATAGATACAGAAATTGTTATAGTTACAACTGGATCAACAATTATTACAATACGGGAAACTGAACAATACAACCTGTAGTCCCTCTCTCTCGTTTTTTCACACATATTTCTAATTTAATGAAATATCTAATTTATACATACATAATACCACATAATACACATATATATATGTACAATATTATTATTGATTCTTTCCCAAATTGTTTGCTTTTCTTTAAGTTTAGTTCATAGCCGTGTAGCTTATTTTTTTACCTTATGGCTATAAAATATAATGCAATAAAGGACTAATTTTTTTAGAACGAAGGTGGCAAAACTAACCTAAAACAACAAAGAGAGGAACTATATGAAGCTTTTAGAATATTGATTACATTCCAACTCCATCCCAGAATAATATTTAAATAATGGAAGCCGAAATCCTAACAAATATTAACGTTCCCAACGTCATCGATAGAGATGAATGTATTTACTGTTTTGAAACACCTGTTAACAATATCTCTGAGGGTCAAACGACAGCTGACCAGTTACATTCATTGAACGTATGTCTATCATGTTTTCAATCTGTTTGTGAACTACATCGGGAATTGCATATGAATGTCACCCAGAATTCCTGCGATACTGTGCATAACAATTATTTACAGGTAGCAAAATTAGAGAAACCAAAGAAGGAATCCGACGATGAAGGTAATACTACCCCAACAAAGAAGATCAAATTGCAAGTTACAGAGAAATCTGAGGATGAATTATATGACACAGTATGGAAATTGTTGCAAGTCGATGGTGAAAAGATCGAGACTTTATTGGACAGTGAATCCCTTGATGCTCAAGGCACCCCTGAGAAGATAGCATCTATTCTAAATGCCAAATCTCAACAATTAGCTGATCAAGCAAGTTCTTGGGAATTAGAGATACATACATGTGAACACTCTAGAAATTTTAATGTTGATACAATTCCTATTTCGAAAGTGGATACTACCAAATGTAACGATTGTAATTTAGATTCAAATTTATGGTTATGTTTATATTGTGGGAATATTGGCTGTGGTAGAGAACAGATAGGTATCGAGGGTCATTCACACGGGTTGAAGCATTATGAGACTCATAAGGATCATTGTTTGGCTATTAAATTGGGTTCATTAAGTGAGAATTCTAATGATTTATATTGTTATCAATGTGATGATGAAGTCAAATTTAATGATGGTAACAAGACTTTATCATTAATCTTGACCAAATTTGGAATTGACATCTCAAGTAAGATGGCTACTGAAAAGACTTTAACTGAGTTACAAGTGGAACAAAACATGAATTGGGACTTTAAGATGACAGATTCTCAAGGTAATCAATTAGTTTCTTTACAAGCGAATGATGAACTCGGATGTGGATTATTAAACCTTGGAAACTCATGTTATTTGAACTCTGTCATTCAATGTCTAATTAATGATGGTGTATCTCATTGGGGGGAACAATTAATCGAAGACATCGGTGTCGAGTTCCCAATGGACGTCGTGTATCCTAGTAATAATTTGAAATGCCAATTAATTAAACTAACTAATGCATTAAAAATGACACCTGACCAATACCCACAAGGGATTAAACCTCGTACCTTTAAGAAATGTATTGGTGGTAACCATGAGGAATTCAGTTCAAATAGACAACAGGATGCAATGGAATTTTTAACATATCTGATTACACAATTAGATAAAAAATATTTCGATAAAAGATCTCATACTACCGATGATATTAATAATAATCCAAGTGATTTAATAAGATTCACTATGGAAGATAAATTACAATGCCAAACGTGCCATAAAGTTAAATATTCGTATGATACTGCAGAAACATTACAATTACCATTATTAGAGAATGATGACATACAAGATATAAAAGAACGTTTGTCAAGTTTTTTTGCTAATGAAACTATTGAATTTAATTGTCCAAATTGTCACTCAGAGATGGGTAATGTTGCCACAAAACAAGCTCGTATGAAGACCTTCCCTGATACATTAGTATTAAATCCAATTAGAATAAAATTGGTTAATTGGACGCCGGTAAAAACTAGTAATGAGCTATTATTACCAGGGGTTGATGATCCCGAAGAAACCTTAGATATTAGTCAATGGAAAGCCCATGGGTTCGATTCGGATAAGGAAGAATTGATGGAAGATAACGAGACATCAGAATTTAAACCTAATATGGAGACAATGTCACAATTGAAAGAAATGGGTTTTAGTGAAAATGCCAGTATGAGAGCACTGTATGCAACAGGGAATCAACCTGGAAACACTGAGTCTGCTATGAATTGGTTATTCCAACACGTAGATGACGCTGATTTGAATGATCCATTTGAACAGTCACCAGCGGGAGACAAACAAAACAAGAATGAAGTTGACTCTGGTGCCTTAGATAGTATGTTAGGCATGGGATTAGATGGTAAATTATCCAAGAAAGCATTATTATTGAATCAAGGAGATGTCAATCGTAGTATTGAATGGGTATTCAATAATATGGACGACGATGGAGAAATTGACGAAACGAGTACCACCACTAATGCTGGGGATAATAAAAACGAGGCTAAAGAATATGGATATACTGAACCACCACGTTATAAATTGAGAGGAGTTGTTTGTCATAAAGGTAATTCTGTTCATTCTGGACACTATGTTGCATTCATTAGGAAAGCCATCCCTGATATGTCTGAAGAACAATGGGTACTATATAATGATGAAAAGATTGTCTTAGCACAGGATACTCAAGAGATACGTCAAAATGGGTATATCTATTTCTACTCTCGTTCTTAGGAACCAAGAAGAAGAATATTTTAGAAACAGTATTATTTAAAATGTGAGTAACTGAAATATAACTTTTATTTAAAAAATGATCATAATAAAGTATTAAAACAAAAGTACAAATGAAAAACTACATATATAGATATACTTGTTTAAAATTACAATAGAAGAGCAGCTAGACCAGCGAACAACAAACCTGAAGAAGCACCAACGTATTCGGCACCGTTCTTTGCAGATGAAGAGGTCTTAGAACTAGTAGAGTTACCACTGTGAGAAGTAGAAGTACTGTTCTTTGAAGATTCCTTTGTAGAAGAGTGAGAAGCAGAAGAAGAAACGTGAGTAACAGAAGAACTGTTTCTAGCTTGAGAGACAGAAGAAGTTTCTTCAACGGTAATATTACTTGAGGCAGTAATGGAGGCAGAGACAGATTCAGAAACAGAAACAGAAGCAGAGACAGATTCAGAAGCAGAAGCAGAAGCAGAAGCAGACTCGGTTTCGTTACTAGAGGCACCAGCGTTTGCTCTTTGTAGAGCCGGTAGTAATCTAGTTGAGTACCATGGTAAGTTAGTAATAGTAGCGGTTAAAGCGGCAACATCTAATTCTGTGAATAAAGAAGTGTAAGATTCATCAGTGTAAGTATTTATTTGAGCATATAGAGATAGAACTTCAGGTGGTACTTGGAAATTGGAAGAACCGGAGGTCTCTAGAGATAAGTAGTCAGATACGTGACTTTCAATATCATTGATAATAACTAATAAATCAGCTGTTTGTTCGGCAGTGACATCGGCGGCGTTAACGGCGGAGATAGCAGCAATAGTAGAGGCTAAAATAGAAGATTTAATTGAGACCATTTTGTTAACGATAGTAAGTGTTATTTGAGGTTGAAGATTTTAAAAAGAAGACAATAATTATAAAAATAAGAAGGAAAAACACTAAATAGTACAAGAATTGAGGAATGAAAAAAAAAAAAAAGATTATCTAAATGGTAAGAAAGTTAGTCAGACCAATATATATATATATATAGTTGTATCGAGGAAAAGAAAAAAATTAAATTAAATTAAATTAAATTAAAATATATGTAATCATGATGTACACACACGAAAACGCGATTATGGATTTTCATTATTAAATGAAACTTCATAAATGAAAAGACCTTTATCTTCATCAATTATATGGACAAAGACAGCAAGATCTAACAATAAAGTGATAATACCGCGACAGTTTCTCTACCCCTATCTTAGTACTATTAAAAACAGAATACAATTTTTTTTCACATTGTATTTAGCATGGTTTTAATCTTCCAGACAATGAAATTTTATTCATGGAGAACTATACAAATATATAAATATTTAATGGGAAAATGTGGATTCACACATACAAATGATTCGAGAGAGAAACTACGAGATAATTACTTGAAGAAAGTCTAGACTCTCTCGAATCGAAATGAACAAGAAGAGAGATAGGCTGTGTGTGTGTGTCACTCTCTATTTCCGTATCAATCTATATTTGTCTGCCCTTTCTGCATCAGTCTATGCATCCTCCCATTACTTGTCTATTTTTAAAAAATACATTCAATAGTTGGGACACCCACTGACAAACTGCGCAAATACACATATCGATTGAGTTGTGTCCTAGTATATAAGAGTGAGTGAATATTCATTACATGCATGAGCTGGTGCAATCTGGTTGGTCAATTGACCGTATATGCTGATGTAAGGGAAAACACAATATATAAATGTGCAAAAGAAAAAATATATATACAATATTTTGTTGGGTGTTTAACCGAATTTAGCGATGTGGTAGAGATATTTTGAGTTTATGTGTGCTTGGATTTACATTGTAGTGTATGTATTATTGATGAGACATGTGCTATGTGTAAGGAATGTTTCGCGTCTGTCCGGGAGATTTACTGTGTGCAACGAACAACTGATGATGTCTCTTCAGCTAGTATTGTTGGAAATAATAAAGTTTAAAACCCAATTTGGTAGTCCGTGCGCTCAATTTTGTCTGTTTTTGAACAAAAAGTTGAGACACAAAAAGAGACCAAAGTGAGTTTCCGTTTTTAAAATTTTATTTTTATTTCCAAATTTGGTAAAATTTGGCGTTTTTCTATAATTGTCCGTAGAAATGTACTTCCCTGTCCCCCCCCAAAAAAAAATTGTGGCTGAGGGTTTAGTGTAGTGTATGGGTGTTCTGTGCTATTTTAAATTTTTTTGTTGAGCATCGGGCTTGTTCACCCATACACCGCATAGCAAACCGATTTCCCTTGCTTCGGGCGGGAAAGGAAATGGTAAGTCCGGGAGTGAAACCCTAATGCCCTGTTTGCGTTGTGTATGTAGCAGACATTAGGGCTTGCGATTTGTTAGTAGTAGTTCATTTTTTTTCCCAGATATAGTATATACATTTATAGAATTAAAGATTTTGAAAATAATAAGATGGAAAACGAAAATAAAGGGCCCTTTTTCAATTAACAGTAATGCTTATGCAATATTAAGAAAGGAAGAAGAAATTGGTATATACGTACAATAGATATTTTTAAATTTTCTTATTTTTACTAGAGGTTTTCAAAAAGAGTTAGAGATAGAAATAGAGATCGAGATAGTAAGTTAATCATGTCTGGTTTATTATCTAGTAAAAGTAAAAGTAGACGTCCAAAATTTTTATTTTATCTACAAGTTAATGAATTAGTTAATATTCCACAAACTTCAGGATATTGTTACGTTAAATGGAATATTAGAGATGGTACAGGAAGTAATAAAAATTCAACTTCCATAATTGGTGATGATAAACAATATAAAGTATCGAATCAAAGTAAAGGTTTAACTTCTAGAGTGAAAGTAACACATCATAGAGCTCAATGGAATTATAAATTAGATAGACCAATTCAATTAAAATTACAAGTTGATAGAAATAAAAATTTACATAGAAAGGATTTAGTATTAGATATTTATTTTGAATTTATTAATGATAATAAGCCTACTACAACTACAACAACAACTACTAATAGTAATGGTAATGAAGGTAATGTGACGAACAATTTACAAGAAAAAATCTCAAATAAGATACAATTAGGGAGAGTAATTATTAATTTAACGGAATATATTAGAGAGGATGAAATGCCTATTACAAATCGATTTCTTTTGAAAAATTCAAAAGTTAATTCAATTATTAATGTAACGTTGCAAATGAAATTAATTCGTGGTACGTATACTGATTTTAATTTGATACATTTAGGTAATGGAAATTCAACTTACACTACTAATAATAGTAATAAGAATGGTTCTGGATCTAGTTCTAATTCTAAAAATAAAATACAACCATTGACTTTAATAGATACTCATGCAACATCAGATTTAAGTGGTACAATAGCAAGTTCTTCTCCACTTAAAAGTTCACATTCTTCTAATGTAATGTCACCATTTACACCTGATGGTATTGTGAGTGGTGGACCTCTCACTTTGAAATCGGGTCAATCTTCAACAACAAAGGGTCTTTCAACAATTTCAACTTCAATGAATCCATTAGTGGATAGTCTTTATGCAAAGACATTCCATTTACCGTGGGATCCAAGACCTAATGAATTAAGTCCCAGAGAATGTGTTGAAGATATAGTGAAAGGTGGTGATGGTTGGGCTAAAAATGAAAATGGTATTAATTTAATCGATTTACAAGCTTTAAGATTACATGAATTAGAACTGGCTTATTATGCATCACATTCAGCGGATCCAACAGATTATTCAAATAGTAATATGATCATTGATCCAGGAAATTCAAATAAAATGGACAATCCAACAGAGGAATATTGGGATTCAATGGATAGAAGAGAATTTATGGAAAGAAGACAAGAGGTAACAACTTCATTGGCTAATGCAACATCATCTTTAAATGATAATCATCGATTGTCAGCAAAGAAATCAGAATTACAAGGTGGATGTGGATATAAGAAATCAAATAATGAAACTGGAGATATTTCAACAGCAAGAGATACTCGGAGTTGGTCCATTAGTCATGTTATGTCATGATTTAAATAAGCCTCAACGTGACTTTGTTTTTGTGACTGCTTTTCTACACTTCAAAAAACATCCGTACATCCAAATAGGCTTTTTTTGATTTTTTTTTTTTTACATTTTTTTTTAATTTTTTCCTTTTTTGGGCAGCTTTTTTCTAAGAAAGGACCGGAGAGAGAAGGGAACATGCATATTCTCTTTGTGGTTTTTTATTTTTTGATTCTGAAAAATTTCTAAAATTTGAATCGTAACAAGAAGTTAAGCCTTTCTCGATGTGAAAAATTATTCTAAGGATTTGAATTTTTTCTTAGACCTATGCTTTAGTTTCAAGTACCTTTCTCATCATCGACTCTCTTATACTGTACGGGGGTTGCTGTAAAATTCTATGTTTTCTCCTTCCTCATCATCGCTCAGTGGACTTTTATTGCTACTCTAAGGTTGTGTATTCTCTGGTATCATTCAATACATACCGAAGTTTGTATTATGGAATTAGACTACATTTAATTAAAAGTATCTATAACCTAACTTGGTAGTATTCTTAACTATATATAAAGATTGTTTAATTTTATTTTTTATTTTAAGCGTATTTTATTCAAAATCTAGTTGAATACCATAAAACAATAGTATAACCAAGTAAAAATGTCTGGTAACGGTGCTCAAGGTACAAAATTCAGAATCTCAGTATGTTACAATTATTAATTAAATCATAATAAGAAAATGTGTTTCGCTGTGTAACAGTGTGTGCGTGTGTTGAAATAAAATGATTTATCAGTTTTACGATTGGAAATAGTACTAAATATTGAACTAAACCCCAAGAAATGGAATCATCAAGAACCATATATAAAATGCACATTTTTTTTTACATGTATCATTTGACCTGATCATGAGGTACAAATGGTTGTTGTCCTTTACGTTCCAATTTTTACTAACATATCATTTTTTATGTCTCATCTTATTTGTTATTTCCCACTTTCGTGTGATAGCAGTAATGACATAATACGGATTTTTTTTTAAATAGTTAGGTCTACCAACTGGTGCCATCATGAACTGTGCTGACAACAGTGGTGCTAGAAACCTATACATCATCGCCGTCAAGGGTTCTGGTTCCAGATTAAACAGATTACCAGCTGCCTCTCTAGGTGATATGGTCATGGCTACCGTTAAGAAAGGTAAGCCAGAACTAAGAAAGAAGGTTATGCCAGCTATCGTTGTTCGTCAATCTAAGTCCTGGAGAAGAAAGGACGGTGTCTACTTATACTTCGAAGATAACGCCGGTGTTATTGCTAACCCAAAGGGTGAAATGAAGGGTTCCGCTATTACTGGTCCAGTCGGTAAGGAATGTGCCGATCTATGGCCAAGAGTTGCCTCTGCTTCCGGTGTTGTTGTATAAACAGAAACTTTTGTCTCTATCTATTCTCAATTCAACTCATTTTAAAAAGCAGAAAAAACTATAAAAATGTTTTATGACATTTCTTAAACTTTTAGCAATATCATTTTGCTCAATTTTCCATATTATATATATACATACATATATATATCATTCATCATTTAATATCATACATTATTAGTAGAAAGAAATTATAAACAAAGCATCTATATACTGTAGACCGTGTATCTTTATCCAAATTTAATCTAGCGAACAACTTTATCTTAAACATGTTTACTGGTTTCCTGTAACACCCAGTTAATTAATGCCGAATATATTTTTGTTTAAAATTGGATGAGATAGACCTTAAAAATTTTGTATTTCAAGACACTTTTAAAGGTTCATCAACCACGAAAATCAAGAGCCAAATATAAAAGTTACGTTATACTAAAGTTCATACAGCCTGATGTTATGAATAATACAGATATAATAACAATACTATCGTCATTCTCCTCGTCCAAGTTAAAGGAAAGAAATGCTGCCTTGGAAGACTTAACCACAGTATTGAAAGAGGATCCATCCAGAATCCCATCAAGGGCATTACATGGAACATCTGAATCATTGATCGAATTACTTGATCTCGAACATAGAAAATACTCTGAATTGCTTGATGATAGATCAAAATCAAATACAAGCAAATTGTCTCTTTCTGAAAATAGACTCTCCACAGTTGCATATGTCTTAAGACTTTTCATCGAGAAGGTTGGATACAGATTCAAATTGAAGACATTAAACCTACATCTAACTGTATTACCGGAGTTGATGGTTAAAGATAGAGATCAAACATTAGTAGAGCCTGCATCTGTGCATTTGACTTTTGCATTATTGAATATTATTGAATCATGTCCTTTTCAATTAAAATTTACTTCCCATCAATGGTTATCGCTAATGGAGAAGGTCTGTCTATGTTTAAATAAACAAATTTCGATATCTGTATCGAATAGGACAGTATCAAATCTTATCAGCATTGTAGCATCTCTTTTAAAACTCGATACTATTGCATTATATGATAGCGCATTATCTGTACATGGAACAATTTTACGTCTATTGAAAACAATTGAATATCTCTCTATTGATACTCGTACAATTATACAAATTGTCAATTTGTTACTTGCCAAGACTTATATGAGCCACATTAATGTATGCTTTTCAATAATTGAAGAAACATGGAAGTATGCAATAAATTTCAACGATAGTACAGTAGAGGCCCTTCAAGATGAATTGATGTATCATTATCTGCTATCAACAGATTTGATTTGTCATAAATTACCTCAGATGGTGGGTGTTATTTTACCTAAATTTGATGACGATAGCTTCTTGGATCTTTTTAAACAAACTTTAAGCACAAGATTAAATACTTATAATCCTAAATCATTGGACCCTAAAAGTATTATAATTAATAAAACGGTAAATATCAACGACCTTGATTGGTTTAATTTTTGTGATATCAAATTGAATACCGAAGAGAATCCTAAACCATGGATAAACACTTTGGTATCAGTTAAATTACTACAAGCGTATTTCTATCTAAAGCAAAATTCATCAAGTTTAATTCCGTTATTCAAAAGAAATAAGACTGAAAATGAATTCAATACTGCATTGAACAATAGCCTGAATATAGAATCCTTATTACTTGAATGTCTTACAACAACAAGTTCTACAAAGGTTCAATTAACCTCTCTTCAACTATTTACATTTTTAGCATCAATATCAAATATTCACGAATCAAGTCTAAATGAATTCAAAGATGTTTTATTACAAAGATTTGAAAATTCTGACCTTATAACTTGGTGTACGATATCTCTAATACCACTTTTGACTCAATCATCTTTACAACTAACAGAAGAAGATGTTGTAAAAGTAACTAAATTATGTATACCACTAATCAAAGAAAATAACAACTGCAGGTCAGCTTGTTCTGTGATATCAAAGTTAATTGGCTATTCTGATAAGATTGTGGCAGATCCCACTCTTAGAAACCAAATATATGATCTTTATGACCTTTCTGATGTAAATGGTCCATCATTAGTATGTAATGAGTCCTTTGAATTTTGGCAATACCTTCAACATTATGCATCAGAGTACCGCTCGAGGGAAGGTAAACTAAGTGAATATAGAGTGAAGATTTGGTTAATGAACTCCTGGGATCAAATTCTCAGTAGCTCAGAAAACCAAAAAGAGATAGATTTGTTTTTGTTATGGTTGGCAGGCATTAATATTGATGATAAGCCCAAAATAATTGAAATCATGGCTATTGGAAATGTAGAACAATATCAGTCATGGGGTCATAGGATCACAATAGAGAAAGAAAGTAGACCTCACAGGCAATTCTTAGTTCAACCACCAAACGCTGAGAAAAAAACAAAATATGTCCAAAGAACAATGCAAATGATTCGCAATTCATCGAACAACACGACTGTAAATGATATTCTGTTTAAAGCTCTAGATATTCTCGAAAAACATGATACGTACTCAATTGATACAATACTAAAATGGACATTCACTCTGTTGAGAATCGGAAAATATATCAAGTCAAACACTCATTATGAGGACTTTATATACGCATTGAAAAATACTTTATACCTTTCAAAATATGTTTTTGAATTTGAATCTTATAATGCCTTTCTCCAGTATTTTAAAGAGATAATAAGAGGAGATTTTGATTGGGTACTGGTTGAAGAAATTTTTGACCATTCTCATATTTTTAATCTCTTTGCTGACAAATTTTTAGTAATAAATACCAACAAAGATGATAATGATAGAGATTTCGAGAAAACTTCGCCTGAAAAAACTATTAAAAGAACAGGAACACCATTACCACACGAGTATGCGATAATATACGATTCATTTGACCTTCGACTTTCGTTTGAGGCACTAACACATATTATTCTAGACAGTAACTCTGAAAATAAAATTTCTATTCTATTAGACTATTTGAACAAGCTAACCCCCCAATTAATTATATCATGCCTTAGGTTATTTTTCAAGCTCTCCCCAAACAACAAGAAATCAACTCTGGAAATTGGGAACTCAGAATTAGAGCAATTAACATCTTTAGTAGGTCAAAAACTGCTGTCTAACCAATTTAACACTTCAAATGCAACCATAGAATGCCTCTGCGGCTATTTATTTATCGTCGAAGAACATTGGTTATCTGATCGGTCTAGTCACATCTATTCAGACTGTAATGACATATTGAACTGGCTAATAATGCGTTTCGAAGACCAAACATTCAGCGGAACCAATGCACTAAGACACTTAATTCTTCTATTTCTCAATATACTTACCTACCCCAACCTCTCCCAAAATACAGACAAGGGTACAAAACAACGAATATTCGAGGTACTTATTCAATGTCTACAAAGGCTAGATACTAATTCTATAATGTGTGTCGAACATGCAATTATTGAATATATGAAGACTATCACATATAAAAATCAAAATATATTCTTGATAGAGATAATAAAGATATTTAGTGTTCCGCAACAAAGCATGGAATTAGCAGCGTGTTATACACTGACGTTATCTCACATGACCTCAATATCGTACACAATATTGGTACAATGCCTGTTAGATATGCTATCATATCAACGGTATCATCATGTCGAATATTTTATTCATCATGCTTTTGACCTAATTACCAAATTATGGAAAATGGAGACAGCATTAGAATTATTTGATATGTGTAAATTGGAATTGTTGTCAAACTGGATAAAAGGAATTTCAAAGAGTGACTCCACCTTTAGATATCAATGGGATATAACAGCATTCGGATTTACTGATATCAATCATGTTTATATAAAATATTCGAGAGAAATTGGTGCAATTTACATGTCCTCAGGATCTAATTGTAAAGATATCTTAGATCGATTAATAAAAAATGGGTGTAAAGATGAGGCCGATATATTAACTAGAAGTCTATTCCTAGCCATTCCATTAGCCTTCGTTGAAGATAATATTGGTTCTATAATATTTGACGTAGGTTCTCAGTTACTTGGTAAGAATATGCAAGTGTATGAAAAGAAAAACTTGCTATTGACCTTTAGAACATTTTTAAGATTATTGGATCTCGGTCGACCTGAAGACGTAAATAATGCACTTCAACGATACTATCCAAACACTAATAAATGGAATGAAATTATTAAAAATGAGAAATCATCCACCCGATACCAATTTCCATTTCACATTGATTTAGTCTCTGGTGTGAAATTTATGAATGCATATTTTAACCACTCAGAGTTTGTTAGATCAGACATCTGTGAACTACTTCTATGGGTTGAATTGACTGAGCTAGAAAATTCAGAAACAGTGATCGGGAAATTAAGATGCTTACGCGAAATAAAGGTTATATTCTTCCATTTTGGCAAGAATATATTCCAATGTGATGGATACCATATTATCATCCAAAAGATTGCCCAGTACATAATGGACGAGAATTTGCTATTTGATGTCATCCCTTTACTACAAATAATTTTTACCAATGAACAGAGAACAATGGTAGATAGTAAAAAATCGGTTTCTACAATATTTCTACAATTCATTAGATTAAAGCTGCAAATTAACATGAATTTTAGCTCCGAAATTACTAGTTTGTTAAATGAAATTTCTATATCTCCAGATCAAAATGGTATTCCGCTCTGGTCTATCTGTATTGAATACATTAAAGGGAATGACATAGAATTGGATTATAATATCATAAGTGAAGTGCTGGATAATCTACTTTATTGTGAAGAAGATCTTCTGATAATATCTGTATTGTTAAGTGATGATACTACAGTTCATCTCAATAAATCTCAATTTGAATTATCAGAACATAGCCTACATAGATTATTAACTACTAATGTAGATAGTCCATTTTGTTCGAAACGCTTTGTCCTTTTGAAGGCTTTATTTATTAAATATAAGGTAAACAGGGATATTTCTATTCCAATAGCAGATGAAACAACATCAATTATCCCAAAGTGTTCTGATATATTTAAAAGCTCTAATCCGTTAAAAATTTTCTACCAGGATTTTCTAAATTTTAACCAACTTCTGGATTCCAAATATGACAGTAGCAAAACATTTCTTTTATGTCGTACCATATCTGATTTTTTGTTGTGTAATATTGGGTCTGGTAATATTACCGACACTACAAAAATTAATTTAAGAGATTTCCCAGATAAATTAAATAACGCACAAGGACTAGTATACGATATTATAGCTCCTCACTGGGAACCACACGTAGATATTAATGAATTCGCACTTGATTTAAAGAAATATGAAAACTTTAGCTCTGACTTATGGCGGATATCATTTATGTCAGCGTTACTACAAGCAATATCATTTACAGTTCCTATCATTAAAATATTCAATCCGTTAATTGAAGAATCGCATCAGTATCACAAAAAAATGTTCAACGGTTTAGTTATTCTTTCTTTATTCTATGATCCAAAAGGTTTCATAGAATGGTATCCTAATCTAATTATTACCGTAATGAATAGTAATAATGTACTCGACTATGAAGCCAAATTAAAAATAGTTCTCTCGACTGTTTCAATTATAAGATACGGTTGTAAACTCCACAACAAATGTTGCATCAAAGTATTTCAAAAATTGAATCTATCACAATTGTGTTTCTTAGCTATCGATGCTAAAATGCCAACCTTTGGTCTAATGTTATACGAGGAAATTTTTATGGGGAAAAATACTGAAAAAGATCAAACACTTTTATCTAAAGTGTACGATAGTCTCGGTGATAGGGACTTCCAATCTGGTTTACCCCCAGCGCACTCTTTAATGGAGGCATTTAATTCTACAATCAAACTGGACTATAATCCATGGAAAAGTTTTGTTTTTTCAAATGCTAGTTTCGATGCAAATTATAAATCACGAACCTCAGGTGATTTAACTCTGTTAAAAATGACTTCTGAAAGGAATGGATTTTATGGTATCACAAAGTCGATAGAAAGTGGAAACTCATTACAAGAATCTAGCAAAAACTTTGATTGGAATTTTCAACTTGGGAATTGGGACTTACCAATTCCAGAAAAGGTAGATAGCATTTCTAAGGGACTATATTCTACATTGAAACACGTGAATAATGAACATGGTTCTGTAAATCTAGCTTTAGAGGAATCATTACTTCATGTTATGGACGCTCAAAAAAACTTTGAAAAACTTGAAAACTGGCTTGTCCTTGTTGCTGAAATAGGTAGATTGATTGATATAGCTGATAATTTAAACCTTCCAATGGAGTTGGGAGAAATCTTAAATAAAATCGGTAAAAATTCGAAGAAAATTCAAAAACCTGCAGACTTAGATAACCACAGGATGTTTCTTCAGAGTAGACATCATTTCTTATCTGCAATATTATCTAACGCAAAATTATCGGCACGTTATGATCCAATTGCTTTGAACCTTGCATGTACTATCGTATTAAAAGACCAAATCAAATTTTCTATTAAAAATCATAAATTACAGGACTCACTACGGAATGCTTTTATTTTGACCTCTTTAAATAAAGATTCCCAAAGTGCACCGATAGGTAATATTATTAGTCATGCTTCTTCTCGTCTGATATCATTTTTATCTGCTATTACATTATGGGAGTCTGATGATTATAAAACACCAATAATGATGATGAATGACTTATTAGGAACACCGGAACATGAAATAGAAGCTGATATCTCAGAATACAAGCCACTTTTTAATTTATTAAGTGTAGAAAACGGTATTGTTTTGGGTTATCTAGTAAAATGGTGCTCTGAATCCAGAATGGAATCCCCCAATGATATATATATAAAATATATAGGGGGAAAAACTATCCAGGTAGAGGAAAGTGACCTTCGAGCAAGAACATTTCGTATATTTGGGGATTTCTTGAATAACCAAATTAAAAAACTGCAAGCTAGTGGCGAAATTGGAAAATTCCAAGAAAGGAGTATGATCAGTAAACATAATTTAGAAACACTTACCTTAATATCCCAAAGTCAAACAGTTTCAGAGAAAGAGAGGAAGGTTGCAAAGAGACATATTTACAAAGCTCAGTTACAATATGATAGAGATCAGGGCAGACTTAATGAATTGGAACTATTACGTGACGAATTTACATACGAGTCACTAAATTTCTATATGAAAACGTTAATATCCACAAACATCTATGATTCTGATGTGATGGATAAATTTTGTGCACTGTGGTTTGAAAATGCCGACAACAGCATACTTAACCAGAAATTGATGGAGAGTATTAGTAGTATTCCAAGTTGGAAGTTTATACCATGGGTTAATCAAATATCATCCAAATTAAACAATGATGATTCTGCATTTCAAAAACCGTTACAATTAACAATGAAAAGATTACTTTATAAACTACCATACGAGTCAATTTATTCTGCGATAAGCATTAAACTTTATCAACTTTATACTATTGGTTCCAATGCGAACATAATTGGAAAGATTACTGCTGTTAAAAATATCTTTGAGAGCTTGCAATCATTTGATTCTGGTAATTATTATAGCAAGTATGTCCTTCCAATGGAGGAGTTCTGTCAAAAGTCTGTCGAATTAGCAAGCTTTAGAATTAAGGACGCATCTAAAGTAATCAACTTAAAGAGTCTAAAAATAGGAGATTACTGGTTAAATAAACTACCAATGAATAAAATCCCACTTCCAACAGATCATATTGCTATCTACAGCTCGGAGGATGGGAAGAAAAACCGTCCATATATTGTATCTGTGACAGAAGACATTCATGTCACTTCAACAGGTATATCGTTACCGAAAATTGTTAAGTTCAAGATGTCTAATGGTGTTACAAAACAAGTACTAATGAAAGGAAGCAATGATGATTTGAGACAGGATGCAATTATGGAGCAAGTTTTTACCCAAGTTAATAATATTTTGATGCAAAATGAGGAACTTTCAAAATCTAATCTCAGAATCAGGACATATAAAGTTATTCCCTTGGGTCCAAGGGCTGGTATAATCGAGTTCGTAAATAATTCAGTTAGTTTACACCAGGTATTAAAGGAATACCATAAAGATGATAAATTGAAATTTGACGATGCAAGAAGGGAAATGAAGGCTGTCCAAGGGAAATCTAATCCAGAAAGGCTAAAAGTATACAATAAAATTGTCTCCATTATAGAACCTCAATTAAGAATGTTTTTCTTTGAAAACTTTATAGATTATAATGCATGGTTTGAAGCTAAAAAATGTTATACTAGAGGCATTGCCACAACTTCGATTGTTGGTTATATTCTTGGTTTAGGAGATAGACATTTAAACAATATTTTACTTGATTCATCAACTGGTGAACCCATCCATATTGATTTGGGTATTGCCTTTGATCAAGGAAAATTATTACCTATTCCTGAATTAGTTCCATTTAGACTTACAAGAGATATAATCGATGGATTTGGTATCACAGGTGTTGATGGACTATTTAAAAGAAGTTGTGAGAGAGTATATACAGCTTTGAGGAAGGACTCTGAGAAAGTAATGTGTGTCTTGAATGTTTTGAAATGGGATCCATTATACTCTTGGGTCATTTCACCGGTGACAAAGCATAAACATCTTTTGGAGGATGATACTGATTTAGATGACAATTCTAACCTTGATCAAAAAGCTAATAATAAAGATGGTAAACAAGTAGCAGATAATAATGATAATCAAGAATCAAATAGAGCATTGAAAGGTGTTGAGGAGAAATTAAACGGAGATGGATTAAGGGTAGAAGCTACGATTGAAGGATTGATTCAGGATGCTACTAATCCTGAAAATTTATCGATTATATATATGGGATGGTCACCATTCTATTGATGTAATGAAAATTACGTAATTTGAAAGTAATATGTTTTTTTTTTTCTTTGTAAAAGAATTATGTTTTCTAAAAAATAGATAATATTCCATTCGTACAAATAAATAGATTCCAAAAACTAAGAAACTATCAACAAGGTATTAAAAAAAGGTAAAACATCATCATTTCATATATATAATTATATATCTATTTGTCCATGTAATAAAGAATATAAGGAAATATTTAAAAAATATAAAAAAAAAATAATAATCGTAATGCAAAGGAAATCAAGTGCTAGCAACTCATGGACAGAAATTCAAAACAACAACAATATACAGGTAGGTTTCATTAATGAGATGCACCTAAGAATAATGTAGCTGATAAAGATGTAACCATGACAAATATACCCCATATAATTAACCCTAATGCAGCATATTTTAAAAACTTATCAAATTTAGAGAGCGACTCTTCATTAGAGTCACCATTATGTTCTGAACCAATCAATTTATAACCGAAGGTTCCCGGTAAAATGAATGATATAGAAGTAGAACCTGTTGCACCTACAACAGAAAGTACTCTGGCAAGTTCTGAGACTAGGATTGCCACTAAATAGGATGCCACAAGGATACAAGTTGTAATGATAACAAACCGCCTGCCAGTCAATGGCACCACTTGAGGTTCTTGTACAGATTCTTCGACTACCAATTCTTCTGCCAGTAAAGTTTCTTCTTCAGCTACTATCAATTCTCTTGACTCTAGATCAATAGTGTTGTCTTCTTCAATATCGACTGTTTTCCTTGCTTGTTCCCAATAATGTATAATATGATGGATAGAGGCTCTAGCAGGGTGACATTGTAAAGGAAATGCAAATGTTACCAATAATACAATTGCCACTCTCCCAATGGTAGATGATAAAGATATTGGATATAATGTTATAATATTACCAACAATATTATCACCAAATGTGAGATACCCAGCAGATCCAATTAAAAAATAAAGAATATAAGCTAATAACATTGATGACATGGCAATATATTTGACATTTTTAAATGAATTATCTTTTTGTTCATTGATTACTGAAAACATATTATGATGACAAGTATATGCAAAGATGAAAATAGGTAAAGTAGTCAATGGCGAAGGTTCTCCAGTTGGGAAACCATATGAGACTGAACCTTTTAAATTCTTAATATCATCTGATGGAAATAAGAAATGGAAAAGCACTAGGACACAAAGATAAGCTACAGATGACATTGCAACCATTGAAGCATATCTTAGAGAATTTAATCTTTTCATAAAACATAAAGGAGCAATAACAAAGACCATTATTAGGGTAATATTAAAATTTCTATCTAAGAGTAAAGAATTTCTAGTAAAAACAAATAAGATCAATGGGATAAGATCTCCAACGACAATAATATATGATATTCCAACACCAAAACATTTAATTGCAATGGCTAAATCGAACATTATACTTAAATTTGGATTGATTAATTGAGCCAGACTGAAAAAGGATGCATTTTGATTTTTTGTATACTGAGCGACTCTAGCTTGTAACAACAAACCAATTGTTGAACATAATCCACATAATGTAAGAATAAATATACCTGGAAACCAACCAAATGGTCTAAATCCATAGGGCATCGCCAGAATTCCTGCGCCGCATGCCGTATGCAATAATGTAACAACACCGGACTTCTTTGAAGCAGCCATATTATAAGTTGTATATAGTATGCAGATTTACCTTTAGGTTTTTATTTTTTTCACTTTACTTGAAACAACTCCCAAACAATACTATTTAAAGTGTTCTGGAACGATTAAATCATCTTTAAATGCCAAGCAAGATTTGTATCCTGTAAAGATTGAATCTTCCAAGAATTTCATGATTTACGAAATTTCAATTTTGATTTTTTGGTAATTTTATAGTCGCGTTGTGCAAAAAATGCAAAGAAATAGCCGTACAAAGACTGTTTTCAAACGAGATTAAAACGTTTACAAAGAAAGAAACAAAGGTGTATGTCTGTGATTTAAACGACAACCACTTTCACCATTATTCCATTGTTCTGTGATCGAGAGTTAGACATGTATTAGACATAGTTATAGTATTAGTAGATCATATACAATATACCATCCTAGTATAATTCCGCACTCGCTCCCATACTGCCACAAGCACGTGATATACACGTGACAGTACAGGCACGTGATTAACGTACAAAACGACATCCCCTGCACGCCCATCATCATTCTGTACGACGAACAAGGTGGCCAGTTTCTTCTGCTCTTTCAACTCCCCCAGAAATGTCATTTTTGATCTCTAAAGAAGCAAAATGTAAAGATTCCTCACTGCAAAGGTTTCGGAAGTAAACAAAGGAGTTTCTGAGGTCAAGGGCTGCTAGCAATTGGGTGCCTGACGAGGCTGCTGTAAGAAGGAAGAGACAGAGACAGAAACAGAAGGAAAGGGAATATTTGAAATATATCAATTTACTTTAAAAAGTCATTTCATTAAAAAGAAAGAAGTTTTCTTAGCATTGTTCAATTGACTAGATTAAACTCGTTGTGATTTGAATCAAAAGAGAAAACGAAATAGATACAGGAAAGTACTGTGGAAAGTTAAAATTGTTTCAGCAAAGATATAGCTTAGTCCTAAAGATACAGATAAAAAAGTGATTTTGTTCTTCTAAAAAATTTCTTCCCTTCCTCAATTGAACTCCTTATAGACTCACATATAAACACATACATAGATTACAAGAACAATGTCAGCCATTAAAATTGAACCAGAAACGTTAGCGTTTACAACTCCATTAACTGCAGAATCTACTGATTATATTGAAATTACAAATGATAGTGATGAAGTATATGCTTTTAAAGTTAAGACAACAGCTCCAAAATTATATTGTGTCAGACCAACCGCAGGGAAAGTCTCTCCTGGTGAAACTATGAAGATAGAAATAATATTTTTAGGTTTAGCTGAAGAACCACCAAAGGATAGTAAATGTAAGGATAAATTCCTTGTCTTAACTTTACCAGCTCCTTATGATCTTGATGGTAAGAGTGTTCCTGAACTTTGGAGTAGTTTAGAAGCTGAATTCAAGAAGGATATGATCTCTAAGAAGATTAAAGTTAAATACACTGAAGCTCCAATTGTTACTCCTTCTGCTGATACTAAGCCAGCTGTTATTGCTTCTGCTCCAATTGTACCAGAAGTACAAAAGGAATCTGTTGTTGAACCAGTTAAAAATGTTACCCCAGATATTAAGAAAGATATTGTTACTCCAATTGCCGAACCTGTCAAGACTGTCCCAGTACAAACCCCAGTTGAATCAACCACTGAGGAAAAAGCTTCTACCCCTGTAGCTAATTTTGATGCTCCTTTAGCTAAGGGACAACCAACAGACTCTGCCACCAGCAATTCTAACATTTTATTGTTAATTGCTATTGTAATTTTCCTTCTAGCATGGTTATACTATTAAAAACAACAAATAACATAATACACATACAAATATATATATAATATTTATCTTATTTTTAAGTAAAAAATAAAATAAAATTAAACAAATTAAAATTTATTGGAAATGACGATATTCTTTAAAATTCAGATATATATATATATATTTATATATACATATGCCTTATCTGTTTTTAGGCAATTAATATGTAGGGTTTATGAATGGAATTAAAGCTTGGTTTTTTTTTTAAAATACAAATAAAATAATTTAATAATATTTTAAAATTAAGCTTCTAGAGCCAAACGGCCCTTAGGGTTGGTAACCTTTAGACCTAAAGCCTTAGCTCTAGCTAGAATACCAACTCTGTTCTTGGAAGAAACGTTGTGAGCAATTTCAGCAGCGTAAGTCTTAGTGTGCATCATCAAAGTTTCTAGATCCTTGATGTTAGCAACAAGGAAAACTTTGTGACCAGATGGAGTCAAGAACTTGGTCTTCTTGTTAGAACCGTAACCAATGGTTGGTTCATCAATGTTACCTCTGAATCTTCTTCTAACAACAGAGTCAATACCCTTTTGCTTTCTCCAGTTTTCAGCAACTCTGTGGTAACGGTCAGAGTGGTGTCTCTTAAACTTCTTGGAGTGCTTCTTAACGATCTTTGGATGTGGTAAAGAGGAGGCCATTATTCTGTTTTAAAAATATTGTATTTAATATTATTTCGTAAATAATAATAATAATAATACGACAATTTACAATGTTAGTAAAAAAAGATTAATTTAGAGATTTCTCAATGGTAATGGGATTTAAAGTCTTTCAAAATAAATGAATGATGATCGTAAAATGTATAAATAATTTCACTATGGTATATAATTTTCTTTCTTTCTCAGATTTATGCCAATCGGTCTTTCGTTCTTCATTTATATATAATCCTAATATCTAAAATGCAATGGCTCGTATATCTATATTTTATCAAAATCCTTCCAATTACTCAATATAAAGAGAATTTAATATTCATTTTATCACTTCATCACTAATAAGTACGACTAACATGTGTCTCCCATTTATTCACTTTTTAACATACCTTAATTATCACTGTTCTTGTACACTGAACTAAAAATTATAATTGATTAATTCAATAATCTTCACTTTTAAAGGTGCTATAACTTTGTTATGTAGCAGTAGTATTTACTACTATTGTGTATTCAATATTGAGAGCTCTAGTTTTCCTCAATTACATATTAAACAGCGAAAAAAAAAACACAAAACAAAAATTAATCGTAATTTTCTCCGTTAAATTTTTCACTTTGAAATTTAATGAAAAAATTATCAATATTCGCGTGGATGTCTGGATGTTCCAAAAATATAAGAAACAGTGGGTGTACGGATGGCAACAACGCGGAAAAACAGTCACATTGCTCACCTCCCTGGGAAAGCAAGAAAAAGAGCGCACAAAGACGCCGCCCACAGAACACACTGCAGGGACTCCGCACCCAACAGAGAAAAAGAAATAGCCAGGTCGTTTAATTGCTTTTTAATCCGGAAATAGCAGAATCAGCGCAGAAACCAGCACACAGAGCATCCAGAGCGATAGAACTAAATAAAAAAGCAATGCGCTGTGCCCTGACGGTCAATCACATTTTACGACGCGTAATTCACCAAAAATAAATGGAGAAAAGAAATTCTCACAGTCTGCCTTGTTTTAACAGTGGCATGAGGGAAGGAGGGATCATGAGACATTTAATTCGGGCAATATTCTTTTATTTTTCAGCTCATCAAAAAAGATATTTTCAACAAAGTGGTAACCCACAAGGTTAGAGGAGAAAGGGGAAATGAACCACCACCCCATATGAAGAAAAACTTAGTATGTTTCTCCTCCCTCACATATAATATCCGTTGTAGCCCTTTAATAAATTGATATGTACGTATTTTAATTTCGTATTTTTTTATTTTTATTTTTAAAAAACTTGAAAATACAATACAAAACTGACACTTTTCTTTATTATAACCATACATATATATGTTGAGGAGAGCTAACTAAACGTTTTGATTTTTTTTTACGTTGTTCGTTAGATTATCCATTGCATCAAGGACACATTCATCTGATCTAAGGTTCTTTTTTAAATATCTGCTAGCAGTATTAAATTTTTGTTTTTTAAAGAAAAAACCCACATCAATTAATTGATTGTGAACAATTTATATATAAAGACTAATCCTATAGAATTAAAAGCTAGTCTTTTTCTTTCGCTACATTTCATATATTATTTTTTTTGTTGATCAAATACCACTACACACATAAACACACATACAAGCAAAATGGAAACTACACCTTCATACTATTATTACGTTGATCCAGAAGTAACGTATACTCCACAACAACCTAATCCTTTAGATGATTTAATCTCAGTATATGGTTTAAGTGATTTAGCAAATCAAGTTGCAAGAACTAATAAAGATGGTACTAAAGCTGTTAAACTACGGAAATCTTATAAGAATCAAATAAGTGATTTATCTGCTAAATTTTCAACTATACCGAGTAGAGAAAATGGGAAAGGTGGAGAAATTGCAAATATCTTGTTTCAAAATAATCAAGATATGTTAGCACAAGTAACGCGAACTTCTGAAATGACTGATCAAGATTATCATAATGCCATGATTAATAGAGATGCTTCTTTATTTAATGCACCTAATATGGACTGGAATCTTTGTCAGGATGTATTGTCACAATTCGGTAGATCATATCCATCTGAATTCCAAGACCAACAAGGTTTCCAAATTGATGATCTAGCATTTGATTTAGATGGTACAGGAAAGATGACAAAGAAAAGAAAGAATAGATCAAGTGGAAGTTCAATTGCAACTCCAAACAGTGATGTTCCTGATGATCTAAAGAGAAGAAGATTAGAATGATCAAAAAAAAAATGCTTTCTTCTTCTTCTTCTTCTTCTTCTTCCATTCTCATTAACATCTCATTTTATTTTTTTTTCAAAATAAGAATCACTCTTTGTGCATAAATTTAATAATCTTCCATCTCTCTTAAATGTCCAACTTTCGAATTAAGTGACATCTTTTCAAAATTTTTTTTTTTGTATAATTTCATTATTCATTTATTTAATTTTAATACACATTCTTAAGAATATATCAAACACCTTTTATTACTATTTATTCATTAAATAGGTTTACCCATGAAAAGTACTTAAACCATTTTGGTTCAACTAGTATACATTTGGATTTAACAAAAATAGTACCATTGCCAGACCCGCCATGTCTAAATATTTTATCAAATATATTACGTTGTGGTAGTGACTCTAAACTTCCATCAATTATACATTTACGACCTTTTGAGTCACTAACATGAGCTCTTAATACTATAGTACTATCCTGGGGAATTTCCTTATCAAACTCAATACTTAATTTTGCTGTGACACCTCTCCTATTTGGAAGTTTTGGAAATCCACAGAAACACAACCCTTCATCTAACAATAAGGATAATACACCTTTATGAATTTGACCCCTTTCATTAGCTAGATCTTTACCTAAATGATAGAACACTACAATCTCGCCCTTTTTCTCATTCATGAATACTAAGGGATCAATTTCCAATCTTCCAGGTCCAAATAACTGACCTTGACCAACATGATAGAATCTATGACCTTGAGGGATCCCTTCACTTTGGAATGTATGTTTCACATCGGGATCAACCATCAATTCTTTATATAACGGTAACCTTGATATTTTATATAAAATATCAGATCTCTGTAAATGTAGCGGTTGCTTTGATTTTCCTAGAACTTTTGCAACATCTTGTATAGGATCCTCGAGAGTCAGAGCTTCCGACTCATCGGGCCACCCTTTAATAAAGGTTGCCACACCAAGCGTAAACCCAGCCGTTGGAAGTATTACTGCCCGATTAATTCCCCTCAACATACCAAACCTGAACATTGTGACAGGCAATATATATAATAATCTCTATATAGTTCTTCCAAATCGATAAAAAGTCACCCTGTGATCTTCCCCAAACTGAAAACCTTTTATTGGTACTCTTTACACATTTGGTTCCTTCTTGTATTTATATTTGAGTCTAGTCATTCCCGCCAAACTCCAAAAAACGAAAACAAAGAGGATAATAATTAATGATTTGATATTAGGTGCATACCGGAGATTGTAAGTAAACGCCGGAAAAATGTATAACAAAGTTACAGCTATATATATATATATATGTCTACTTACCTATTAGAGGTTTCTTTTTCATTGACTCAACTGAATTGTTGATTTGTTGTATTCCACCTTCAAATCTTCAAACTTTTCCGTGTTTTGTATCGTCAAACCGTGCTCATTTGATAAATGTAACAGGCAAATGAAACAGAAACTTGTAGATATATCCTTCAGGAGTTCCTTAGGGTAGAATTTAACCAATTCCTTAGCAATATCCTTAAAGGATAATGTTATTATTTCATTTGATTGTTGTTTAACATCTGCAGCGGCATCCTTTTCGTTTACCAACAATATGACAGATTTCCAAACATTGTTCTTTAATCTTCTTACATCAACTTTCTTAGAGACACGAGAATAGTTAACTTTTTGAGGCATACCATTTAGTTCATCTTCATTCTTCTTTATGTAATCTTCACGTATTGGTTGGTTATCACCTTGTTCATCATCATCATACTCTGCATCATCAAATGCTTGATTGAAATCAATACCATTATCGTCACCGTCATCAAATGGGTTTTCAAGGTGTGCACCAACAACATCGGTTGTCTCACCCTTACTACCATTTATGCGAGCCTCTTCTTCTGCCTCCTTTCTCTTATATGTTTCTGCCCAGAACTCTTCATCTGCAATTTCTGGTCCATGACCTTCACCATCTTCAGGTTGTTCAGTTCCAATACCACTAGTAAATGTGTCACGATGCATATATGACGAGTCTGTTCTTGTGCTTCGTTTTGTATAACTGAATAAACTCATCGTTTGTCTCTGTTTAATAAATAATTTTGTAATCTTTTCAGTAGAGAAATGGAAATCGTCAGGTAACAGATAATGTGTATCATTAATCCTTAAACGTTGAGGCATTTCAATTGAAGATTTCTTTTTAGGTTGATTAAAAACATTATCCTCTAAATTATCATCCAAGTTAAAGAAATCAATCATAACTGTTTTCTTCTTCTTCTTCTTCTGGGTAGTCTCCTGCGTGACGGTATCTCCATTATTATTTTCACCTTCAAGGGTAGCAGCAGCTGAAGCAGAATTCTGAGCTTCGGCTGGGTTTGTTTCACTATTTAATGCCACTTCCGGTAACAGTTTCTTCTTAAAACTACGAACTTTCCAATGTTCTCTACCTCTCCAATTCTTATTAAGGTTATCATCAAAATATGCCATTAAATCTTTCTCCATGATGGGTTGAATAGTAGTGTTATCATTTTCGTTATCTTGTAAATCATCATTATCATTATCATCATCTTCATCCATACCAATGTTAGACATGTCAAGTCTACGTGCAGTCAAATTACCATTACTATTCATTGCTTCATTCTCATCATCATAGTAGTCCATATTATCATCTATACCATCAAAGGCATCTGGAACGGTATCTTTTATCTCTTCTTCAGTGAGAAAATTGTCTAGTTTATTGTTAACATTTTTCACGAAGGATTTGGCTTTACTTATGTCTTCAACAACATTTCTTAGTTGTTGTATCGATGGCGATATTTCACTTATGGCTAATTTATCGAACTTAATGAAATCAATACCAAGAGCCAATACTTCATCTTCAACTATAAATGTCGTGTCCTTAGTATCATCTCCAACCAGAGACTGTGATTTACTCTTATCAATTACACTATTATCCATCATCGAGCCAGACTTATCAATAATGTCATCACCTTGGATGTCATCATTCGTTTCTCGATCTTCTGGTGAACTACTACTCTTCTGTTTATCTTCCTTTATTGAAGCATCAAACACAACTCGGAGAGAATCGTCTAAATCTAAAGTATTAAGTAATAAACTTTTTGCACCACCTTCATCGAAATCTACTAAAGCTTTCTTAAACAATGGATCAATATTCAATTCCTGATCCAATGTCTTCAATTTAATTGTATCGAAATCCACCAACGTCGTCTCAAGGATTCTATTATGAACTCTTCTCCTTGCAAGATCTGTCGTTACTGATATCGGGAGTCCAGTCAATGGATCAATCTGTACGCTATCTTCACCAGCAACATTATTACCTCCATCAACTTCGCCACTTCCTTCCCCATTTACTTGATCGCCATTTTCTGTATTAGCCACATTCCTCTTCGTAATCTCTTTCCTCTGTGCTAACCCACTAAGTAGCTTCCCAGTTTCATTGGAAACCGAATCAACCCTTGATGAATAAATTTTCACACAACCATCTAGAGTAGCCGAGGCTTTTTGGAAATTAATATTGTTTTCTGAATCCTTCAACACATTCAAATCATAGAAGTAATCAATTAATGCAAAATTCCAACTATTACTTGAGTTAATCTTATTATCTGTGGCCATTTTGATCCACTCCTCGAAATTTGCCATCATTGTGGTCTTGTTTGTAAAGAGACCCTCCTCATCATCATTATCTAATCGCAAATGTGTCGCCATATTGCCTCACTACTACTGTTACTATTACAAACAGGTTTTTTTATTCTTCTTGAGTTCCTTTTATCAACCACATGCAAACACAATTACTTATGTTTGTTCAAATATAGTTCAATTTCTTAATATTGTTTGTTTACATTTTGCAAATAGATCAAAATGCATCAGCATCGCTTTCCGGAAAAAGAACAATCCAAGAAAAAATAATACATAAATATTAGATAAAACATACAAATTCATATCAATTTTGCTGTACTTTGACATAGTTCACTGAAAATGGATATACATAATTAGATATCATTGGGATAGACGGCGTAAGGCAACGGCAGTAGCAACCATTAGACTCGAGATAGACAACCATTTGATGATTTTATGTTGTCTATTATCCCGTCTGAGTGAATCAGAGTATGAAATATCAGCTCTGAAAGAGATCATGGTATACAAAGTCAACCAAGAATTTCCTAGTACTCTTGAGAATGTTTCGTCGACATGTTTATACAAATTGAACCAAATGGAGGTGACACTTTCAGACATTACTTTGTAATTTTCTCTAGCAAGTTTATTAATGGTTAAAAGGTCCTCGTGTCTTGTCTCAGTGTAAGAATTGAAAACGACAGATCTATCACCATGGTACTTATCTAACAGTTGCATCAAAACTTTGACATCTTCAAACCCACAGTTCATACCTTGGCCATAGAATGGAACCATAGAATGTGCTGCATCACCAATTAAAATTCCTGAACCATTTGTCATATTATAAGGCAAACATTCGACACACATCAATGGTCCCTTCGGATTATTGATAAACTCCTCAGCGGTAGAATCTAACCCCATTAAATCCATTGCATCAGGGAAATTTTTTTGCAAGAAAGTTTTAGTGTCTTTTTTTGATTTCACTAAAAAGTCTACTTGAGACCACGGAGCAAAAAAGGTTACAGTAAAGGAACCGTCAGCATTTGGAAGTGCAATCAACATAAATTTCCCACGAGGCCAAATATGTAAATCATCCATAGCCATGGCGAAACTTCCATCTTTTTTTGGTGGTAAATACAATTCAATATAACAACAATCAATATATTCTTGTTTGTAATTCATTCTCAAATTACGTTGCATTTGGGATCTTGTGGTGGAGAAACAACCATCTGCACCAACGATGAAATCAGCTGTAATCGGTTTCTGATCATCTGTAAAATAACAAACTTGTTTCGTATCACTCCATTCAATTTTTGACAATTTATATCCAAAACATAAATTAATATTTGATACAGTATCTAATTCATCAAGTAAATCACAATTTAAACTAGCTCTAGAAATAGAGTTAATATGTTCACCACCAATCCCATACAATAATTCTTTCTGTGTACCATCAACATCATGGATCATTCTACCTTTCATTGGAACAACATCATGTAAAACCCTCTCACATAATTTTTCATCCACATATTTCAATGCTTCAATTCCTCTAGCTGATATAGCTAGGTTGATAGATCTTAAATTTCTATCAGTGGTAGCCTCTAATCTCAAATCCTCACGATACTCAACCACAGTGACATCATAACCTCGTTGAGCTAATGCCAGAGACGCAAGACAGCCTACTAACCCTGCCCCTACGACGACAACTTTTCCGTCATATTGCTCTATCTTTGTCATTTCTTGACTTGTTTCCCCCAATTTTTCTTACCTTTGAGTTTCTAAATTATCTAAAAAGATCAAACACCGAAGTCTCAGTTTCATTAAATACTTTTTTCAATAAAATTATATTGATTCAGTTCCTTATTATCCATGAAAAAAATAGTGTGACACTTTTAATTCAAGTAACCGGAGTCAAAAAAAAAAAAAGTTGTAAAAATTAAGGAAATAAGAGGGCAATACTAAAGGGAAAGTCGAATTTAGTTCAAATATACAAACAAATAAGAGAAACCTAAATGGGGTTATATTTTAATGTGTATACAAGATAGTAATAATATATATAAAAATTAATACAGCGCTAGAAGTAAATATATATATATATTTATATGTTTTTTTTTAAATTATTTTATGTATTCTCCTTCTTTGTTGTATGGAAATTTTCTAAAATGTTTTTTTTATATATTTCTTTGACAGATTAGTAAAGGGAATGAGACTAATGAATACTTTCATTGTTTTGGGTCCTCTTTTAGGGATAATAATAAGAATAGATAATAGTAGTAAAAATTAACAAAGATTTAAGTGATGAAATGAGAGGCAAAAAAGAAAAGAAAAAAAAGATACACATACATCTTTCTACCAATACAAGTAAAAACACGTAGTAATCTTTTTTTTTTTACAGTGGTCTCAATTTATTTAGAAAGTAGCAACGAAGGATTCAGTGGCTGATTTCAAAGTAGCCATCAAATCTTTAGTTAATTCACCCTTTGTTCTAATTTCATCTAGAATATTATTATGATTAGATTTCAAATAAGCTAAAAATTTAGATTCAAATTCAGCAATTCTTGAAAGTTCAACATTATCTAAATAACCGTTAACACCTGCAAAAATCAATGGAACTTGTTCTTCAGCAGATAACGGAGAATATTGACTTTGTTTCAATAATTGAGTTAATCTTTCACCTCTAACTAAAGTTTGTTTAGTTGAAGCATCTAAATCTGAACCAAATTGTGCAAAAGCGGCAACTTCTCTGTATTGAGCTAAGAATAATTTCAAAGAACCAGCAACTTGTTTTAAAGCTTTAACTTGAGCGGCAGAACCGACACGAGAAACTGATAAACCAACGTTAATAGCTGGTCTAATACCTTTATAAAATAATTCAGCTTCTAAGAAAATTTGACCATCAGTAATAGAAATAACATTGGTTGGAATATAAGCTGAGACATCACCACCTTGAGTTTCAATAATTGGTAAAGCAGTCATTGAACCACCACCTTCTTTTTCAGACATTTTAGCGGCTCTTTCTAATAATCTTGAATGTAAGTAGAAAACATCACCTGGGTAAGCTTCTCTACCTGGAGGACGTCTTAATAATAGAGATAATTGTCTATAAGCGACAGCTTGTTTAGATAAATCGTCATAGACAATTAAAGAATGTTTACCATTATCTCTAAACCATTCACCAATAGAAGCCGCAGTGAAAGGAGCTAAATATTGTAAAGGAGCAGCTTCAGATGCGGTAGCTGCAACAATAATAGAATATTTCAAAGCATCATGTTGTTCTAAAGTTTGAACTAATTGTGCCACGGTAGATCTCTTTTGACCAACAGCAACATAAACACAATATAGTTTTTTCTTTTCATCAGCACCTTCATTCCATCTCTTTTGATTTAAGATAGTATCTAAAGCAACGGCGGTTTTACCAGTTTGACGATCACCAATAATCAATTCTCTTTGACCTCTACCAATTGGTACTAAAGCATCAACAGCCTTTAAACCAGTTTGAACAGGTTCATGAACAGATCTTCTTGGTAAAATACCTGGAGCTTTCACTTGAGCACGTGAATTACCAACTGATTTAATTGGACCTTTACCATCAATTGGATTACCTAAAGCATCAACAACTCTACCTAATAAACCTGGACCAACAGGAACATCAACAATCTTACCTGTTCTCTTAACAATTTCACCTTCTTTAACTAATCTATCAGAACCGAATAAGACAATACCGACTTGATTTGGTTCTAAATTTAAAGCCATACCTTTAACACCTGATGAAAATTCGACTAATTCTTCAGCTTGAATATTATTTAAACCAAAGACACGAGCAATACCATCACCAACAGCTAAGACTCTACCTGTTTCATTTAAAGCAGCTTCATTAGAGACACCTTTAATTTTATCTTCTAAAATCGAAGAAACTTCAGTTGGTTGAGCTTTAGTAGTAGAAGCAAATCTAATAGGTTGAACAAATCTAGTAGTATTCAAAGCAATCGATTTAGTAGCAGTAGCTCTTAAAGCAGATCTTGAGATCGCACGTAAAGCAGTAGCACGAGATAACATAATAAATTTATTTTTTATATGTTATTTATTTGTAATATTAGTTTATGCAAAAGAGGGAGGTAAGTTTTTCTTTTAAAGTAAAAATACAAAAAAAAGAATTAAACAAACAAACTAAAATAATGATTCAATTATATCTGGATGTACAAAAAAGAAGAAGATAATATTTCAAAAAATTATGACTTTAATATTTAGAGTAAAAAAAAAAACAAAAATAATTATAGTCAAAAATGTTCAAAATAAATATCTAGCAGGGAAGAAAATAGAGAAATTTTGTAATGAATTCTTACTTTCTTTCTTTAATTGATTGGAATATAGATAATAAGTAAATTATACGACCTTTAATTAAATTTTTTTAAATTTGGTTGTTGCGTTTCTTAATTTCTTCTCTTGGACAAACAATTTATTGAAATTGATAGTTTTTAAAAACTAGTAAATTAAAAGATAAAAAGTATTTATACAGCAAGAAAAGAGAATGATTAAAGTAACAATTATAAGTACAATGCAAATACTACTAAAGTACATTTATATATATATATATATATATATGAGTTTCAATTGAAAGTTGTAAGAATTCTTTCCCTCGAGCGAAAACAGTTCTTTAGTTTGATTTCCCCCTTTGCACATTAGGGAGCCTTAATCCAATCCCATCCTGTTATTATTTTATTACCACCACCCATCACTTTTTCTGTTTAGCCCAATAATAATAATTTAATTCGATATTTCATTTATTTTTCTACTAACAGTTTAGCGGAGACAGTCGCTCTTCTCAAATTGATTAGTCTCTAAACGTAGTACACACGCGCGCGTCGTGGTAAATGACGAAGTGCCTCGCGGGTTGATACCGCCAAAAAATGGCAAAAGAACACAAATGGGAGAATACGGCGCGATGATTGGCTGCAAATCACGTGGCTAGAAACCCTGCTGCCATTGGCTGAAAGTCACGTGCTCAAAACTTCCAAATTTGGCAGGTCTCTTCGGTTCGTACTCAATGACAAACACACACTTAATTTGCAAGAAGACTACGCAACAGTTTTAAAACTGGTATATAATTAAAGGTAAAGATAAAACAATGTCTCAATTCTCAGCACCGGAAGGGGCGGGTGGGGGCTATATTTTTTCTCAAAAAGCCCTTCCTCCCCCATGCTTACCTAATTCATATCAACAATTAAGAAAGAAACCTACCGATGAACGTTTAAATTTAATAAAATTCATGATTTCCAAATATGCGTTCAACGTATGAAAAGAACATCCAAAACTTATACTAAGTGAAAAATTCATATAGGTAGAATCAGTATATAATTACACCCATTCATGTCTCTCTTCAAAAAAGTAGAAAATTACGTTTTCCGACGGAAATAAAATATAGTTATGTTATGTACGGTTGTTTGTTTGCATATAAACAAAATCCCAAAATACTCTCACACAGAGAGAGAGATATAATGCCTCAATAAGAATAAGACTACACCACTATAGCAACCGGAGAAATAAAACACAGAAAATTTTCCCTTAATATTATGCGAGTGTGACTATATATATCCATATCTATATGTGTATGTATATATGTATATTATATTACCTGTATATTATTCGCTGTGTGTCATACATACACATAGTAAAAGAATGATCATATCATGTCATATTTTTTATACTTAATAACAGTACAAACAATGATAATTGAATTTAATATATAGCGAAAGGGGAAAAATGAAAAATTAATAAATGTAACTTAAATTTTTTAAATTTAATAGGAAAATCGGGTTAAAAGCTAAAAGCCCAAAAAAATTCAAAAATTCAGAAAATTCAAAAAAATGAATTATGAAAAAGGGACCCTATATATAAATGTATAATCTTAATAAAGACAGGAGTCAAATATATAAAAGTAGTAAAATAAAAAAAATAGAGAAAGTTGTTTAAGTAAGAAATATGATTTAATAATGTATGAATCTAATACAGGACACTCAATGTCAAATCCAGATCTTGTAAAACCTTTACAGGTGAATACACGAGATAGAAGAAGATCATCAATTAAAAGTGCATTATCATCATTATTAACAACAAATAATACAACCACCACCACCGCAACAACAACAAACAATAATAAGATATCACCAAGAAAGAAAAAACTTAATTCACAAATTCAAAGAAATACTGGTAATAGTAGTAGACGACATAGTACTAATTCTATACAATCCTCATCAATACAATCAATACGTCAAAATGTAATTACCACAAGAAGAAGAAATAATAGTCATCATATGGATAATAGTAATCCAACAATAACTAATACAACATTTGATAACAAACGTTATATTGATCAATACCTTTTAAGTCGTGGATTTATAAGTAAAAAAATTATTATTAATAAAAAAAATGTTAATAATGGTAAATTTATTGTTACAATTGCTACAACCGGGAGTACAATTTTTTTACCAACTATTTCTCCAACTGATGATGAATATTTAGCTCGGTTAAATGGATTAAGACCAGAAGATAGTGAAGAATTTTTGTTTGACGATGACGATGATGATGATGACGAAGAAGAAGAAGAAATTAGAAATAACAGTAACGATAATGCAAATGATTCAGAACAAAGGAGGCAAACAACAGCAGTCAATAATAACAATGTATCATTGGCCAGCACTAATAATAATAGTAATAATGAAGAACAAGAAGGTAGAACTGTATCGAGAGGCTCGGCGGCTACAGGCATACAATCAATGGATACAGAAAATAGTAGTCGAATACCATTTAGTACAGCCATTATTATCACAACAGACACTTCAATATCATTTGAATCATTCATTATTGAATTAGCCGCTAAAGTTAAAGTCTTTTGGAATAATGGTGTGCCACCAACAAAATCATTTAATGAAGAATTTTATAATGCGGGTTCATTATTTTGGTCATTAAATGACAAGAATTTTATTTTATTTGTTCCAAAAGATGTCTCAGCGGCTAATCAGATTGTGGAAAATAATTTCAATAATATTGATAGAAAATTATTTCGTAATACTTCATCAGCAACAAGGAATTATTTAGATAAAAATAAAACAAAAGAGCAATTTTTACAATTACTTAATGGTCAATCACAACATAATTTAAAACCTGGTACTTATATATTTATTTTACCTGTGATGTTTGCTAATCATATACCTGAATCAATGTATTTCCCATCTGCAAGAGTAAATTATAAAATTAAATTTGGTACAAAATTATTTATGTCAACGGAAAATAGTACAACTACTAATAGTTCTTCACAAATTTCTTTAAATTCTTCAACTTCATCAATAAGAGGTACAGAAGCCGAACAAATTTATCAGAAAAAATCATCTTTGAATAATAAATCTTTATTTAGTATGATGAAACATGGTTTACAAAAATTACCACATCAACAAAAAAATTTATCTTCAGGTGATCATAATATTGATAATACTACAGGAACTTCTTGTAATGGTTTAAATCTTTATGCTGAATATCCTTTAAGAGTAGTTAGAACCCCACCTCCTGTATCAATTTCAACAGCTAATAAACCAATTTATATTAATCGTATTTGGACAGATTCTTTATCATATGAAATATCATTTCAACAAAAATACGTTTCTTTAGGTAGTGATTGTAAATTAAGATTAAAATTAGCTCCATTAACTAAAAATATTAGTATTAAAAGAGTTAGAGTTAGTATTAATGAAAAGATTACATTTGTTTCAAAAAATTATGAATTTGAATATGATCAAATTGATTTAGTTGCAAAGGATCCTTATAATCCTTATTATCTTGATTTTCAATCAAAGAGAAGAAAAGAAAGAAATTTACCTTTATTGGAAATTAGAACAAAGGATAAAGGTTCAAGAGCATTAAGAGAAGAAATTATTGAAAATAGTTGTCAAGATAATTTATTATCATATTCATCATTTCCTGAAGAAAATAATAATAATACTAACAATAAAAAAAATAAAAAAATTGATCCTATTGGAATTACTGAAGAAATTTGTATTGATACAATGTTACATTTCCCAAAATTTGAAGATTTAGATAAACATAAAGCTAAAGTTATTGCACCATATGGAATTGATATTTTTAATACAGAATTAAATCCTGAAATTTCTTCTTCATCATCACCAAATTCATTAAATGGAATAGTATCTACAGAGAATGATACAAACAACAATAAGACTACTAGTAGTAGTGTTATGGGGTTTTTAGCAAATCATAATCCAATTACAACAAATATTACTAAAAATTCAAAAATGAGACAAAATAGTAATACTAAACCTTTACTTCCAAAAAAATATCATATGACAAAGATTAAAACAACATCAGGAACAAAAGTTGAAACTCATACAAGATTAAATAAACCAAAGAGAGGACTTTATTTAGATAGTCTACATTTTAGTAATATTCATGCAAGGCATAAATTAGAAATTATGTTAAGAATAAGTAAACCTGATCCAATGGATAATTCAAAATTAAGACATTATGAAGTTTTAATTGATACACCAATTGTTATTGTATCAGAATTATGTAATTCAGGAAATATGGAATTACCAACCTATCACATGGCTACAACAAGTAATAATAATGATACTACTGCAACTATTAATAATTTTGTTAGTATCGATAATCATAATCATGATGCACCTCCATCCTTTGAAGAAGCAATCTCTGTACCAGGTTCCCCACTTGGTTCACCTTTAGGTTCACCAATGGGTTCACCAATTACATCACCTATGGCATCTCCAATGGTTTCTCCAATTGGTTCTCCTGATGTAATTCCAAGTTGTGATTCAGATTTATATTCAATTCAACAAATTAATTTATCTAGGGGTACAACAATTAGAAGACCACCATCTATTGGATCTGAAACTAACAACAACAACAACAACAACAACAATAAAAATACAACCACCACGAATACAAATGAAAGATATAGTAACATTGATAGATTACTTACATCACCGTCTCATTCGGGATCAAATTCTTCAGAGACAGTAGAAACTGGTTCAGTCTCAGGTTCATCATCTAGTAAAGATTCTAATGCATTGTTTAAAAAAAACTATACTATTAATACTTCAAGGACAGTTGAACCTACCGAACCACCAAACTACGATGATATCATCAAAGAATAATCATATCCCTTGGACACACAAACACATATATATTTGATTTTAATGTTAAAATTATTTCCAACCTTCTCTTTATTGAGGGTAATAATACATACGTTTTTATAGAGTTCTTATCATTTTCTTTTTTTATAATAGATATATAATTTATCATATGTGTAAGGCACCTCTAGCGGTACTTAGACCAAAACTACTTAACATTCTTAAACTTGATGCACCCATTGGGAAATATGAAATACCATAATATAATACAGCAATTAGTTCTAATATAGCACTAATCATTGTTAGAATTGTAATTTTTTTAATTGTTGCAAAATATACTGTCATTAAACATGTACCAAAAAAGAATGCAGAAAATGCAATTCTATCCTTTGAAGTTAAGTGTTTAATATATGCAACTGGTCCCATTAATACACCAAATGCAAATACAAATAATAAAGATCCCATTGTCCATAACAATGCAAATTTTCTTGGTTTAATAGCTAGAACAGGGAATAAGAAAATGCATAATGTGAAACATCCAATTGATCCAAGAATAAAACAGAAGAATAACACTAATCTTTCAACACGAGATAAATTAAACCATGCAGGCTCTTCTTCTTGTTCCAAATCTTGCCTCGTCAATGGTAATCGCTGGTAGATATCTGATGCTGTATTATTTAAAGATTCTGTCCATGATGAAAAGAATCCACCACCACCGTTGTCTGCTGCTGCATTGGTGTTACCTGTTCGGGAATTATTCCAACGGTTCAAAGAACTTCTCAGTTGATCAATTTGTGAATCCCCAGACATTATCTTTCCTTGTAGTGCTTTTTCCAAACAACTACTAATCCATGAACAGAGAGATCAGAAATCATACCAACCCTGTCGTTTAATCAACAAAGTATGTATCTCTCTCTCTCTTTAGTTCAACTGAATTCGTTTCCAAAGAAAATTGAATGGTTACCCCCAGCCGGTTAGAAAAGCCGGTTTGTGTGTGAAGAAATTCCCAAAAAACAGTCAAAGCCTATTATGACGGAAGGCCTTCTATCTTTAAAGAACAATGAAATTTCGCAAATTTTTAGAAAAATTGAATTAACAAACAAAGATTCTTTATTATCTACTACAGGAAACCAGTACATACCCTTTGACTCATTTAATAGTCATAAAAGATAAACTAAAATATACAGGAGATATTCCATTTGTATAAAGAGTGAACATACTTAGCATATAAAGTAGAGAACTGTAGATATAATAATGAACTCACACAATGATGAAAACCAAATGTTATTAGATGAGTTATTAAACCAGAATGGGAATAAACAGATGGGTGCTGGGAGCTCGATGACCAATTTTTTGAATTTTTATGACGATATACAACATTCCAGTAGTATAACGAAAGCAAGAGAATCTCAACAACAACAACAACAACAACAACAACAGGCACAAAACAATACTAGAGACTCTGGTGTGTCTCTATCTACACAGAATTCATTTGTCTATCCTGGAAGTAATCCTGCTATGCAACATGAGAAAATGGCGTATATGAACCAAAATAATAGCAACAACTCACATGATTTTGAATCCTTAACTAAAGATATATATGGAGGAACATTTCCTCATAAGAGTAACGATGAAGTTGAGGTAACAAACGCTTCATTTCTAGATGATATGTTTACTACATCAGCTCATGCTTCCCAACAACAACAACAACAACACCAATTTAATAATAATATAGAGGCTGATGATGGAACTGATATGAGTCGTCAAGGTTCCATAGCTGTATCGATATCAAATAATTCATACGCTCAATCTTTTACTGATGAACATATGCCGCATGATCTATTCACAGCTAATCCAGAGGATCAAATGATAAACTTTGCAGATGATTTAAGTTCATCATTAGGATCTTCAATACATTCAGGATTTCATACATCAAATTTAGGAACTCCAACATCAAGTATGTTAAATGCACATAATTTAGATACAATTAATTCATTAACAGCTACAAGTTATAATCAAAATAATACGTTCTCACCTAGTTCTTTAAGGTCACCATCATCATCATTCAGACCAAATGCATCATATCTATCAACATCTTTAAGGCAACCAAGCACATTATCAAACTATAATACCAATAATTCTTCAATATCAAATAATACCAACAACAACAACAATAATATAGGTACCCCAAATTCAAGACAACCATCGACATCTGGTGTCACAAATGGACCAGATTCATTGCTTAGTACGTCTGTTCCAAAATCGTTATCGCATCTATCACATGAAGAGAAATTAAGACGTAAAAGAGATTTTCATAACGCCGTAGAGAGAAGAAGAAGAGATTTAATAAAACAAAAAATTAGTGAATTAGGAAATTTAGTACCACCAGCTCTATTATGTTTTGATGAGAAAGGGAAACCTGTTAAACCTAATAAAGGGATCATATTAAATAAGACTGTTGATTATGTGAGATTTTTAATGGATGTGGGAAATGCTCAAAATCGTAAAAAGGATCAATTATTACGCAAAATTAATGAACTAGAAGAAAAGTTTAATAATATTGATCTAAAAATTGCACAAAGCGAATTATCCGAGTCTGTAGGAACTGCTAGAACATTAACTTCCAAGAATAATAGTAGTCGTAACATTCAACATATTGCTGAGGGAGAAGAAAGAATTATTGATTCAAGAGCGTATCCAGATCTAAAAGCAGATGTAAAGAGTGAAATACACGATGACCTAAACCAGTTTCTATCAGGTAATATGTTAGAAGCACAGGATAATGCTCAACTTATGTTTGGAGATCCAATGAATGAGAATAATGGCAATCCAGCAGACTACTTACTCGAATTCGATTCTTAATCAATACCTTAGTTTACGCATACACGAATTACGACCACAAGACAAAGAGTGAGAGAGAGCAAAATGCATCCAGTGCCCAGATAAACACATATGTCATCTATCTTACATCAGTGTATACATCCTTATATCTATCTATATATCTATGTTTATAACTGCATAAAATACATCTTTGCATGATAAATTTCTTAGATCGCGCTTTTATCAAAAATAGTGCAAATAAAAGGATTTGGACATTATATTGGAGGTTAATTATATGAAAGTTGACTCAATATTCAATAGTGCGAGAATACTGCTGAAGAAGGAACAAATAACAAGGATTACACTCTCAATCATCATATATATTTAATAGTTCTTTTTATTATTGTTAATATATTTTAACTTTTAAATTCCACAACAATGGGGTTGATTAAGAGAGTGAATGCATGGTCCAATGATAGGATTTTGGATTATTTATCGGTAAACCCTACAAGAGATGAAATTACACATTATAAAGTTGACCCATTCAATGAATCTGATGATTCAATTGTTAAACTTCATACTATGAAGAATTTTGCGAACATTACTTGCCTTGATTATTCGGATTCTACCCCAGGTATGGTTGGTGTAGGTGAAAAAGATGGGTTTGCAAAGATTGTCAATGTATTAACGAATGATACAGAGCTCTCTGTAAGGGCCAAACATCGTCGTTGTGTCAATACGATATCTATGAGTAGTTCTGGACTAATAGCAATGGGTCTTGATAGACACAAGCAGGATTCATCATTAAAGATTTGGGATGCTAATTATCAACAAACAGGGGAACAGATTGTTAATACGACCTTTGAATATTGCGTGAATGAATCAATTGTCTCTTCAAGATTTTTAAGTGAAATATCTTTAATTGCATCAAGTACCAAATTTCTTAAAGAGATAGATTTAAGAACAAAGAATCCTGTATATCAACATCCTACTCGTTTATCATATGACATCAAATTGAATCCATTTAATGATTGGTTGTTCAGTACATATGGTGATGATGGAACATTATCTATATGGGACAGAAGAAAATTAACTAGAGGTGTAATACCGGGGGATCTAAGTTTGGCATCTCCACTATTAACATTTGAGAAACTGGTTGGATCAGGTGCTGCATCAAGAAAATACATGAATTCCTGTTTCAGATGGTCATCTATACAAAATGGAGAATTTGCCACATTACATAGAGGTGATACAATCAAGAGATGGATGCTAGGTTCGTGCCAGGATGTGGATGAAGAAACTGGTTTGGAATCACAAGAATTATTCGTTTCAAAAGTTCACGATATACAAACGACTTATGATAGAGTTGCAACGTTTGATTATATTCCAAAAGGACAACATAGGGTGAGTATAATTTGTATGCGTCATTCTGGTACAGTTTATAGAATGCCAGTTACACCTTCTTATTCTACAACAGTCTTTAATTTTGATAACTCTCTACTGTTATCAAATGCAGAGACACCAGAGATTGATGAATTTCAAGTAGTTCAAACAGATTCAAATTCTACATTAGAAAATGTGAAGACAGATTTAAGGAATCTCTCATTTGAAGATTTGGGATTAGGTGACGATTATGTACCATTAAATGAGGATGATAAATTTTCAACTCCTACAGATGGTGGATTATTACCAGGGGAAGATAGACAAGAATTAAATCCAACAATGAGAAACCGTAATAATTCTACTTCTAATGATGAAGTTGAAACTAATTATGATGCTGACGAAGATCCTAATAATCTTTTGGAGGAAGGTGAAGATTCCGCATTATATTGGAAGGCAGATAGATTGTTACAAAAAGATATCACTGTCATTATGAAAATGAGAGCAAAATTAGGTTATGGGTTAGATCCAATGACTACCGTGGAAATGATAGATAAGTCTAAAGCATTACAAAATAATGCATACATCAGAAATACTTGGAGATGGATTGCCATTGCGAAGGCATCAGTAGAAGATGGAACTATTGTTTCTGACGATTTGGATTTAGGTTATGAAGGTATTCTTGGTATTTGGAATGGTGTCACCGGAATAGCAAACCAAAACAGATACACTAACGATTCTACGTTGTCTGAAAAACAATTAATCAAAGAAATGGAAAAAATCATTAAATTAAGAAAAAAATACAAGACAAGTTTAGGTCATAAGAGTCCAGTTTCGAATTTTTCAAACTCTCAAAAACATATTCAAAGAAGATTATGTCTCATTATATCTGGTTGGGACTTATCACCATCTGATTACGAGGATAAATATAATTTAATCATAGGTAATGGTCATTACGAGAAAGCAGCAGCCTGGGCTGTTTTCTTTGGAGATATCCCTAAAGCAGTTGAGATTCTTGGTTCAGCCAACAATGAAAGATTACAACTGATAGCTACAGCAATTGCTGGGTATCTTGCGTACAAGGACCAACCTGGTAACAATGCTTGGAGAGCACAATGTAGGAAAATGTCATCAGAACTGGAAGATCCCTACTTAAGAGTCATTTTTGCCTTCATTGCTGATAATGATTGGTGGGATATTTTATATGAACCAGCTATCTCATTACGTGAACGTCTAGGGGTCGCATTAAGATTCTTAAGTGATGTAGACCTTACAAGATTTTTAGAGAGAACCTCCACTCAAGTTATCTCCAACGGTGAATTAGAGGGTCTTATCCTAACGGGTATTACCCCAACAGGTATCAATTTATTACAATCATATGTTAATAAGACAAGTGATGTTCAGACTGCTGCGTTAATATCTATCTGTGGGTCTCCTAGATATTTTAATGATATACGAGTAGATGCCTGGGTAGAAAGTTACAAACGAATGTTAAATGCTTGGGAATTGTTCCCTATGAGAGCTAAATTCGATGTATTGAGAACCAATCTGTCTTGTACAAGTTCTGGTACGATTACTACAAAACCAAAACCTCGACAATTGTACATACAATGTCCAAGTTGTAAGATGAATATCAATACGCCCAATAATACTGAACCTGGAAATAATTTCAACGATGCAGCCTCAACAAATTCTAACCCAAAATTACCCGTACAGAATATCTTCTCTGGGACAGGAAAATATACCAATCCTAAAAAAGTACAACACAAACATTCATGCCCACATTGTGGTACACCATACCCAAGATGTGCTATCTGCCTGATGCCTCTAGGAACCTCAAACTTACCATTTATAATTAATGGTGTCTCTCATGATGATGAAGAAGATGAGCAAGAAATCGAACAGCTACAATTCCAAGATGAAAACGGGATGGAAATGATACAGTCGACATCATCTCTCGGATATAACAGAAGAAAAAGGAGACTTCATGAATGGTTCAGTTTCTGTTTAACATGCAACCACGGGATGCATGCTGGCCATGCAGACGAATGGTTTGCCAGACATAACATCTGCCCAACGCCGGGGTGCAGTTGCAAGTGCAACACCCTCTAGAATATCCTACCCCACATTCACACATATACACACCCACATATATATATATATATATAAACCAATCAGACTTTAATTAAATTCATTAAATATTCAAACTTCCAACTTGAATAGTTTCACTGATTAAAAAGAATCTATCATTTAGTGTCATAATGGTTACCCTATTTTTACCATTTTATCGCGCTATTTGATCTGAACAAAAAATACAAAATTTAATTTTTTGAAACGAACGAAGTTTCAGAAGGAAAACGCCTTGTTTTCTGATAAATCAGGAATTGCATATGATTTTAATAGGGTGAATAAGAACAAACCAATAACAGTTCTATGAAATAAATAGGAAACATAGACTCTGCATTTCATTTTATAGTTAATCTTTCAAGTGCGTGTGAAGGTAGCAAAGAAAGACCGCCTTTTTCTTTTTGTTGTGGTTCAGTGAGGTATCCATTATTTGGTAAACCTTTTAAATAATAATAGCAGCAAGTGCATCTGGAAATCAGAAACCATGATCTCTCAAGTTGAACATGATATCAACAAGAAGATTGCGGTGGAGCAGAATATCATTCAAGGTGCCAAGAATTTGAAGAAAAAGACTACGAATTCGATGGTTATCCAAAAATGTAACACGAATATTAGAGAAGCAAAACAAAATATTCAATATTTACAGGAAACGTTGAAGAAAATCCGTTTGAATGACGAAGCTAAGCATAATGAACAAGATAATACACATGAACTTGGGAAGAATACAGAATATGGATATCTATCTACAATCTCCCCTAACGAACATATTTTCTCTCGTCTTGATCTAACCAAATATGATTGTCCATCGATGTCTCAAAGAATTCAGTATATGCTACAACAATTAGAATTTAAATTACAGGTTGAACAACAATATCAGGAAGCAAATACCAAATTGACTAAATTATATCAGATTGATGGGGATCAACGTAGTAGTTCTGCAGCAGAAGGTGGTGTTGTTGAATCCAAACATAGAATTATGATGCTTAAGAAAGCAACAAAAAAATACCAAGCTCTTAATATCGATCTAGGTCATTATAAACACAACGATAGCGATCTAATGACTAATCAGCAACCTAAGTTTAGGAGAAAACCACTTACAGGAGTATTAAAAATTATGGTTAATGGAATCAGAGATGTCGATCATATCCAATCACCAATGTTTGCTAGAAGCCCTGATTCATTTGTAGAGATTAAGATCGATGATACAGTGAAAGCAAGGACAAAACTATCTAGAACAGATAGATGGAATGAAGAATTTTCAATTAATATTAGCAAAGGAAATGAAATCGAAATAACTGTTTATGATAGAATTAATAATACTACAACACCTGTAGGGATCATGTGGTTATTGTTATCAGATATTGCTGAAGAAATCCGTAAAAAGAAGACTACTATGACGAATGGTCAGGGTTGGGTAAGTGCCTCAAATCTTGGAGGTACTCAATCCAATGACATCAGTGCAGGTGTCGCAGGTGGTAGAAACAATAACATGCAACTTGGTAATTCTAACATTGATTCTAATATGACCACTATAGATAATCAAGAGCCAAAAAGTTCCGGAGAAAATAACCAAATTACTAGTACTAGTTGGTTTATTATGGAACCAACTGGTCAAATATTGTTGACACTGGGCTTCAATAAATCTTCACAGCCTGTAAGATCCAATATCGTAGGTGGGTTACACCGTCATGGTGCTATCATGAATCGTAAAGAAGAGGTCTTTGAACAACACGGCCATCATTTTGTTCAGAAATCATTCTACAATATTATGTGCTGTGCTTACTGTGGTGAATTCTTAAGATATACAGGTTTCCAATGTCAAGATTGTAAATTCTTGTGTCATAAGAAATGTTATACTAAGGTTGTTACCAAGTGTATTGCCAAAATTTCTACAGATACAGATCCTGACGAAGCTAAATTGAATCATCGTATTCCTCATAGATTTGAACCATGTTCTAATCGTGGTACTAAGTGGTGTTGTCATTGTGGTTATATCTTACCCTGGAGTAAACAAAAAGTACGTAAATGTTCAGAATGTGGTGTTATGTGCCATACGCAATGTGTTCATTTGGTTCCAGACTTCTGTGGTATGTCAATGGAAATGGCCAATAAGATTTTGAAGACTATTCAGGATGCAGAACGTAATAAAGGGGAGAAGAAAATAAACAAATCGAATAAACAAATATCACCATATAAAACCCGTAGAGATATGACGTCACCTACAAAACATGCATCTGTATTCATGGAAAAGGGTAAAAATATTTCACCAAGTTCGGAAGTTTACAAGTCTACATCAAATAACCAGGAATACTCACAGGCCGAATATCATTCATCTGCTCAAGCCTCACCAAGTAAGATCAACGATACTACAGATAGATTAAATCACTTTATCGAGGAGAATGAAGTCTACTTGAACTTTACGAGGGGTGCAGAACGTGATGAAAAATCTCCTGAATTAAATGATTATAACAACAGAACATTGGATCCAACAGCAGAGGCTCTTAAGAATGTTCCTCAGAATGGTGACTTGAACCTAGACGATTACAATAGATACAATGAAGAAGATAATACAGAACACCCATTCAAAGAAGAGAATGAATTGTGGGAAGAGCAACGTCATCAGTTGGAAGTTGAACTACATCAACAAAAATTAGCTGAATATGAGAGACAGAAACAAGAAGAAGAGATGGTTAATGAACCACTTGAGTTACAAACTACTAGAATCCATGAAGCAGATGAGATACAATATGTCGAACCTCAACCAAGTAAATCTCCAAGAACTTACTCTAATCCATTCCGTGATACTGAACAAGACCATTTAGAAAAGAATACAGCTGTAGATTTGGTTCATCAAGATGAATTACAGGATATACCAGAAAATGCTAGGAACAGTATCTGTGTTTCCCCTCAAAAGACACACACAACTACAAAGCAGAAAAGAAAGTCAGGTAAACGTCGGAAGGTTTCTCTTGATAATTTCATTCTACTAAAAGTTCTAGGTAAAGGTAATTTCGGTAAAGTTATATTATCAAAATCGAAAAATACTGGTAGACTATGTGCCATTAAAGTATTGAAAAAGGATAATATCATTCAAAACCATGACATTGAGAGTGCCAGAGCTGAAAAGAAAGTGTTTTTACTTGCAACTAAAACAAAACACCCATTCTTAACAAATTTGTACTGTTCTTTCCAAACCGAAAACCGTATTTATTTCGCTATGGAGTTTATTGGAGGTGGTGATTTAATGTGGCATGTCCAAAATCAAAGATTATCTGTAAGAAGGGCAAAATTTTATGCCGCAGAAGTTCTGTTGGCTCTGAAGTATTTCCATGATAATGGTGTTATATACCGTGATTTGAAATTAGAGAACATCTTATTGACGCCAGAAGGTCATATTAAGATTGCCGATTATGGTCTATGTAAAGATGAAATGTGGTATGGTAACAAGACCTCCACATTTTGTGGTACCCCAGAATTTATGGCACCTGAAATTCTAAGAGACCAGGAATATAGTAGAGCTGTCGATTGGTGGGCATTTGGTGTCTTATTATATCAAATGTTACTATGTCAATCACCATTTTCTGGTGATGATGAAGATGAAGTATTCAATGCCATTTTGACTGATGAACCATTATATCCAATCGATATGGCGGGAGATATTGTTCAAATCTTCCAAGGTCTCTTGACCAAAGATCCTTCAAAACGTCTAGGTGGTGGACCTCGTGATGCGTTAGAAGTCATGGAAGAACCATTCTTCCGTAACATCAACTTCGATGATGTTCTAAGCTTACGTGTTGAGCCTCCATATATACCTGATATCAAATCTGCTGAAGATACATCTTATTTTGAACAAGAATTTACATCTGCCCCACCGTCATTGACTCCTCTCCCATCTGTTTTAACCACTAATCAACAAGAAGAATTTCGTGGTTTTTCATTCATGCCAGAGAATCTCGAGCTATGATGAAACTCTCCAAAGCAAAAAACCCCATAAGACTGTTAAAAGTAAAAAAAGCAAAACAGCGATAATAATTATTAACCAAACTAACCATATATATATATATTTACATAATTTACCTGTGTACATTAATGACTAATAAACAAGGACCATGTGCATATTCTGCAACAAAAGAAACTGATAAGTTCATACCTACAATTATAAGTAGAATCAATGACTAAATATGTTATATGGTTGTTTGTTTTGTTAAAAAATATCATGTTGGTTACTATTAATTTCTCTCTTCATTTTCTGGCACCAACAAATGAATGCCCAACAAAGAACGAAGCTTGAAAAACTGAGAAAGTGGAACAATGGTCGTTTAATGAAGGCTCATCTATAATGAAAAACAAAGTAAAAAGAAACAACAATATATAAGAAACTAAATTTATAGAAACAACAGGGTTATATTAGCTTTCTTAATTATAGCAATAGTAAAGGGTTTTCAATTAATCTATACATACATCTAGAGCAATGTTTAAAAGTGATAGATTTAAGAAAGTCTCTCAGGCTTTTAAATCACCCAAATCAAGTGGTTCTGCAAATAGAAGTGCAAGTAGTTCTCCTATAGTTCCTGCAAGCTCTGATGGGAAGTTCAAAAGTGTTTCAAGTTCTATTATGAAAGCAAATCCCATTTCTCAATCGTCAGACGCTAAATTGTTTGATTCACACGTGGTTAAGTATTCAGGGATTAAGGGTAAGATCATTGCTTACTCATTTGATTACACACAAAGTTTAATGGCTGTGGCTACTGATCTAAATGAAATCCATGTATTTGGTCAAGGTCAAGTGGAAGTGGTCTTTACATTATCTATAAAGGGTTCCATTCGCACACTAAATTTTGTTAAAGGTATATATTTGGTTGCCATTGATTCTAAGGATACATTACTGGTATTGTCGTTATACTCAAAGAAAGTGTTGGCATCAGTGTTTATTCCTAGTCATATTACATGTGTTGAAACGGATCCTGGTATTGACTGGATTCTCCTAGGTTTACAAAATGGTGCCGTTATGGTATATGACGTAGATCGTAACAGTTTCTCGGGTGTTACTATTGAAAATCTTCAAAAATCTCAATTTTTCCCTAAAGAGATCATATCACCTGTTGTTTCAGTTAGATGGAACCCAAGGGACTTGGGTAGTATTTTAATATCTTACAATTCTGTGACTGTGGTATATTCATTAGTAGAGATGGAAATTAAACAAAGTTTTATATATGAACTTCCACCATTTGCTCCAGGTGGTGACAATTCTGACAAAAAAATTGATACAGTAAGGAGACCTAGAGTTGTTCAGTCGTTATACCATCCAAACTCTTTACACATATTAACAGTGCATGAGGATAACTCAATGGTATTTTGGGATGCCAATACAGGTCATTTAATCGAGGCTAGAACTTTATTTGAAACAGATGTCAACATTCCAAATCCTAAAAGAGAAATATTAATGGGAGCAGCAGGGTCTCCTCAAATATTTAAAGTCTATTGGATATGTATGAATAACCCAGAATATACATCATTGTTGGTCGCAACTAAGAGTTTGGCAAAAGGTGATACTAGTCAAGGTATTACTATCCTAGATCTTGGTGGTACTCCACTTTACTCCATAACTTCATACGATGCAATGCAACAATATTATGCAAGCCCTAAGCATCAGAAATTATGCCCACTGGTTAATAGAGCCCCATTGGTGGACATTTTACCATTACCAAAAGCTTCTGCCCATTTTGGAGGTTGTCATGACCCTGCTTTTGTACTTGCATTACTAGATGATGGTGAAATAGAAACACTATTAGTTCAATCTGGTTCCTTCACTTCAAAAGCAAGTTTACTATCTCAAAGTTTATCTTGGACGAGACCAGTGGTTACAACCTCGACTGCATTTTCTGTTCCAAAGAAATTATGGCTAGGTTTAATGTCAACCTATTCTACAGTAAATGAGTCAATTTTGAAAGGTGGGACCTCCTCTAAGAGAGGAATGAGACCCTCGGAAATCAGAACGGCCATTGCTACAGGTCACACTAATGGGTCTGTTAGAATTTGGGATGGTGCTCAAAATGAATTAGACGATAAATGTGTATTTGAGGTCAATATTGGTCGGGTTGTTAATAGAGGTCTCCATTTATCGATCTCAAAGATACATTTTGCTGCAGAAACATTAGAACTAGCCGTAGCAACTGAACAGGGTGAAGTTATTCTATACAAATTTGAGCTAAACCAATTCTTTAAAGATAATAAACAAAGCTCAGATACTGATCTTGACATGATGTTTAGAAGATTCTCTCTTGAAGACGCTAAGGATATTTTAGTGGATGTAAGGGATAGAGCACCACCTAATGTTAAACAAGGGTTTATGCCAAGTACTGTGGTTAATGCAAGAAGGGGCCAAGTCACTTCTTTGTGCAATAGTAACATCGGTTTCGTCGCAATAGCATACTCAAGTGGTACAATAACTGTCGTTGATAGAAGAGGACCCGCTGTAATATTTATGGCACAAGTGAGAGACATACCAAAAGCCAAAGGAACATGTATTACTTCGATTAATATATCTATTATGGAATACGCTACGGATGGTTATTCAAGTATATTGATGTACTGTGGTACAGACTCTGGTGAGTTGATTACATATAAAATTTTACCCAGTGGTAGTGGTAGGTTTACAGTGGAGTTTATTGAAATGTCGAAGACCAACGATAATGGTCCAATCATAAATATCGCTTCTTATGCTAAAGCTTCAGGAGGTAGTTGTGAGGGTACTATTATGAAGATGCAAGAGTTAACAAGAGGCTCATGCGTTGCTGGTTATGTTATTGTGACAGGCAAGAATGACATTAGAATAGTCAAACCTGGTAAATCTAAGGAAGACCACAAATCATATAGACATCCAATCGTTGCATGTGATATTTCATATATCTTAAATTATGGTTCAAAGGGTGAAGCTAGAATAACGACATTTTTGGTTGCTGTTTTAAGTAATGCCTGTGTGAAGGTTTTAGCTTTACCTGACTTAAAAGAAATAAAGTCTATGGACCCGCCTACTCCAGTGAGTTCACATTATATCTCAGAAACAGCCGTTATTAAGAATGGTGATATCTTTATGAGAATCGGTAAATACTTGTCGGTTCTTCTATCTATTGTTAACGAGCAGAGTAATGCTGTACCAGGAAGTCCTACCCTTTCCTCCAATGGGCCTGTTGTTGATGTTCTGTACAATCCAAACTTAAAGATCACATATAGACCACAGGTCAATTCATTGCAATGGGCAAGAGGTACAGTTTATTGTACCCCTGAACAATTGGCATTAATATTAGGAGGTGATAAGCGTCCAGAATCAAGATATAAAGAAAGTGCAATTGCTGCAGGTACATTGTCTACGGAGCCTCATTCTTCAGAACATGCATATCAAAAACCTATAAGACATGCTAATAAACATAGTGCAGGATATGGTTATATGAAAGGGTTGTCTCGTACTGTAGAAACCCATTGGGATAATATCGAGACCCAATTTAATGATTATGCTACGGCCACTGGTCAAGCAATGAACGATGCAATGGAACAGACCGGTAAGGATATTGTAAAAGGTTCTTTCGGTTTATGAATGTGTGTTATATAAAATAATGACTCTTAGTTCTCTTTCAATTGAAAGAATGTCTATAACGTTTATAATAAATATTAAAATGCTATTGATATTACAGAAACTATTACTCTCTGCTTCTTCTTGTCAATCTTGTACGATATATTTGTTGATATTTTGTCTGTGAATTAAAAAAAAAGCATTAAAAGAAAGGGACATCTGTACTAACTATAGTTGAAAGCGAGACTTGAAAAGACTACAACGGTAATAACAAAGCTGAGACAAACGGACTTAGAAAGTTCAAAGAAAGAGATTACTTAAGGACTATAATATTGTCTAAATATTAATTGTTTTCACATCGGTGTTTCCTTTACTTGTCAGTACTAACGTGTTTTACCTTGACTGTTGATTATATGAGTGAACAATCAATAACGGTGCGAGCACCAAAGGTGTTCCTAGAAACGAATCTAAACTTTCCTAACGTTGATACAACCATTACGGAAGTGACTGTCACGAGAGCACGATGCATTGATCCCAGCCTTTTGGATTCATTCTTAAGGACCATGAGACATGGGAGTGATGATATTATCAAGCAGAAAATAAACAATGTAACAGAAAAAGGTTCCACACTTCGTTCAAAAAGTGAGAAATGTGATGATTTTGTAAGAAATGAATTGTATCCCAATTGGAAAGAACGCTCCAAAGTGATTTTCTATTGCCAATACCAAGCAAGTCTGATGAAACAAGAATTGGAGGATAAATCAGATGTAATTGCATCAAACGGTCCACAAGTGACAACGAGAATAGATCCATATGCTGAGAGGGATTGGAAGAAAGAACAAGATGCTCGTTTTAAGCAATGGAAGAACGTTTGTGGTTGGGTACAGAACAATCTACAAATAGAGTCGATACTTAGAACAACGAGCAAGGAAATCTTAAACCAAAGATGTGATGCTAATCGAAAATATTTAAATGATTTCCAAGATTTTATGAACAAACAACAGACTGATTAGTAGTATTTGAACTATATACTAACTGTTTATGAAGAAGAAGAAAAGTGTCGAAACACAAATCTTTAATGAAGCTTTTGAATAAGCTCATTTATCTAGTCAAATAGAAGCAACGACAAACGGACATAATCATTTATTGTAAAAATAAAAAACCACAAATCCTTTGACAACTTTTATGCATATTTATTATTCTTCCCCCCTGTCTATACCCCTTCCCTAGCACCAATTCTTCGAAATATCTAATACCCCCTATCCTCACCTCCGATTCATGTAGTTAGTTACCTTTTATACAAATGCACATATATACTCTCTATTAGACCTGTCAAAACGTTATATTAAAATTAATTGTAGTATATTATAACAGATTGTAATTTTTTGATATTTAGGTGAAACTTTTCATGAACAAAAAAAAAAAAAATCAGGTGATTATTCGAACTGTTGAAAGGATCCTCACAGTCGGTTCTTCTAGGAGCAACCATGTCTAACTTCTGTTGAGATGATCCCATACAAATTTCTTCCCGGCGTTATTGCTTGGAACACTAATCACTAGTTGCTATCGTTCAATATGTAGATATTTAGTTTCCATTACTGTGACATCCAAAAAAGGAGTCAAAATTCAGTTTGAGATTCATCAGTGAGGACTGTCTTTCGAGTTCAGCTGACAGTTTATTTTGTTGATGATATGTGGTGTTGGGATGTTTCTGTGACATCGCCATGTTAAAACAAAATAAGTTAAAATTATAATATAGAGACTGGAACATAAGTAAATAATTTCTATAATATTTATACATATATATGTGAAGACCTACATTAGATTCTGATAGTGTGGGGGCAAGGCTTTTGTTTTTGTTTAATAATACTTTATAAGCAACCTTATATAAAATACAGATAATTATTTTCATACTATGACAGGAGATATTCGTGTTTTAGATCTACCTTTATTTGACATTGACGAGAAAAATGGGTTTCTGTCGTCAGAACCACCCCTTGAGAGATTAGAAAACCCTTATTACGAACCATGGGAAACATTGGCAACAAATATTCCTCAATTATTATTGACTAATCAAATGAAACCTCAAGTTGAACATGGGTTACCCTTATTATCCATAGATCAGTTAGTTACATTACAGGACTTGAAAAGAGGTTATGTTCTCCTAACTTTCATCATTAACGGCTATGTTTGGTCCTCTAACCCTCCAAATGAAGTTATACCAGATTCTTTGGCTCAACCGTTGTTGGAAGTCTCCAGTAGATTAGGGTTACCACCCGTGGCTACTTATTCAAGTGTTGTTTTATGGAATTATAAAATCATAGATAAGACAAAGGATATAAGTTTAGAAAATTTAACCACTGGTTTAACATTTACTGGTAGTTTTGATGAAGCTTGGTTCTTTTTGATTAGTGTTTATTTTGAGAAAATTGGTGCTCAATGTATCGAGCATGGTTTAAAAGCTGTCGATGCAGTTACTTCAAATGATTCTACCTCCTTTATAGAATCTATGAAACTGTTGGCAATGAGCATTGATAACCTAACAGATATATTGAAGAGAATGGAAGAAAAATGTGATCCTTATGTATTTTATTTCAGAATTAGACCATTTTTAGCAGGATGGAAGAATATGTCAAAAGTGGGACTTCCAAATGGCGTAAAATATGGATCAACAGGTGAATATCAACAATGGTCAGGTGGTTCCAACGCGCAAAGTTCTTTAATTCAATATTTAGATTTAGTTTTAGGAATTACACACTTTTCAGATGGTGGTCAAGAACAATATCCAAGAAAACCAATTACTAATGAATCACAATTTAAGAGAAATTCGTATTTATTAGATATGAGAAAATATATGCCAAGACCACATCGTTCATTTTTAAAGGCAGTTAGTGAAAGTACAAATATTCGTCAATATGTGTTAAAACAAAGTTCAGAATCTACTGAAAGATTTGCTTATGATACATGTATTTCGATGTTGAAAAATTTTCGTGATGTTCATTTAGGTATTATTAGAAACTATATTTTGATTCCTGCTAGAGCAGAAAGAATGAATGAAACGCATATTTTAAGAAATGGATTAGCTACAACACATAATAATAAGAATCATCTAGGTACTGGTGGTACATCTTTAGTTAAATTTTTAACTCAATGTAGAGATGAAACTAGTGATATGGCTGTCACTAAATGGGTTAAAGAATATTTAAAAGAGGATGATGTAGAACATTCAAATTTAGAGATGAATTTTGTGTTTGATTATAGTTATAATTTTGTTGGATTCAAGGATAAAATGTCGAATGTTCAACTTATTGAAGACGATGCAGATAATGGAGATGTTGATTTTTTCATTCATCATTGGTAAATATTATCGTTATTGAATGTAGTTAAAAAATTATACAAAGAAAACAACATGATATATGTATGTATATATATGGCTCTATTAAATATTAATAATTTGCATTAAAAGTAAAAAGAAAAAATTAAGTATTTCTCTGTCATGAATTGATTATTATTATTATTTAGAATCTAATAATGTTAAAGTTTTCTTAAATTCTACTTTACCATTTGGTTCAACATAAGCAAAGCTTAAATTACTATTAGCTAAATCATCTTTAGCTTCTTTTGAAATAAATTTTTCCATTGGTTGATCTGGTAATAATGGTTCTAATTCATAATTAGAATTATTATCAAGTATGGTATTATTAAAACTCTGAATCAATAAAGTTCTTGGTCCTTTAATTTTAATGAAATTTGTTGGAGTACCATATTTCGTCACATCATATAATTTCCTTATATATTGACTGAATCTTATAATTAGTGCTTTTGTCAATGAAGTGATAGACTTCATAGTGATTGAATTTGTCCTTTCATCTTTAAAACTGGGTATTGGAATATACTCTATTTTAAATTTATTTTGTGACATTAATTGATTTGTTACAGAATCTCTAATATCAACTTGAGATTTCCCACTTATGGCTAATAAATTTCTATAATTAATTAAAATTTCATCATAAGAATTTTTCAAGTCTAATTTAATAATTGATCCTACTCCATTTAATAATAAATTACCACGACCTCTTAATACAATGAAATTTTGATTAATAAATTTATTAAATTGTAACGATCGTGATGGTAACAAATCCAACGAAGTATTTTCTTCATATGCAACAATTGAATCCTTTCCCCAAATTTGCCAATCTTCCTTACCTGTTAAATTTAAATGATATAAAGAAGTTTGAAGATTTTTATTCAATGAATTATTAGTAGATATCAAGGCATTAAAAGAATGCATAGAGGATACCAATTTAACAAATTGTGAAGGTTTTAATGATGAATATTGAATCATATTACTCCATAAATTAATAAATTGTTTAGTTAAAGATATATCTGATATATTGTTGCCATTATTATATAATGATACTAAACATCCTTGACGAATAAATATAGGTATTTTTGGTGCAACTGATAATCTTGCAACAGTAGGTGGATTGTTAATCAGTTTAAATAAAGTTCTCGTTCCAGCTTGAGAAGGTGAATCATCTGTCGATAATTTTCGATATTCACTAAACCGTACCGATCTTCGGCCTATATTTATAAATCTCTTCATCAGTTTGTCTAATTAACTGAGCTAGTTGAGAGTATCCTTATCCAATTTCACAAATGGGATTTGACCATTAAAAATAGAGTATGTGTCTCTGTGTATCCCTTTCCATGTAAAATCTGTTAATAGTTATCTGTTCTGTTTTTTTGGGGGAACGACCTTTCCCAGTATGAGGCCAAAAAGCAAAGCAAAGCAACGCGAACAAAAAAAGAGATTTTGATTGTGATTGGTCCATATAGACATAAGGAGACTACGTTTATTAAGATTTGTTATCGATTACATTAGTATCTTCAAATCCAGGTAACAGTCCATCTTGTTTAAGTTGATTAACGAATTCTGAGTCACTCAATGAAAAGATTCTATCTTTATTTGGTAAACCTGTATTCAATGGATCTACTATTACAGTAGCACCATTACCATTGCTGGTGTTGTAAATATTATTAATATTACTACTACTACTATGAGACGTCTGATGATGAGACGTCTTTGAGAATCCGTCAAATCCTTTAATGATATTACCCTGAGTAGTCAGCAATGAATTATTTAATTGATGACCTGTCTCAGGGGAAACGTTACTAAAATATTCAGTTTCTTTATCATAAATTTGTTGCTCTAATGAAACAATATCATCCTGGTACTGTTTTCTATCCTTCAAAGCATTTTTCAGTTTTTGTTTCAATTGCTCGTATTCCTTTAAATCCTCTTCCATGTTGTAAAGTGTCTGCTCTGTGTGCTGGTTCTCTCAACCTCTCTCTCCATGTATTGCAATCTGTGTATTCTTTGTTTTGAATATTGAAAAATTGTCTTTTAACGCTGCAAATTTCCTCGCGCACAGCCAAGCAAGATTTGTGTGCAGCACGATGCTGGACGGTGTATGATGACGGTATTTAACAAGAAGAAGAAGGGTGTGCAGGTAGATGTATATCCCTGTTGTTACTGTTGTTGCTGATGTGATGTGATGTGATGTCGATGTTGATAGAAATTGAGATCAGGTTGACAAATATATACCATATGCAACGATATGACTATGTATCAATCCATCGTAAACGGCAGGAGTTGCAGTGTTTTATTCCGCGGGTTCAAATGCATCAAAAATGAAAATTTTCAAATTCTTCGCAGTTCTCATTGTTCTCATTGTTATTGTATTGACAGATCCCATTATAGTTTCCATTGTTATCACTCTAATCCAATGTATAATTAGAAATATTTGTTCATATATATGTATATGTCCATGTATGTACATGTATTTACCTCTTGATGTAAGTTTGTAATAGTGCAACGGAACCAATCATCACAATTAACAACATGTTGTATTTTAGACATATGAGACGTGCAGGTAGATTTACTGTAATTATCGTATGTTTAACAACAATATATTATTTATATTCTTTGTTTCATGAACAGAGCCTTTATGGTTATAAACATAATACATTTTCCAAAAATGTTTCATATGTATTCTATAATAAATTATTTGAAAGTATTAATTATTTTAAACCAATGGATCCACCTGAAAAGAATAGAATGTTAATGGATTCCTTCACTTGTAAAAAAGTAGGAAACTATGGACTTAATGACGTTAAAAAATTTAAGCATTTAACATTTTATCATTTAAATCAATGCTACCATTTAGATGATAATCAATTTAATAACCTTCATGAAACTCATAATGGATACATGAGAGAAATTATTGAACAATTTCCAACTAATATTGTTAATAATTTGAACATTAAAGGGAAAGGTATTGTTACTGTCGGAGGTGGAAGATATTCTGTCTTATTAATTACAATGTTGGAAACTTTAAGACATTCGGGGACAACTTTACCTGTTGAGGTATTTATTCCACCAAACGATGAAGGTGATAATGAATTCTGTAATATTTTCTTACCAAAATTAAATGCAAAATGTGTTTATTTTAAAGATATTTTACCACCGAATATTGTAGAAAATATTGAAGTGAAAAGTTATCAAATTAAAGCAATGGCTTTAGTTCTTTCGACTTTTAAAGATATTCTTTTCTTAGATGCTGATAATTTTGCAATGAAAAATTTAGATAATGTATTCGATTCAAAAATTTATAAAGATACTGGTCTTGTGATATGGCCAGATCTTTGGAGAAGATTTACCGCTCCCGTTTATTATAAGATTGCAGATATTCCATATAATAAAGACAAAAGAGTTCGTTATTCATTTGATGATGTCTCTCCCGTATCACGTTATGAACAGGATCCAAAAAATATTGATTCAACGTCAAAGGATTCAGAGATACCATTTCATGACTTAGAAGGTACAATAGCAGATCCCGCAAGTGAATCTGGTCAAATGTTAATTAATAAAGAAAAACATTTACATACTTTATTATTGGCATTATACTATAATATTTATGGTCCAATGTGGTATTATTTCATGTTTTCACAAGGTACTGCTGGTGAAGGTGATAAAGAAACTTTTATCTCGGCGGCTCATGCTTTGGGTTTACCTTATTATCAAGTGAGAACACCCTTAGCGTTTGATGGGTTCCATCATGATGTAAAGATGTTTCAAGGGTTAGGTTTATTACAACATGATTTCATACAGGATTATCAATTACATCAGGATTTAGAGAAATTAGTTAGTGAAGACCCTGAGAAGTATAACAAGTTTGATCCTGATTATGATTTAGATATTACATATAAGAAACACATGTTACAAACTCAAGGTGAAAAACATGATGATTCAGTAGATGTAATGTTTTTACATGCAAGTTTTTATAAATTTGATGCTTGGTCACTATATGATCAAAAATGTTTCTTATTGAGTTCAGGAGAACATACGAGAGGGTACACGAATCAAAGACGTTATGGTGGATTTGATTTTGAATTGTTTAACTTTAAAGCTTTACAAAATCAATTATGTAATAAGGATAAATCTTTAAGACATAGAGATTTTAGATATTTGAATCAAAAGGTCTCGGAAGAAGATTGGCCGAAAGTATGTGCATACATCGATGATCATGTCGAATACTTGAGCAAAACTCCATTGGCTTCAGACAAATAATAATCAAAGTTTGCCAACTTTTACCATGTTTCATGTATTTATTGAATATTGTGACAGGTTATATTTTTCCCTTGTTTGTTTGTTTGTTTGTTTCTTTGGCTTCTTAATACAGGACGCGTCCTTCAACACGAATGAAAATAAAAATATTAATATATAAGGAAGTATATAGTAAAACACACACAGTGCATCTTACTAATTATTCAATTAGAACAAAAACAAAGCTCAAGAAAACTATTCATTTCAACAACTTTTTATAACAACATGTCCTTTTTACAATTGCGTTCATTCCATGCTACCGCCAGAAAGTTGGATTTCTCAAAGATGTCCATCGTTGGACGTATAGGTACTCCCTTCACAGAATATACTTCTGCTAAGGACGTTAAATATGTTAAGTATGCAGTTGCTTCTCAACCAAGAAAGGATGGTCCAACCAATTGGTACAATGTCACCGTGTTTAACCAACCACAAATGAATTTCTTACAACAATACGTTAGAAAGGGTGCTTTGGTATATATTGAAGCAGATGCTGCTAATTACACTTATGAAAAGGAAGATGGTACCAAGGCTACAACTTTAAGTTTAATTCAAAAGGATTTCAATTTGTTGAAGAATGGTAAGCCAGAAGAAGATGCAGAAACTGGGGATTCTGCTGCCTCTACTACAGAATAGATTTTTTCTTTTTCCTGAAACATTATCTGTGGTTGTTTGTTTATTTTGCCTAATTTGAATTATTATTACGAGAGCACTAATGCTGTTCTCGAACTCTTCTATCTTTCGATATTATTAATATATCAAGAATATTATTTTTTTTTATTATTCCCTACCCCACTCCTCCTCCCACTGGATGGATGTAATCTATTACATATATATATATATATATATATATACTAACTCTGTATTGTGTTTTTTTTATATACAGTTATATAAACATCCGTACAGCAAAGACACACCCTATTATCTATCTATTACATCTTCGTTTCCTATGCATTGACTCATAAACCAATCACCTCTTTTTCACATGCATCGTTCATCACAGATGCCCTTCTCTTGTCACATATAAATTAGCCTTCAACAACGATCAAAAAAAAAAAGTTGTTGAAAAACTTCAATAGCACTCGCAAGTGACAGTAATTATAGCTAAAAAAGGTAACATGATGAAGGATTCTAAGGTCGTCGAGGATGTGGAGACTGTATCTTCCGGTGAATCAGTCAAGAAACCTATTAGAGAAAAGTTTCTCTTGTTTAAGATAGATATATTTGTGCTTTCATTCGTTTGTCTCCAATATTGGATCAATTATGTTGATCGTGTAGGGTTTTCAAATGCCTATATATCAGGTATGAAACAGGATTTGAATATGAAAGGTAATCAATTAAACGTGACAAATACCTGTTTCACTATCGGTTATATTATAGGGATGATCCCTAACAATTTGATGTTATTAGTGGTTCCTCCTCGTATTTGGTTAAGTTTTTGTACATTTGCATGGGGGCTACTCACTTTGGGCATGTACAGAGTTACTTCATACCAACATTGTTGTGTCTTAAGATTCTTTCAAGCTATATTTGAAAGTTGCACTTTCGCAGGTACTCACTTAATTCTGGGATCATGGTATAAAGAAAATGAATTACCAATTAGATCAGCTATTTTCACTAGTAGTGGCTTGATTGGTTCAATGTTTAGTGGGTTTATGCAAGTTAAAATTTTTAATAATTTGGATGGTGTACAAGGCTTAGCAGGTTGGAGATGGTTATTTATCATCGATTTCTGTATAACAATTCCTATTGCCATATATGGGTTTATCTTTTTCCCAGGTGTACCAGATTCCAATAGAGATGGGATCTTAGATAAATTTTCAATGTCAAGATATATCTTTAATGAACAAGAATTGAAGTTTGCTAGAAGAAGACTTCCAGCAAGAGATGAAACAACATCTTTGGATTGGTCAATTATTCCAAGAGTCTTAAAAAGATGGCATTGGTATCTTTTCTCGTTGGTTTGGATCTTTGGTGGTGAGAATTTAAGTTTTGCCTCAAATACAACTTTTGCACTATGGTTAACAAATCAAAATTATTCTTTATCCAATAGAAATAATTTCCCATCGGGAATATACGCAGTAGGTATTGTCTCTACAGTCATATCTGCTTTATATTTAAGTAAAATTAAACGAGCAAGACACTGGCATATTGCTATGGTAATAGCAATTGTGATGTGTGTCATGGCAATAATGATTCGTAGCAATGCAACATCCCCCGCTGTAATGTTTACCGCGCAATACCTTGGTGGTATTGCTTATGCAGGTCAGGCTGTCTTTTTCGCTTGGGCAAACGTTGTATGTCATGAGGATTTACAAGAGAGAGCCGTCGTACTGGCTTCGATGAATATGTTTTCAAGTGTTGTCAATGCTTGGTGGTCTATTCTTTTCTATGCGGCTACAATGGTTCCTCATTATAAGAATGGTTGTTATGCAATGATTGCCACTGCTGTGGCGAGTGGTATTACATCCATTGTTATTAGATCTTTACAAATAAAAGATAATACAGAAAAGAAACCTTTGCCTTATATCAATGCTAATGATGTGGTTGGACAAGATGAAATAGATGATTTCCATAAGGATGGTAATGATGAAGAAGATGATGCTGTTGGAACCGCATATGCTGGAAGCAGAGCAGCTGAAATGATTCAAGTAGGAACATCAAGTCAAATTTATTGAAAAAACACTTACACATACTATATGGCCCACCCACGTAGAGTAAATACAGTAAATACATATTCGTGAAAACTAAATAAAAACCCAGGAAGTATATCAGTCTGGTTTTAATTGGCAATGAGATGAGCTTCTCCCTATTGGGGCGCCAAATTATTTTATTAATATAAAATTGTTTTCGCGTTCTTCCCTTTTAGTGAAAGTAAATTTCCGAAAAGGGAAATCAAAATGCGGGCCATCTGTAAGAAGATAATGGCATTCTAACCAATCTTCCATTTTGCTATTGTTAGTTGAACAATTCTTCATTATATTTATTCTTGGTAAAAGTATACATATTCTTGACCTTTTTTAGAATTAATATTTGAATTAAGGCACTATCTCGATATATATAACAACTTTTCCAATTTTAGTATAAGGTGTTTTTTTGGAAGTTATCCATTTCAACTCAAGATTTGAAAAAATAAGTTAAGGAATTATGGATGAATTGGTGTCAGTGAAGGATTTCAAAGAGCAGGAATTGAAGTTTCTTCATTCGGTTAGAAGACTTTCCAAAAAATGCCAAGACTACGAAAGAGGTACATATTCATCTTTAGATCCAATTTCATCTGTCTTAGATGACTTAAAGCAAGTGGAATTAGCAAGTATATCTATTCTTGCTAAACATATTGGATTTTTTGAAAAATTAGATATATTTTGTGTTATAAGTAAAGAAGTAGCAACACTTCTACAGGATTCCAAGTTGATTACGGCTTACGAGCAATTGCTAACTAACGCTACAAATATCATATTAAACACAAATGTTGTATTATTCAGAACTGGAGATATCAGTTTAGTGGAAGGGACAATTCAAATATATCAACGATTAACAATCTTTGAAAGTTTCTCAGATCTTGGTAATATTTCCAATGGATTTATTAAATTGAGAAATATAATATCTAGTTTTGAAAACCAATTCTTCGCTAAATATAAATTGTTAAACAATAATAATTTAATATTTGATAAAGTTTACAATTTGTTATCTCATTCAAAGGAAAAAATTACTGTTCCTAAATTCAATGTCATTAACATTGAAAATCATACCCCATTTAAATTGAATAAGAATAAATTTTACGATGAAAACCTTTTAGTGGATCTTGCACAATTGAATACTGGTGAATTAGCTATCTTAAGAATAAATTCGGGAAGATTACCTAAGATTTTTAAATCTAGTAAAGATTTATTAAACGAATTGATAAACAAGAATTACTACTTATTGAAAGTGGGAAGGACATTAATATTTAAGACTTTGAAACCAAATGACCTGAAATTAATCAAATTTTCTGGAACGAGTGTCGAATTACAGACAATAACAGCTAACAATGTTAATTTGAAAATGGTATGCATGGACCCTTTGAAGTGGCCTACTTTATGGAAGCCATATTTTGAAAAACAGTTCAATGGTGATAATTCAAATATCAGATACATTACTAGGGAGAAATCTTCTGATAGACTTCCTAGAGATACAAATAAATTAGTTAATGGCTTATCTGAGTTTGTATTAGACAAAGAACCATCAAAAAGAACTATGTTTGAAAAGAAGCCAATAGAAGATATTCCTCAGTTACTTGAAGAACCATCCCAATGCGAATCTGAAGCGTCTGAACAACCTTCCCTTCGTGATATAGAGTCTTTAAGTTATGAGAAATTAATCGAGTTAGATCAAAGTATAGAAATGTCACTATCACCCAAAAACCCTCAATTGTCTCCAAAATTTAGTCAACTTCGTTCTGAATCACAAGTGTTTTCAGTTGATGAAATTGTTACAAATGAACAAGCAGATTCTCCTCAAGGATTATTTTTTTCAAGAAGTTCTGATGCAAACTCCATCAATACTGATCATGAAAATGGGGATGACTTAGAAAGTGTGATATCCTCGGAGTTAGATAATGATACTACTGTAGTAAAAGTGAGTTCCAATTCCATATTCAACCCAAGTGCGGAATCATATAAACCAAAGTTGCATAATCCAGCATCATCATCTTTGTTAAGTTTATTTACTAATCGTAGTAAACCCAATTTGAGTATTGACACTTTCGAATCTGAAAACATTTCTATATTCACCAATTGTTCAACATCAGAATCATACACTCCACAATCGGCCGTCAGTGAATACCATACCCCTATCAAAGAAAAAACAGATATCATGATACCAAAAGATATCGATCTTTCAAATATTCTTATAGAACAAATATCTACCAAAGTTACTCGTTGGAGCGGTAAAGATTGGACTATCTTAGGACATTCAAATTTACACTTGGTTATATCACAAATTCCAGGTAAACATTTTACTCTAACTGCGTTCACGGATGATTCTAAGACAAGATGTATATTTATTGTCAAGATAAGTCAGGGATGGAAATGTTTCAGATCAACTGCGCAGGATATCCAAATGAAGATCCCACCATCAGATTTCATTGTAAGCGCAATGGATGTAAAGGATACTATTGAAACCATTAGTGTCAGATGTGTTAGAATTGATAATTTCATGAATACTTTATTACATTGTGTTAACGGTGTTGTGCCTGTTTCGCTGTCTTCATCTTCTACTATCAGAACGCTTTCTACTACAACATCATCATGTTTCAGTGATAACTTGCAAAGATCCTCCACTTATCAATCTGAGTTAATAACAGATAAGAATCAAGGTACATCGAAGGAGGTATCTCAACTATTACTATTGACTGCAGTTAAAGCAAAACGTCATGAAAATATTCAAAATAAATGGGTTCTGAAAGATGTCGGTTCCTTAGATATTATATCATTAGAGTCCCAAAGTATAAGAACAGGTGTAAAGTTTGAATTCGTAAAGAGTACATCAGGCGAACACATGACTAACGATAAACAAAAATATTCAAATGATCTGGACGAGATAAGAAGACTAGGTAGAACAGGTATAGTAATCAAGCAAGACCTCAATGATCAATTGTTTGAATTCACCAATCAACTAGTTTCCGAACAAGTGTATAAATTAATTCAAGGAATATGATTCAATGTAATCATTAGTTTAAATGCAAAATTATGTAACAATATAACAATCAAGAACAATCAATAACTATTTTTTTATAGATTTAAAGAACAATAAAAGGTCAATTACATAGAAGCCATATTCGAGAGTATAGAGTATGCATTTTATACAAGCTTCTCGGAGATGATTCTTGATGATAAGCTTCATGTTTTGGAATGATGACGTTAGAAAGTCATTGTTCTATTGGACTGTTGCAACCTTACACCCAGATATTAAACCCACACATTTTTTACCACGAGAAACAAATTTTTATTATCAGTTTTTTCAGTTTTTATGTTCGCATTGTTAGAGATTTTAGGGCGGCTTCCGCTCCGTCTGGCAGTAAGTTCCACCAAATTTGAGCCTAACTATCATTTTCCTCTCTAATGAGAATCCACCTAGTAACAACCATTCTTGCCCGACAACTGCAGCAACAGATAGTCTCTCTGCTGCACTTCCCTCTCTAATGGCTTACTCTTTCAATCTGAAAAATTGTTTCAAATTGATTATTCAACTCGTTGTACTGAGATCAATGACAGTTACCCTCTCCCTTCTTCATCTCTCCTTATTACTCTGGAAAATTGTCTGAGTTCTACGTAATTTGTTGTATATTCTATCATCTTTCACCGCAACAATGACCATCTACAGTGTAACATGTAACCAGCTTGAACTAGTAAATAATAGTTAATGTGATGTACTTTAAGGATTATTTGAAGATCGATGATTACATTTGCTTAAATAGTATTAATAGTGTTATAGTATATATTTTTTTAAAAGTTAAAGGATAAATCAGTGATACAAAAATGGCTAGATACGGTGCTACTTCTACTAACCCAGCTAAGTCTGCTTCTGCTCGTGGTTCCTACTTACGTGTTTCTTTCAAGAACACCAGAGAAACTGCTCAAGCTATTTCTGGTTGGGAACTAACCAAGGCTCAAAAGTACCTAGACCAAGTTCTAGACCACCAAAGAGCTATCCCATTCAGAAGATTTAACTCTTCCATTGGTAGAACTGCTCAAGGTAAGGAATTCGGTGTTGTTAAGGCTAGATGGCCAGCTAAGTCTGTTAAGTTCATCCAAGGTCTACTACAAAACGCTGCCGCTAACGCTGAAGTATGTTATAAATTATTAATTGATTAATAGAATTATATTGTTGTGTGATTTGATAATAAGATTTTAAGATAAATGAAAAGATTAAGAGAGAAGTGAGAATAAAATGAATAAATTATGATAAAATATAGATATCAAAATTAATAATAAGAAGCAGGTCCATATATAACTTTTGAAGGCGGAAATTAAATGAATTAATGAAAGATGAAAAAATTATGAATATGAAAAGTTTTTATACCAATTGATATTTATTGGCTTTATGATATTTTGAAAGAACGTTCAGAAATTGAAGATTAAGATATAATATTACCTTTTTTTAGATACGACACAACAATTTACTTCCTATTTTATTTTTTTTACCATCCTTCTTTATGCTGAATGAATTTACTAACAACTTATATATTTGTTACGGTCATTGATCGTTTTAATGAATATCATTTTATTTTTTTACAGGCTAAGGGTCTAGATGCTACTAAGCTATATGTCTCTCACATCCAAGTCAACCAAGCTCCAAAGCAAAGAAGAAGAACTTTCAGAGCCCATGGTAGAATCAACAAGTACGAATCCTCTCCATCTCACATTGAACTAGTTGTCACTGAAAAGGAACAAACTGTTGCCAAGGCTGCCGAAAAGAAGGTTGTCAGATACACTTCCAGACAAAGAGGTAGAATTGCTTCTCAAAAGCGTATCGCCGCTTAAGCATTGTTTATATGAATATTTACGTGTTACTGTATTTCTTTATCATTCTAACTATATAATATAATATAATATTTCCAGGCGATTGGGTGTATCATACTCCCTGTGTTACAATTTAAACTTTCTAATGCTCCTAATTTTTCATTAACAAATTGTTACCTAAAAAAAACTAGAAAATTTTAAAGGTGAATAATGCATTTATATATATGTATGTATATGGTTTTTGAGTGCATATATACAATCATATATAGGCACTTTTATTTCTATGATGTTTTAGTTATAATTCTATTATGAACGTCGCAGAACTGTTGTCAGAAGCTGGGAACATTAAGACCAAATTTGCATCCCACATGTAGATGAGTTAGTAACTCTAAGTAGAAGCACTTGATGAGGATGTCTTTACAATAGCAACTTCGGGTGTCATATAACCACTGATATTGGCCACATACATGCACATGATAAATATTAAACTGTGAAGACCTATGCAATAAAAGAAAAATGCCATTCTGGTAGTTTTATTTTGCAGGATGAGGTTAGCAAAACTAATGAATAATTTCTCTAATACTGACAATTTATTCTTTTTGTAGTATTCTAATTCATCACGTTTGAAGTTGGCCAATGGATGTAAGGATGCTTCATAATTATTAGAATATTGAGCCTCCCTATCGATATTTTCTAAGTCAGAATCAACTACAGAGCCATGTCTAGATGATCCATCATAACTTGATAGATAACGAACTTTCTCGTATAATTTACTGTTGTCGTCTTGAAGCTTTGCCTTTTCTGTTTTTAGTTTAGTTTTTTCGGCCATTATCTGTCTTACTTGTTTCTCAAGATCGGTATTTCTTGCTCTAAATCTATCTCTTTGTTTGGTAACAATTGGAAGGATTTGTGAGTTACCACCAACTGTCTGTAATTCTTCTTCTTCTGGGATTCCAATGATCGAACTTGTTGGTGATAATGATGCACCATGACCAACACGATTAGTTATCTGTCTGGTTACCCCGGATATCATACTTGTTGTGTCATTAAATTTATTATCGATATCATCAATCTTCTCTAAATCTGCCTCCAATTTTGCATTTAATTTTTGTAAATTATCTAATTTTCCATTCATTTCTCCAATTTGTTTCTTTAATTTTTTGGTTTCAGCTTCATGTGCAATGTTTTTTGTTCTTAACTCAGCTAAATTCGATTGTAATTTTTTGTTTGCAGTGATTAATGTATTTTGTAAGCCACCATCATTGTTTTTATTGTTATCAGAATTTTCTTTATCGTTATCTTCTTCATCAATACCAAATTCAATTTTCTTTAATGAGGTTAATTCCTCTTTAATTTTGTTGTAATCTGAATAATTATTTAACTTCAGTCTAATAACATCATTTTCGGATTTGTAAGTACTCAATTCAACTTTGGCATTCGATAGTTGTTCGGTTAAGTTATTAATGGACCTTTCATATGAATTATGGTTTTTCTCAGCAGAAGCACTAAGTAATGCATTTTCACTTTCTAATTGGTTAATCTTGCGATCTTTGTTTTGTAATTCAGAGGCCTTTTCGTTATCACTAGTTGCCTTTGCTAACTCACCACTTAAAGTCTCATTCCTTTTCTCCAATTGGAAGACTCTAGATTGGATAGATTCCAACTCTTCTGCTATAAAGTTATATTCAATTATAGATACTGTTTTCTTTTCACCAGAAGCATCAACATTGGCCTCATCAGTATTATCAAGATCCACTTGTTTGGAAACTTTAGACTCGAGAGCCTTGTTTGTATTTTGTAATGATTCAATTTGTTTGTTTAGTTCAGTTTCTCTGTCTTGCCAGTTTCTTTCTTTCTCTTTCCAACTTGAATTTAATTCTTGTTCTTTGGAGGCCAATCTCTTTGATAAGGTTACCGCTGAATTTTGTTCTAAATCCAGTAATCTCGATTTAACAGATTCATAATCAGCATATTTAGCTAATTTGTCTTCCAACTCAGTCACTTTTTCGCCCAATACTTTAGAATCATCCACTTTGCTTAATTTATCGAGAGATGACTGTAGTAGTGGTTTTGGATCAGGGGCTTCAGATAGTTTAGAATATATGTCAAAGACTATCTGTTCAGCGAATTTTGATCTCTTTGTTAAACTATCAACCTCCTGTTGGTATTTTTTAATTATCTTATTTATATTAGTTAACTTTTCATTCTCTTCTAATTTCTTAAAATGTTTCGTCTCAGTAGCTAATACTTTCCTCGACTCCAAAGACTCGTTCTCTTTATCTTTAACTTCTATAACGTTTGTGTCTAGTTCCTTCTGTAAGTTTGTAAGATCAGCTTTGGACCATACGTCAAGCGCATGAGAGTAAACTGATGTGTCCATAGGGAAGATATTTGCAGAGAGATGTCCAAAAAGATCAATTGAAGAGTCAATATATTATCTTAAAATTTTGTATAATAGGATAGAACAATCAAGACCCTTTATAAAAGAACTTTCCTTGACTAATATCCGTAGTCACGTAACTGCATATTTTTAACTCTTCAAACTATTTGCATCATATTGTTTCCTTAATTTCCTTTCGAACCCATGCTGTGAAAAAGTTAAGTTCAAAAAATCACGTGCGGAGTTAGTATAAGTGACTGTAAATGGAACAATCATTAGATGTATTTAATATTAAAAATTTAATAAAGTGGATCTCATTATTGATTACGAATACAGAATATATATGTGTGCGCACCTAGTGTACGTAGTGTCTTTTAAAGTGACCAATAAGTTGTATATTGGAAGAAATTTTCTCGTTTCCCTGATGTTCAAGATTCTAATTACTCTTCGGACTTTGCAGAACGTTCGTATGTTGAAAAGCTCATCTTTTCTCCACACGTAGAACCATCAGTTGTAGTATACTTATTCAGAGTAGATAAATCTTCTAATGAAATATCATCCATAAAGTTATACTCCTTTGTAACATATGGCATGAAACTTTTATTTCCCACTTCCAAATCCTTATCAAATGAACTAGAGGATGGTTCTTCCTCATCCTCGAATGGATTGAATCTTCCAGAATAGTTATTTTTCCAGTTATCAGTTTTTCCAAGTTTATAATCGACCGTCACATAATTTTCAGATACTGGTGTTGTCATTACACCATTGAATCCTTGTACATACCCTTCTGTTTTGTAAATATCTTCTGTTTGTTCTCTGTTGTTACCTGTTAGTTTCTTTAACAATTTACCAACTCTATCAGTTTTACGTTTTTGGATATGTTTATTGAAGAAATCTAGAACAGAACCTAATCCCACAAAACGTAATAACCTGGAATACATGTTTAATGCATCTGTTCCAAGACCAAAGATAAAGAATACCACGTATGACATTAAAACATAAAGCCAAATACCATAGACAGGCTTACCAGGATCGAATTTAATAATAACATCCCAAAATACTTCAGAATGTGTACTCTTAAAATCATAAGTTCCACTAACTTGTTTTAGATCTTGAACAAATGTAAAAATTGAAAATGGGAACATGACTAAGATTATTATAAAACAAAAAGTTAAAAGTCTGGCGAAACGAGTTAAATTTAAACCTGAATTTGTACAATGTAAAATATCTCTCACATCTTTACGTTTCTTGTAAAACACATATAAGACTAGACAAGCATACACGGTACCAATTAATGACCAGATTAACATCCACATTGTATACAATACAGTTGTGATCCATGTTGGAGAAAGCAAATTTTGACAACCATTATACCTTGCTATACCATATCTAAATACTTGTAACAAATATGAAAAGCCCATAACAACGATTGGTGTTAATAAACTTATTAATAAGTCAATGCATATTTTCTTAATTGAGTTTGACTCGAGTAAGACATTTTCGGCCTTCAAAATTTGATGTAAATTATATGTAATATTTGTTACGGCACAGGATATACCAATATTGGCACCGACTTGCAATTTGATTACAATATCACACCAACCTTTCCCATCCCAGCGGTTCATAAAATCTAAGTCACTCCATACCGCTGCATTAACAATACAGGTGATATTCATTATGAGTAACCATGTAATTAAAATTATTGCAGGTATATTTCTTGAGTGTGAATGCCAAGCCAGTGGCGGAAGCAAAGATATAAGAGCTAAAGAACAAAGCCCTATAATTGTAGATTTATAACTCATTTATATGTTGCTTTGTATGGCCTTTGTCTACCGTTTGTATGTAAGACCATCTAGTAACTCCGAAAGGCAAACGTTATCAAGTCTTGAATTGTGTCTATTTATATAAAAAAAAAATTGATCTTTTCATTGTTATAATAAAAACATAAATTACCTAGTTAAGGCATTATTAATCTATAGCAAATAATGAGGTTAAAACTTTCGTTGTATTGAGTTGTAACAACAAACCTCATTAAATTCGATGACTTTCCTATTTAGTCCATCAATGACAATGCGACAGAAGGAAACTAGGGAAAATGTTAAAGAAAAAGGTTGTGGAATATATACCAAATCAAACATGAAACTATGAGGTGACAATGGCTTAGGATTACATTAGATATACCGATTTGGTAAATTGTCGCTTTAGTTTTTGAATTTCTAACATAACTTTTGTTCTTCTTCCTAGAAATTTTTCATGAACCATAACGCCGTTACCATGACAACGTCAAAATACATAATTAGTGAAAAATTCAATTTTTATCTGTAATGACAAGAAAAGAGAATATCTTGTTTTGGCAAGGATTGATTAAGGTAATCCAAAGAGTCTCACAGAGATATCCTACTACAAAGAAACCAGTAGTATTTTACCATATTTTGTGAATAGGAAACCTGATGTTTTCAACATAATTATTTAGATGATTGTAAACACCTACAAAGTTATATGAATATACTATAGCTCTGTGATAGAATGATAAAAGAAAATGAAAATACAAAAAATACTTGTTTGACTAAACTGAGATTTGTTATACGTGCTTCCAGAACGTCTATCCTAGCGCATAAAGAAGCATCTCCTTAAACCCAAAATAAAATAAATAAATAAAAACTTTGCGAGACTAACAATTATGTATCATGTTAAATTCTATATCAGTTGATAAATGAACCTCCTTTGGTTGGATTAACAGGGACATGTGTCCGATAATTTTCTTTCTTAGAAACTAAGGGATTCCAAACGAAAAAAGGATTAACAGCCGATAATAATACATGCTGAGTTATGTAAAAATGTTCTACTCATCAAATTATCAGTTGACAGCTAAGAAATACTCCACGGAACAGTTCAACTAGTTTCTGTCTTCACCTTGTTAGCAATTCTTCCTCATTAAGGGTTAATTTTGTTTTTACTTTGTTTTCATTTTCTTTAATTTTGCTGCGCGATGCGAAGCTTAAGGCGGATTTCGCTGGGCAAAAAGTTTGTTGACATTTCCAATTCGCGAGTTTAATAACAACAAAATAAGCAATACTAAAGGAATTCTTTCAATACAATTAAACAGTGAAAAAAAAAAAAAAAAAAGGAGTGTATGTCGTTAAGTAATCGTCATGGTTGCCTCTATATGTTCGTGAATATATCTCGTATCCATAAATTGTAATATATTCTTATACTTGTCAAAATAAAAAAATAGCCAGCATTTTTTTATAATGAACTCTAATGTTGTATTAGATTAAAGAAAACGCCCCAACAACAACGTGTTAAAAAATTTTGATCATTGATAGATTACTATTGGAGATGTCGAATTGTTCAATGAACATATAAAAAGATTTACTTTTCTTTCACTAAACTACTTATGTCTGAAATGTTTATTCCTCTTTTTTTATTATTAATTTAAAAATATTTCAATAATAATACAATATATCATCAAAATATAATCAAAATTTCGTTACTTAACATCAAAAACATATATTTAATTACATACTCGTCCTTATTCTGGTCATTTTAATAGAACAAATATAAGCAAAAAAAAAAAGTACAATCAAATATATCAATTTTCAATCGTTTTAAAAACAAAAAACATTAACCTTTACAATTTTTTTTATTCAAATTTCCAACTAATTACTCTCTTTTAAAGTTAATACTAAAACTTTCCAAACTTTTTTTTTCTCTAAATTTTAATTTAATCTTACCCAAGTCACTCTTTAAACTATAAGATCAAACCAACTAAAGTATAATTCTAAAATTACTTCAATTATTTTTTAAAAAACAACAAACAAAAAAAAAATAATTAACTCCAACTAATTCATTCACTCTTTATTAAAAATTTATTATTATGCTATTCAATCTTTCAAAATTATTTTACCTATTTCTAATCTTTCAACAATTTCATTTCTCAAACGCCGATGATGAAGTTCGTTTTATCACATCGGATGGTGTAGTTTACAGTTATGCTGTTATCACTAGTACAATTAAACCAGCTACTGTCATCGTTAGAACCTCTACATATACAACTACACGTGTAAGAGCCATCACTTTGGAAAACCATGAAGTCACATCTACTACTGAAGAAATTACTACTCAAGCTACTTTAGTATCCTCTGTAGACGCTGAATCTCAACAAAAAGTTTCAAGCTCTGTAGTCACTCCAGTTACTACATCTTCTCCAGTTGCAACTACAGTTACTTCATCAGTTGTACAACCTGTTGCAGATGTTTCTTCTCAGGTTCAACAAACTTCTAATTCACCACAAGAACAAGCTACAAAGTCTACAACAACATTGTCTAGTTCTTCTTCTTCTTCCAGTTCCATTGCTAACCTGGTTCAAACTCAAAATATGGATGGTGTCACACGTTCAACTTCTACATTGGCCCCATCCACTACCATTACTAGTATATCTAGTTCTACTTCAACTTCAACTTCAACTTCAAGTTCTAGTTATTCATTAGCTACCGAACCAACTACTGAAGTTGAAGACGGTACCTGCTTTGTTTATTATGATGACCCAAATGACGAGTATTACAGCACCGCTTACATCACTGCTTCTTCTCAAACAGTCGATGCGGCTACTACTTTAACAAGTACCCAAACAGTTTACGCTACTATGACTTTAGCATAAGGATAACATTCCCTTATTGCAATTCAATTTTTTTATTTATCTTACCTTTCAATTATCATTAAATATAGTGTATAACTTTCTGTATTTTACTCATATTCACATCTATACGTTCTTCAAGACATATTAATATATAAACTTTATATAATTAATCAATAAAATAAAGGCTTTTTGAAGCAAGACCAAACTAAAATTTACATTCAATGACAAAAATGTAAATAATTTTTTAGAATTATTTCAGTCATTTACTTGAAAGTATGCTGCAAAGAAAATAAAAAAAAATTACAGTCTAACCGTAATAAATGTATAAAATATTATATAACCAGAGGGTAGTAACTAAAATGTACTCACTGAAGAATTACTACTTTTCTTATAGTACTACGCAATTTCGAATTACCACCTTAACTTCTCTATCAAAATTCAAAAAGAATAAGAAAATTTAACTAAATTCCTAACACTTAATTTAATTAACAACAAAGCCAACAATATCCGACACCTGCCTTCATAAATTACTGTTTGTTGAATCAAGAAGTCTAATGTGTCACTAAAATGTTATTACTTCTTATAGTTAAAACAAGCCCTACTTTCATAAAAATCACCCTCCACGATATATGAGGGCTTTCCACCTAAAAAAAAATTTCAGAAAAAAAATAAAAAAAATTATAAGCGCATCGATTACTTGAAATAAAATTGTAATCTTACCTAATAATATAAAACACACTCACACATTTCATAATTTGAACAAATATATATATATTTAACAACAACAACCCAGAAAAATACAATCAACCAAAGATGTCTCGTGAAGGTTTCCAGATCCCATCCAACCTTGATGTTGCTGCTGCCGGTACTTCTCAAGCTAGAACTGCCACTTTAAAGTACATCTGTGCGGAATGTTCCAGTAAACTTTCTTTGTCTAGAACCGATCCAGTTCGTTGTAAGGATTGTGGTCACAGAATTCTATTAAAGGCTAGAACTAAGAGAATGATCCAATTTGAAGCCAGGTAGATAAAAACCAAAAAAAGATAAAAATGAAACATGAATTAATGCAAAAATGCATTATGTATATAAAATTTTTATTATCTCCTTTTATCTCTCTCTCTTTTTTAAATGCATCCGTACCATCCATCTAAATAACTATCAGTACGAAATGGTGCCAAATCTGGAATATAAAAAACAATAACATATGTGACATTATAACTTTTACCTTAAAGGTGCTAATGATTGGACATATTGTTGAAGCCGAATGAAGCTTACAGAAAGTGAATACATTCTCATACACATACATATCCATATGTACTATAACAAAAAACAAACAAATAATATAGATATATATGTAATAATGAATATAAAAAAACTGAAATAAATCAAAAAAAAGAAAAATTGATATTCTATAATAAATATATATATCTAAATGACTAAACAATGACAATCCTTGGTTCATCGATGACACTAAGTTGCCTCACTTTTACACCACCATCTCTTAATACCTTAAAACTAGCTTCATCCATTCGATAAGACTGACTATATACTACCTCTTCAATACCTGTTTGAACAATTTTCACCGAACAAGTCAAACATGGACATGTATCGCAATATAATGTTGCATTACTACCTATTCTATCTCTACCTGCTTCTAGCAATGCATTTTCTTCAGCATGTAAACACAGACAAGTATGTAACTCATGAGAATTACCACCATTACAACGAGGACAACCACCATTGCAGCAATCCGTTAGATGTCTTGGGGTACCATTATAACCTGTAGCAATGACACGTTTCTCTCTAACTACAACACATCCAACTTTTCTCTTCATACAATTAGATCTAGAAGCAGCCAAAGTAGCAAGTTTCATGAAATAAGTATCCCAATCAGGTCTCAAAGGAGGATTAAACTCTTCTGGAGCGTTTGGTTTTTTATTTCTTAATATTTGTAATTGTTGATTGAGTACAATATCTAATTTCTCTGGGTCATTATCATTAATTAATTTAAATTTCACGTTTGCCTTTTCATGTAATTCAATTATATCAGATTTAAAATCAGTTTCATCTAATAATGTACATAATTCATCTATATTTTTTGTATTAGAAATATCCTTTAAACTTTTCATACGTAATTTCATTGATGCTTGCATAGATAAATGAACAAAAAATGGTCTTTTTTCTAAAGTTGTACATAATTCTAAAGAATTACATTTCAATACTAAATCTTTAGTATAATATCTAGTAGCATAATCCATAATCGCATCTGGATCTTGAACTTTAGAATCAATTAATTCAAACCCATGTTTAGAAACTAACAGATCAATTAGTGTATCTACACCACTATATTTAGTTCCACTTACGGCAACTAACATTTTTTTATCCCAGTAAATTATATATATATATATATATCTTAATTGTAATTACTTTTCACAATTAAAACAAATGAATCCATACGTGTACGTCATGACTTATTTTATATTATTCATTTTTATTCATTTTTCATCACCTATATTATTTTCTCGAGGGCGTCTAAAACTAACGCGATGAATGAAATTGTAACTATGAAAAATATTGAATAGGTGATGGGATGACTTTAGGCTTATTAATTTAGAAAACGACAGTAATTGCACAGAAATCACATTCAAGGAAGTTAGTCTAACAGACCGCTAATTTTGGTAATGATACAAGTAGAGTTGTTTCCAATTAAATTAATGGAATTAATATACAAAACTAAATAATTCTTTGCTATACCGTTACTATCTCGATTTTATTTCTACAACAATAGTATGAACCATTCATTGGTGTAGTTTACTATTACGATAATACCCAAACACTTATATAAGTTTACTCTATGTTATTGATATATCTCTTCTTGAGCTACACCCACCTGGGAAAAGCAATTTACGTAGATAGATCTTCAAAGACAACCACAATGGAATTCAAAATGCATATACATTCAAATGCTTATAAATCTCCTGCCAAGTTATCAGATTTGCTACTATATAGCCAGTAATAATACCAGCAGAACCGGTATAAATATTAGGTACAAGCTTGTTTGCCTAGCAAGCGCTGCAAACTTAAACCTACACTAATGCAACATTTACCATATTTACATACTAATGCTGCTGTGTCTTGTTATATTATCTCAAAATACAACTCATAAAGTTCCCCAACAAGTTACATCTAACCTGGAAACAGTTCTATTCCCAGCTTTAAGTATTTTTCAGAGAACAAGTAAGGGTTTTAATTTTTAGGGGGCAGAAGAATATGTTTAATACACAAAATATAAAGACAAAATGTATTCCCCCAACAATTCATTTCTAAATTTTTACCCCTTCTTATTTCATTAGCCCTGCCAAAATATTGTCACAAGGGGGGGGAGAGTTAAAGAAGTAAATTAGCGCCAGGAAAGCTAAAATACACTATTAATTGTTCCGTAATAGTAGTTTTAGCGTATGTATTTATTTTTTAACAAATTATTCAACAAACACAAGACACTTAATTGTACGCAAATTTGTGCGCAGATCGCAAATTTGTACTGTAAGGCTGCTATTACTCTGTAAACTCAATTTTTATTTTATATTTTTTGTTATTTTTATATAATTGCTGCGCGCACAATTGCGTACGCAGCAACAGGTTGTAACCAGCGGTGAAACATTTGTTAGCTCACAAATTTGCAAAAAAATAATAATAATAATAATAACACAGACAATTTTTTTTTGGCTTTTGCAATGAGTGAGCGATGCCACCGCTCTCCTTCTTTCATAATAACAGCCCCCCCTCTATCTTCCGCTTTATTCACAAACTAATCAGAGGTATTATTTAATATATTTGATAAACTAGTTGAAGGTAAGCTTATCTACAAAACTATTTTCAATAACAGTAGTTCTAATATATAACATTACATCTATTTATACTTTGATATATTTCTTTTAATTCGAAAGATTGTATTGTATTTAAAAATAGCAAGAAAAAACAAAACGTAATACTTATACATAAGCATTATTTGTTAAACTTTCAGATACTTTTTTTTTTGGAATTAAAATTGATTAATTAATATGTCTGTTGCAACTAAAAATTATGAATTTACATGGCCTGCCGGTCCAAAGGATGTTGTCCTTACTGGTGTCTTTGACGAATGGAAAGGTACTATGCCTTTAGTTCGTCAAGCTGATGGTTCTTTTGCTTTAACTTTCCCAATTCAAAAGACTGACGATAATGATAAATTTGTCTTTAAATTTATTGTAGATGGTAATTGGACTGTAAGTGACTCCTATAAAAAAGAAGCAGATGCAGGTGGTATCGAAAACAATTATGTTGATTTAACTTCTGTTACCGCTACTGGTTCTGAAAATGGTACTAAGATTCCTGAAGCTGGTGGTTTACCTATTGTTTCTGCTGATGCAAGTGGTTCAGCTACTCCAACTCCAACTCCAAAACCAGCTAGAGCTCCACCTTCTACTTCCAATAGAAAAAAGGGTAAGAAAGGTAAGAAGATGAAGGTTAAGAAGAGAATTAGAAGAAATAAGAAGACTGGTGAAAGAACTGTTATGTCTCAAGAAGTCGAAGAAATGGATACTTCTGCTACTAATACTCCTGCTGAAGAAGTCACCGAAGAAGAAACTGAAGAGGGTGCTAACGATGAAGAAACCTCTGAATCAGCTACCCCAGTTCCAGCTGAACCTATTACTACTACTACTGCCGCTGCTGCTGTTACTGCGCCTGAACAAGAAATGCACACATTACCTGTCGACCAAAACAAGGCTACTACCCAATTCGAAGATACCACAGCCATTGCTCAAACTGGTCCAGGTCCAGTATTACCTTCTAACCCAGAAGAAATTAAAGAATTTACAGAAGTTAATGAAGTCGATGCTGATGAATTGAATGCCAGGTTAAACAAAGAATTGAAGGAAGAAGAAGAAAATGAAGAAAAAGAGAAGAAAATTGCTGAAAAGGAACAACCTGTTGAACCAAAGGTTGAAGAAACTCAAGCAACTCAAACTTTAGATCCAAAGATAAATGCTACTGCAGAAAACCCAGTTGTCGAAGAAGCACCGGTTGCAACTGAAGAATCTGCCCCTGTTGCTACAGAAGAAAAGAAACCAGAGACTATCGCTCAACCTCAAGAAAAGAAGAAGTCTTCCACCAAGAGCAAGACTACAAAGAAGACAATTCCTGTTGCTACCAAAAACTCTGAACAAACTCCAAAGAAAAAGGGTATCTTCGGTAAATTAAAGAGTTTATTCAAATAATCGTAACCGTACCTTTTTTCGGTAACTACCTGAGAATAATTTCATTTTCTATTCTATAAGAATTACTGATAAAGTTGCAGAAATCGCGTTCTAGCCTTAGAATCCTAACATTTACTAACAAAAGATAAACAAATAACCAAAAGAATATGATTTTTTTCAGTTGTTTATACATGTTGCTATATTTTGTTGTCAGAAAAAAAAAAACGCAAAACATCTACAATGATAATCAAGAACTATATCAAGCCTCTAAACTAAATTTTATTTTTTAAATTAAAGCTCATTCCTTTTTTCTTCCTTTCTTTTGATGCGTTAATCTACACACATATACACATAATTTTAATTTTGCATCCCTGAATATACCCAATATTTTCTTATATTCAATCGTTTTTATTTTCTTTTGAGGATGTTACTACTCTTTTATGTAACTCTACGTCAGTTACTGTAATCATTAATATAAGTTCCTTATTCCGACTTACCTACTCCCCCCTCTCTATATATCTATATATCTCTATATCGTCAATATATATATATACCAAATTGTCAGACTTCTAGTCAAACTCACCCATTGTGCCGACCACACCATGAGAAAGTTTATCATAAAGCTGTTATTGTTTACAATTAAACAATAGCTTAATCGCTATCCATCTAAATATCCCCGGATCCACATACTGAAAAACAATGAACGCGTTCGCGTCGCTTAACATAATATTGAAAAATTTTCCTTGTTTTGTTTCTCGAGCCAAAAACCAAAACAAACCAGTTACTTTCCAGCCTTTGTTACCTGCTTGTTTGTTTACGTCTGCAACGAATTGGTTGTAGCTCTTTGTTGAGAATCCTTACCATTATATTAGAGATTACTTCTTCTTTCTATTTGTTGATGGAGTTTGTAACATGTCATTTCTCACTTATTTCTTTCTTTAAATAGAGTAAATAGACATTATATACCTAAATCCATTTCCAATTCATTTCCTCTGTTTTCCTTTACTGGACTAAACAAAACCAATTCAAATTCAACCACATATGCATACTGCAAACGTTACGGTAATACTCGCTACCACGATTCAACCAGATAGCATTTCAGTAGTGGACACTTTGGAAATAAGTAAGAATTCCATTAAAAGTTCCGTATTTCACGATTCAAGTTCATTATCAACCCATACTTCGATGAGTTCATCTATACAGGGAACCGATACGCTGAATAGAACCATGCTTACGAGTCAATTGACTTCACAAGCAATTATTTCCAATAATACCGCCAGCGAGAATATAATCAGTACGATACCAACATCTAAGAGTGCATCATTGACTAATCCATCATCGTTAGGTCATGGTCATAGTAAAGTAGTATTATCCTCTACACCATTAATATATTCTTCCATTATTTCGAGTCCTATCCTCTCCGCATCGTCATTAGACTCATCAACAACAACCTCATCATTAGCATCATCATCATACTCTTCAGATATACGGCAAAGTTCGAAAGTCTCAGTAATTTTAATAACGACGACAGTTTCACCTTCATTTTCGGCTCTGACAAGTCTAACGTCAGGTTCACCAACTCCATCAGTAATAACACAAACGTTAACAGTCACACCGTCAGTATCACCCTTATTTTCAATATCTTCTGGTTCTACAAAGGATTATTTAATATACACACAAGAATATTTATTTACGGACTCGGATACATCATTTACCACTGGATTATTACAAACTACAGCCTTAAAAAAATCTGCCTCTGGGATAGTTTTACCTACCAGTGTGGTAACCAAGCCAGTATCATATTACAAAGCATACGTTGACGGTTCATTAGACTCCGGGTCATCCACTACATCGACTAATAAGAATGTGATCATAGGTTCCGTTGTTGGGTCAGTTATTGGAGCAGGTGTAATTATTTTGCTTGGTATTCTATATTATTTGTTTGTTAGAAATAGACATAGGAAAGAATCAAAATTTCTGACCGATGGTAAAAGATCAATATATATGGATGATTCTATGACGACGCATGACGATAATAACAACAACAACAATAATAATGAAAAAAATGGTGATCCATTTAAAAATGAATTCCAATTCAATGAAAGAGTACCTGGACAAATACCTGTACCTGAAGATCCCCTAGATTATTCAGTATCTATGCGGGATAGTTCTGATTTCCAATTTAATCCAGATAGTTCAATAGATATGAGTGTACATACAGACTTACATCCCTATGAGGATTCCAATGCATATTCATATACAAGATCCATCACAGATTGGCGTAATGATTCGAATATATGATGAAGACGAAGAGAGCAAAAAGTTACGAAGAGTAAATGCTTAATATATATATATAAACGTATGTGTATAAATAATTCGTAAGACAATTTAATAAAAACCTCAAATTATGATTCTATGAATATTTTCATTTGTTCTTCTTATTTTGAGCGGCTAGTTTCTTACCACCTTTTTTTGGAGTTTGTTCTTTCTTAGTAGTTGCTTCCTTTGCTTCTTCAGCGTAAAATTGTTTCATTCTAGTATCTAAATCATAGTTAGCCCACCACAGACCTGCTTGTAATAAGAGGACACCAAGGAAGACACATAATAAGATAATGTTAGAGGAACCTAGAACGGCAATACCTTGATTTTCAGTAACTTCACCCCAGTTACCGGTCAAAGAACATTCGATACCAGTCTTAATGTTAGTGATGAACACACAGATACCCATGACGAACATACCAAGAGAAGCGTATTCAAACAATTTCAAATCCTCATTTGGTTTGTATAATCTGACCATGTGACCAACTAAACCTAAGAAGGCAATAGCACCTAAGATATATAAAAGTGGTTGACCGACTTCATTTAGAAATTGGTAATGCTTCAAAGTTCTTTCAAAATCTTCAGCGGTGGCTAAAGCTGGCTGAAACAATATTTTGTAATCGTAAGCCAGATTGCTGTAGAAAACACCCATGATGAATGAGGTAGATACTAATATAACGGCTGAGCCGAGGGTACACATTGCTTTGTATGAAATCATTGTTCAATTAATTGTATGACAAGCAGCTGGTGATATAAAAAGGTGAGTTCTTTTCTAACAAATGAAAGCACGCACACACACAAAAAGTAAATATAACGTTTTATTTGTGTGTTAAAAAAAATGTTCTTATCAATTTGTAGAAAGTTCAGTATCTTGTCTTATATTCTCTGTTTTTTTTTTTGATTTTTTTTTTCAATTCTTTGCCCTTCAGCGATATCAAACCTTTCCGACCCTTCACTATAAATGTGTGTGAGATAAATGGCTAGGAAAAGGGTACATTTGAGATGAGTTGCGAATAGAATAGGAAACCTTTGAGAGTAGGACAGTTGAAGTGCTCGGTCAATGTTTATGAACTTATGTTGTAGCAAAGGATAGTTTCAGTTTGGTACAAAATCAAAACGTGATGGTAATTGTATATTTAGTTACTTCAACTATTAAAATATATCATATCCACCCATACACCACAGCAGTCGAAAATTTTTCGCTCTCTTTTCTTTTCAACAAAGTGAAAGATTTCATAAATCAATGAAATTTCAAGAATCTTGCGATGAGGTTGGCATACATTTAAAGAAATAAGTTGTTTCAAAGATAATTTATTTGCTAGAAACAGAATATTAAAGAGCATCAAACACATATATATTTACTAAGGATGTCTGATGGTGTAAAACTTACAAAGAAGCAATTAAAAGCTCAACAATTCAGAAAGACCAAAGAGGAGAAAGAGGCAGAGAGTTCAAAAAGGGCTCTTGAAGAAGAAACTGCTGCTAATGCTGCCGAACCAGTGAAAAAGAAGAGAAAGACTAGAAGAGGTCGTAAAGGGAAAGGTCGTAATGGTAAAAGTGGTAACAGATTTATTATTTTTGTCGGTAGTTTACCAAAAGATATTACACAAACTGAATTACAAGGACATTTTAAGACAAGTTCACCTGACTCCATTAGAGTACGTGGGGATAAAGGTATAGCATTCTTAGAGTTCGACGGTGATAAAGATGGTAAACATATTCAAAGTCGAATGGATACTGCATTATTACAAAATAAGACAGAAATTAGAGGTAAAAGAATCAATGTGGAATTGACTGTTGGTGGTGGTGGTAACTCTGAAAATAGATTAGCCAAATTGAAGACTAAGAATGAGAAATTTGAACAAGAATACAATTCAAGAATGGAGAAGATGATTAAAGATGGTGCTCAAAAGAAAAGAGCCGCCGCCGCCGCCGCTTCCAATGAAGACTCTAACACAACAACCGATAACTCTGAAAGAAGTAAATCAAGACCTGCTGTCGCTGGTATGCATCCAGATAGAGCTAAAATGTTTAGATAGAAATATTTATAAAAAAAAAAAATCTGTATAATACAAACAAAACGAATGCATATTTTAAATAATAATTGAAACGCACCAGGTATTAGTATATTATAACATCTACCCTTCATCTGGGTAAAAATATTCTTCTGGTAAGTAATACTAGCCTGTATGAACTAATTGGTATTTGCAGTTTAACTACTTGTATGTTACTAATTCAAAATAGCCAAACAACCCTAACCTGAATAAGTAGGGCTACCCCATGCAACAATATCATTGTTAACGATCCCCCTGCGCTCCCCACACCAAAAAACCCAAAGAGTTGTTGTCCTGCGCAGTTTCCACTGCCCGATTCTCCGGCAACAAACGAAAAAGAGCCCCACAACACCCACACCCCACACACACAAACTGATACCGGAGTAGCCATTTTTAGAGGGGGAAAGGGAGTGCATAATATACGTCATAATATATTATAGAAAGCACCACCAGTTATTCAATTGTTTTCCCTCCCACGGCTTATTCTAGCTTTTGTCTGTGTATTTCCGGGCATACTAAAAGCAATGGGTATCTCAGTATATTATATAACCTACTGAAAAATTTTTTTTTTTGTAAATACTACATATAAAAGAAACACAAATGTGAAAAAGTCCTTTCGGAGTTTAACATTTTTATAATTAGAATCGTATCAAGATATAAGTATATATCGAAATAGTATAGTGTGTGTACTATTATATTTAAATTTTACTTTCGTTTTTTAATAAAATGAGTGCATCGATAGATATTCCTACTTCGGAAGCTCCACCGAGTTATAATCATGTATTTGGTAATATTCAATATAGATATGGTGATGGATCTCCGATTCATTATCTGGAAAGATCTCTTGGTGAAGATGCAGAAAGTGAAATTAGTTTAGAGAGTAGTAGTCCTCATGCCATTGGAACTGGCGTTCAAAGATATACAACGACTGTCTCTAGTTCTATACCGTTTCAATTACCATATAATGATGAAAATCATGATAATATTACAACAAATATGAATGGCACATCTAGACGTGGAAGTAATATCACTACAGGTCAAGCATCCGTATGTTCAACATGGTTAGAATCTATGGGTCATAGTTTTCCTGATAATATTACACGTATTGAATCTAATGAAATAGTATCACCGCTTGTTGCATCTGTAGAGTCTCGTTTTCAAATTCCATTGACCAAATTACATGATAGTCATAAGAAACAATTAGCTACAAAAGCAAGAAGGTCTCATTCGATGTCATCATCATCATCATCATCTGGTAATCATCATAATAGTCGAACATTTAAAAATTTATTGTTTCATAGAAGAGAAAGTCATGCGACTATACTCGAAGGGAAACAATATAATGGTGAAGAACATGACAATCAAGAAACAAAACAGAGCAATAATAAATTATCATTTGACGAAAAATATGAATATACTGGAAATGTTTTGGGGGAAGGTTCTGGTGGATCTGTGAAAGTTGTAAGACGAAGACAAGATAATGTAATGTTTGCTGTAAAAGCTTTCCACCCATATGAAGATACATTAACAAAAGGTCATGAAGAAGAAGAAAGTTATACCGTTCAAGCATATTTAAAAAAAATTAAAGCAGAATATTGTATTAGTTCAATACTTAAACATCCAAATATCATTTCTACTATAGAAATTATTGAACAAGATGAACATACACTTTTACAAGTAATGGAATATGTTCAATATGATCTTTTTGCGATTGTGATGAGTGAACAATTACATTATTCTGAAGCATGTTGTTATTTTTGGCAATTATTACAAGGTGTTCAATATTTACATAATATTGGTCTTGCACATCGAGATTTAAAACTTGATAATTTGGTTGTTGATAAAAATGGACAATTAAAAATTATTGATTTTGGTGCCGCTGTGGTTTATAAATCACCTTATACTGATCATTCAATTGAAAATAATGAAATTACAATGGCTAAAGGTATAGTTGGTAGTGATCCATATTTACCACCTGAATTATATATCTTTGAAACTTATGATCCAAGAGCAGTTGATATTTGGGCCATTGGAATTATTTTTATATGTATGATCTTACGTAGTTTCCCATGGAGATATCCACGTTTAAAAGATCTAGGATTTCGTAGATTTTGTCTTTGTCGTCGCGGTGCAAATACATTAAATGAATTAGTTACGAGAGATAAAACAATTCCTGAAGATGATATGATAATTCAATATGAGGATGAAACTACAAGAATTATGGAAACTGATGACAATGAGAATGAAACTGATAATCATATTATTGGACCAATGCGTCTATTAGCGCCCTTACCTGAAGAAACTCAACATGTATTATTACAAATTTTAGATCCATCGCCAATTCGTCGTCCATCGATTGAAATGATTTTATCGGATAATTGGGTCCATTCAATTGATTATTGCCAAGATAATTTACATCATGGTAAAGATCATGAACATACAAGACTTGATCCAACAAAAGCTCATATTGCAAATTTACGTCCAAGTTCCGATTAAACGTAAGAAAATGACAGAGTAATTGCCACAGTTTAATCTCTACCTCTATCCTTTTTTGGAGCCGTTCATTTTTAAAGAACAAGAAAATGAGGTTATTACTTTAAAATGCTACTGCGAACAAATGAAATCAATACTTAAGAATCGGTAAAACAAGAACATAACCGGGACCGGGGAGAGGAATCCATTTATAAAACTTTCTTATCTTTCTACGTTCTGATTTGTTTGATATCAAGACCAAATGTTATATGTTTGCTGCCTCTTTTACTTGGTATATTTATTATGAGTGACTCACCGTCAAAGATAAGCAAAAGTCACACATGGGAAAACTGAGATAACAATCTCTGATACACCCACACACCGGTTGCCTGATTCACGTCTGTTTTATTAATCAATTTCCTCTGTTACTCCTGCATCTCTCTGGTATTGTTCTAAAATAACAAACTTCTTCTAGACAGCTCATGTGTACCTGGTTACTGAAAGGAACCCAGGACCAAACAGATCTAATTTTTTGTCAGATCGTTTCTGTCTGCCTGTCTCTCTCTCTCTGTGAAGATTCCTTTTCAATATATATATATATATATATATATAACTCTGTATGTGCCTACGATAACCTCGTAGGAAAATAAATGTCTCTTCTCCTTCCTTTTCTCTCCCCCCACGCGACGTGCGAAGTCAAAGCGTGGGGCAAAATTTATTTTTTTTTATTTTCGCAAATTTGCGCTCGCTTCGTCTTTCCTGTAAAATTGAAACTGAAATTGAAATTGTGTGTTGTTTGATTATTTTTTCCCCCGTTTGTCCGACATGTTTCGGGCACATTCATTTTGTGTGGTGGTCACTATCGTTACGTTACTCTCTGTTGGTGATTATCGAAATACAATCAGCCATCAACCACAGAGAGCGAGAGCGACTGAAAAAAGATCTTCAAACTAATCATGATTTCATAATAAATATATATTATATAAGAGAGTTAAATAATCATAAGATTATTGAACAATCATATTTCTTTAATTAAACTAATAATTATTTAATTATCGAGATATTTATTTTTTTTTTTTGTAGTTATTTTTTTAGTTGTGTCAAGCACAGTTTTTGCCATAACAGGACCCAGTCGCTTGCAACCCTTTTTTTTTGTTTTGTTCTTTTACAGCACAAATTAACCCTTTTTGTTATTTCTTAACTAATCCAGAATAATGGCTGATTTAGTTAAAGCTTTGCAAGTTCCAGATATTGCATCTTTGTCAATTTCTTCTATGTCTGACTATCACGCTAATGCCTTCCCAGGTAAAGATGCTCAACGTGAACAAGTTGTTGATTTATTAGATCAACAAGGTTTTATTCCAGATGACTTAATTGAACAAGAAGTCGAATGGTTCTATAACTCTCTTGGTATCGATGACTTATTTTTCTCAAAGGAACAACCAGCTTTATTAGCAGATATTATTCATTCTTTATATGCTTCTAAATTGGATTCTTTTGCTAAGTCCGGTTTAAAGAAGGCTGATTCCGCTAAGGCTTTAAACATCAAGAATAAAATTATTACTAATGATAATCATGCTATTTTCATGGAATCTACAGGTACTACTTTTTCTTCTTTGATTGAAACTGCTGGTAAGAACAACACTTCTGGTAAAGCTGATTTCGATGATTCTTATCCACCATATCAATTGGATGCTGATGTCGATGATTTATTCTTAGATGCTAAGGATAAGAAGACTATGAGAGTTGTCTCTTATTGGACTCCAGAAAGTGATGTTAAGATTACTTTCGCTTATGAAAACACTTTCCCAACTTCTGCTGGTAAAAAAATCACTCCACAACAATTAATTGCTGGTGATATCGATTCTATCTCTGATGAATCTATGGTTGCTATGACTTCTGTTGAAAACAAGAAATTATATGGTACTTTAATCAATTTATCTCAAGAAAGAGAAGGTCCAGTTATTAAGATTACTAACTCTAAAGAAAATAAAGACGAAGTTAGATTCTTAGTTGCTTACAAGAGAGGTACTACTAAACATTACTACTCTGAATTGAACTCTTTGTTCCATTACTATAAGTTACGTATTAACAAATTCTTCGTTGAAAATTTCAAATTATGTCCACAAGGTACTGATGATGATGATGTTGTTATTTTCTCTATCTATTTGGATAAGACTCAACAATCTAAGGATTTGTTACCACAAGATTTAGATCTATCAATTAAACAAATTGAAAGAGAAGCTTCTTTGTTATACACTATTCCAAATAACAGTTTCGTTCAATTGTATGAACAACGTCTATTCTCTCCACAAGAAGCTATTTACGCTCATGTTTCTGCTATCTTCATTGTTCATTTCATTAACAGATTAGGTGATGATTACAAGAACTTATTGACTCAAATTGCTCCAAAGGAAAATGATGTTGTCATGTGGGAAACTATTGGTAACTTGAAGAAGAAATTAAGAAATGAAACTTTCACACAACAAATGATTATTGACGTTTTACAAAGATACCATAACGTTGTCTCCAAGTTATACAAGAACTTCTCTGAAGTTCATTACTGTCGTGATCTAAATGATAACAAGATTGAAAAGACTTTATCTTACAAGAGATTATCCAAATTGGAACCATTCAAGAATGATCAAGAATTCGAAGCTTACTTGAACAAATTCATTCCAAATGATTCCCCAGATTTGTTAATTTTAAAGACTTTGAACTTATTCAACAAGTCTATCTTGAAGACTAATTTCTTCATCACTAGAAAGGTCGCTATTTCTTTCAGATTAAACCCAGCTATGATTATTCCAAAGGTTGAGTACCCAGATACTCCATACGGTATTTTCTTCGTTGTCGGTAACACTTTCAAGGCTTTCCACATTAGATTTAGAGATATTGCTCGTGGTGGTATTAGAATTGTTTGTTCCAAGACTCAAGATATCTACGACAAGAACACTAGAACTGTCATTGATGAAAATTACCAATTGGCTTCTACTCAACAACGTAAGAACAAAGATATTCCAGAAGGTGGTTCCAAGGGTGTTATCTTATTAAACCCAACTTTAACTACTGAAAAGGATACTTTCATTGCCTTCACTCAATATGTTGACTCCATCATTGATATCTTAATCAGAGATCCATTAAAGGAAACTTACGTCGATTTATTAGGTAAGGAAGAAATCTTATTCTTTGGTCCAGATGAAGGTACTGCCGGTTTCGTTAACTGGGCTACTCTACATGCTCGTTCTCGTGGTTGTCCATGGTGGAAGTCCTTCTTGACTGGTAAATCTCAATCTTTAGGTGGTATTCCTCACGATGAATATGGTATGACCTCTCTAGGTGTTAGAGCTTACGTTAACAAGACTTACGAAACTTTGAACTTAAAGGATACTAAGATTGCTAAGTTCCAAACTGGTGGTCCAGATGGTGATTTGGGTTCTAACGAAATTGAATTATCTACTCCAAATGAAACTTACGTCGGTCTTCTAGATGGTTCCGGTGTTCTATGTGATCCAAAGGGTCTAGATAAGGAAGAATTGATTAGATTGGCTAAGTCTAGATCTACTATTGCTTCTTTCGATAAATCTAAGCTATCTAAGGAAGGTTTCTTCGTTTCTGTTGATGACTCCGATGTTATGCTACCAAATGGTGCTATTGTTGCTAACGGTACTTCTTTCAGAAACACTTTCCACGTCGAAGTCTTCAAATTTGTTGACCACATTGATTTATTCGTCCCATGTGGTGGTAGACCAAACTCCATCACTTTGAACAATGTTGGTGAATTCATTGATCCAAAGACTAACAAGACTAGAATTCCATATATTGTTGAAGGTGCTAACTTGTTCATTGCTCAACCAGCTAAGATTGAACTTGAAAACCACGGTTGTGTCTTCTTCAAGGATGCTTCTGCTAACAAGGGTGGTGTTACTTCCTCTTCTTTCGAAGTTCTAGCCTCTTTGGCTTTGAACGATGATGACTTCGTCCACAAGTTCGTCGGTCTAGAAGGTCAAGATTTGGACAGCGGCAAGGTTGCTGAATTAACCAAGACTTCTCCATTATACGATGCTTACGTTGAACAAGTTCAAAAGAGAATTGTCTACAACGCTGAACAAGAATTTGCTCAATTATGGGCTATCAACCAAAAGACTGGTACTCCAATCTCTGAATTGTCTGATAAGCTATCTGTCACTATCAACAAATTGAATGATGATTTAGTTGACTCTGAAGAACTATGGTTGAACGACACCAAGTTAAGAGATTACTTGTTGCTAGAAAAGATTATTCCAAAGTTATTAACTGATGTTGCTACTCCAGCTAAGATTTTAGAAAACATCCCAGACTCTTATTTGAAGGTATTGATTTCTTCTTACTTGGCTTCTTCATTTGTCTACCAAAATGGTATTGATGTTGATATTGGTAAGTTCCTTGCCTTCATCGGTGAATTGAGAAGAGAAGCTTACAAGAACTAAGTTTAATATGTTATGACTCCATATGAAATTCAATATATAAATCTATATATATAATTAAAGTGTATATTTGAGATCTAGTAGGTTAGTTCTCATATTATTTTTGTATCATAAAATTAAATACAAAATTTAAAATTGAAATTATTAATAGTAAACGCGATGCGATTTGACTCCTTTAAGTAATCATCATACTTAAATAAAATCTTTACATAATATCAAAGCTGAAGAGAAACAGAACGCTGAAGAACGAAAATGTTGCCAGCATATGATTCAGTGGCTTCATTAAGAAGAACATTGAGAGATGATTATGCAAATAATCCTTTAAATGGTTCTTTTACTCAACAGCAACAACACGCTCAATCGCAACACGCAAAGGTCGACCCCACACAACAGCAAATAATAACAGCATGTGTAAAGGATAATCAATCCAAATCAGATGCAGGACGAGTAAAACGGAATCCAAGATACTATCAAGATGTACTCATATCCAAATTATGTTGCCAGCAGATCCTCCAGCATGCAATTAGCGGTGGTGACAATGAGATAATGGGGATGTTAGTTGGTATTACTCATGGTTCAACTTTCATTGTCACACAATCGTTCCCTTTACCTATCTTAGGTACTGAGACTACAGTTAATGCAATGTCCGAGTCCTATGAGTATATGGTACAATATATGAATAGTATATTCTCTGGTGTGGATAAAATGAATCATATAGTTGGATGGTATCATTCACATCCCGGTTATGATTGTTGGCTAAGTAAAACAGATATGAATACACAAAATTTAAACCAATCATACCAGGATCCATACTTAGCAATAGTGGTGGATCCGAAGAAAAGTGCTGAACAAGATGCTATTCGAATTGGAGCCTTTAGAACATTAAATCAAAGAAATGATGAGGTCGAGAGGGTTAAAAATGATAATGTCGTTGCCTCAGAGAAATTTCCACAAGAGGAAAGTAAAAATTTAACATTTTATGAATTGCCCATGAGATTATATGAATCAGATTTGGATATAGCTCTAAGGTCTGACAAACTTTCCCATAAATTGGTTCCAAGTGATATTAATTGTGAAACTCAACTATTTGACGATTTATTTGAAAGTATGAACCAGATCAATAACTTCAACGAACTTCTTATCGATGAAGAGAGTCAATTATATGATTTAAAACCTGATTTCACCACGCAGACAATGAGCGCACCAAATCAAGATATAGGTACCACCACAAACACCAAAATGAAAAGGAGTATGTCAACTTCTATGTGTAGCACGCCTTCTATAGATAATGAGAGCGATATTGATATGACACATGATATATATAGTGAAAAGGATCCTGATTTAGAGAGCGTTACGAGTAGTGTAGGGACAGCACCGGAAAACAGTTTCACATTATTGAGGTCTCATTTTAACAATGGTTCGACAAATGAAAGTAGTCCCGGGAATCCCCTTACTTTGCAACGCAGATTAGTTGGAAACGCACGAACAATCGATGAGGGTTTATCCAGCATGCAAGAATCGACGGATTCATTGAATATTAACGGAAACCGTGGGTCGAAGTTGCATAGTATCGATGATCTAACATTTAGTCTTCAAAAGAACAATCTCCGATCCGCATATAATAAGAGTAAAGGAGAATTGTTAAGATATAAAATACAAGAATACAAGAATTATCGATTCTATAGAGATACATTCACTTTATAGATATGAAGTTTTAAACACCATATGTAGTTTATACAATTCTAATATATATATTCATGGCAAGTACCAAATATGTCACAATGGTTAAGGTTTAAACTACCTTGCAAATATATAATTTTTCTTAACTCCGCGAAAGTTCGAGTGGAAGAAGAGAATATCAAAGAGGTCAAACTAAAGGAAATTCAGTTAAAAGGTTGGAACAGAAAAAGAATACTTTTTATAATTCAGTAAGAGCTTAAACTTCTACCAAAAAGAACAAATAATAACAATATTACATAAAAATAAAAAAAGATGGGTTATAATGGATTTGGAATGGAACAAATACAACCTCCACCGGATAAAGATATCCCGTTCAGTCAACTTACACCAGATCAACAAGGTGAAAAGGGCGCACAAATGATGATGGATTTCATGACTTCATGTCCCGGCAAATCTGCAATTAGTGGTGTTACAGGTTTTGCACTAGGTGGTGTTTTAGGTCTATTCATGGCCTCCATGGCATATGATACTCCATTACATGTTCCTACTCCTGGGAATATGGCAAGTCCCATTCAACAGATGGCGGATTTACCAATGAAACAACAAATCAAATTGCAATTTGCAGATATGGGTAAAAGATCATACTCCAGTGCGAAAAATTTTGGATATATTGGTTTAATCTATGCCGGTGTCGAATGTGTTGTAGAATCTACGAGAGCCAAGAGTGACATATATAATGGTGTGTCAGCAGGTTGTATTACTGGTGCTGGATTAGCATACAAGAGTGGACCACAAGCTGCAGCAATTGGATGTGCAGGGTTTGCTTTATTTTCTGCTGCTATTGATATGTATATGAAGAGTGAGGATGGTACGCCGCCAGCCAATGATTTCAACCAGTGATGATGAATTAAAAATAATAAATAATAATAACTAGTCATTAATATTCAAAATAGATTGTAAATATTGTTTGGAGAACGTTACACTGATGCAGTTAAGAAGTTCGCTTTATAGTGATGTGTCCGCCTATATGTTAGTGTTCTATGTAAATATTTAAATATGTATGTATAAGAGCAACGTTTAGCAAGCAGATATGCATGCCGTATTATGAAATAAAAATAACACAAAGGAAGAACTTAAATTGAAAAGAAGTTAGCTCTTTAAAAAAAAGAAAACAGGAAATGGATGAGGCTATAACAATAACATTGCAGACACCATAGCTGAAGACACCACAGCACCATTCATACCAACAATTTTAAACATCATTCCGTAACTCCCATTAGCTGCATTATGGTGTTTCTTAGATGCAGAAGATGATGAAGCGGCAGCAGTAGAGGATGTAGTAGAGTTTGTAGTGCTATTGCTACTGCCTCTGTGATGGTGACCAGAAGCAGGATGATTACCATTAGCAATTGCACCACCAAGAATGGCACCACCTAATGCAGCACCAGCTACATTTGAATTACTAGAGCCGCTGGAATCGCTGGAACCGCTGGAACCACGGGAACCACTAGAACCACTAGACCCACTATACCCTCCGGAACCACTATACCCTCCGGAACCACTATAACCACTATTTGAGTTCGAATTCGAGTTCGAATTTGAATTTCCATTACTATTACTACCAAGGGATCCTGCTTTTGGAGAGGAACCAGAGTTAGAACCGACTAAAGTATCACTACTGGACGCTACGGAATTTGCATCTGAACCGCCTTTACTATTGGAACTGCCATCGTTGGAACCCTTTGTTCCACTACTGGAACCCTTTGTATCACTACTGGAACCCTTTGTACCACTTCCAGAACTAGAATGACTACTACCGCTACTGGAACGACCACCACTGCTGGCATGACCACCACTACTGGCATGACCACCTCTTTTACTTTCTAATTCTAATTCACCGACATCAGGTATCAGTAACGATTGAGTGGTAATTGATAACAATAACAAACAAGCTATATTCTTAAATGATAATTTCATATAATTGCGTTTCTTTGAACTTGATTTATTTTGCTTAAAAAAAAATTGTTTTCCAAAAATAGAAAGTATCACAATAGTATTAACAGCAGTTACTATTCCTAATGTATATGCTTATATATAGTAATAAATATTTTCTCTTAAGAGTGCATCTTTGCCAGGAGATACCGACCAATATCCTTTGACCTTCTAAAAAAGTGGGCAAAGTAACTCACGAACCCTGCAATGCTAAGGACTAATTACCTCGCATATTTGTTGTTGATAATGAGGTGACTACCAGAATCCAATCATCGTTTCTGTCAAGTTGCTTATTTTAGCAAAAAAGCGAGGCAAAGAGACACTGAAAAATAATCAATTATGTTAAAAAACGTAGAACAAGGCGCAGTAATGCAGCAACGCGGTTGAAAAATAAAAGTTTGGTTGCAAAATTTTTACCAAACATGCAGATCATGTTCCACTAGGAATGGTTATCCTATAAGAATAGTATCTTTTTAATAAAGTACAGATATTTTATTATTGTTAGGGGTGGGGTCAGGCAATAAGTTGAAGGTAGGCTCATTTAAATTCAATTGAATTAAATAAATAGGGGGGTAGGGGGCACAGATAACAACATAACAAAGCGAGTCATCATGGTGATAATAAGGGGCACAGTGTACCTCATCGCTTTACCTATGATACTATTAACGATGTTATTAGGACAAACGGGGGCTACTCTTCAAGAAGTATTCAATCAGCAAGATCAATCGTTTTCGATAGCCCCAGTAGTTGATGGTAAATTCTTATTAATTCATAATGATAGTGCAAGTTCTGCAATTAAAGAAGAAACGTTAGTTTCAATAAGGAATAATCCAATCGATCTAAATGAGAATAATAGTACATGGATTCCCGAACATATCAGAGCTAAATTGGAAGAATGGATTACTGTTAGTGCGTATGCATCATGGTTTTTTCAATATTTTCTTGGTCAGGGTATAACAAGAGCGAAACAGCAATATTTTGCAAGACAAGAATGGTCATTAGATCGTATTGTTTGTGGATCGGATTTTTCCATGATGTCTAGATTTGATCCAATTAATGATACCTGGGTTACATATTTAAATTTATTAGAAGTTTCAACTAGTGGTTATAGTTGTGAAAATTTATCATATTCTGATGCAATGATGTCAGGTTATGAGAAAATTGATTTTTTAATGAATAGTAATGTAAGTTTATCAGATAATATTGGATTTTCATTTAATTATTCGACTAATATTAATTATACGTTAAATGTACAATGTAAATGTCATCGACTTCAATCTCCAAAGAAATTATATGGAGTAAGAAATATTAAATGTAATAAAACATGGGAAGAGATCAAACAACAAGTATTACAAAAAATGAAAATATAGCAGCACTTATATATACTTTTTAATAAAAAGGAAAAATATTGATTAGATATTAAAAATTATAGAGTGATATGTTAATTTTACGCAAATATATGGACATATATTTGAAAGGGTATATTTAACAAAAGTAAATAGAAAAACTGAGTTTTAACAATTATAATAGAGGGAAAAGTGTAGGAGAGGAAGAAATAAAGATAATAAATAAAATAAAATAAAAAAATTAGAGATTAAAAATTAGAAGAATTAAGATAAAAAAGGGGGGCGGGGTGAAGGTGGATATTACTAAGTATGAGCAACCACTGGAACTTCATCAGATGCTTCAGATTTTTCTTGTCCATCATAATGGGTAGTATTATTAGTTGATAAAGTATGTTGATCTTCACGAACATGTGGTCCTGCGGCCATTGGTACACCCGTAGCAGCTTCAACATCATTTGGAGCATAATTAGCGGTAGTAGTGGTAGTCTTCTCTTGAATAGGATCGACTAAAGTTAAAGCAGAAGCTCTATCGACTCTTGTACCCATTGAAGAACCCGTCTTGAACAAGCCTTTACCACCAAAATGCTTGACAACAGGGTTTAAAATATTAATACCAACAAAGACTGAAGATAATAAGAATAAAGCCCAAGCCAGACCTGCAAAAGCAATTGAAGCTTTAGCTGAATGACATGCAGTCTTTTGATTATTTGTTGAATATTTTTGTGTAAAAGGATTATACTCACCACCAGATTCTCTAAAAGATTGTAAAGAACCATATTTTGGATTATATTGACTGGTTTGTTTTACTTTACATGAATGGTCACCTTGAACCTTTGCATCAACAATAAAAGCAGCTAACCATAACATACACATAATTACTTCAAAAAAGAAGAAAAGACCAGCCAGGACTAATTTTGGCATAGCAATAGCTAAAAAGAAAACAGCCAAGCTATAGAAAACACTGATGACACCTACAGCTAAGACAAAATTAGTCTTTTTTGAACCATGAAATCCATAAGAATGAATAGCGAAAGCCAGTAGGGACATCACAATGACAGCGGAGGCAAATTGAAAGAATCTTAAAATTGCATACCCTATTAAATGAGCAGAAGATGATCTTGGTGCGGTGTGAACAGTAGTAGTTGTAGTCTTATTTTTTTTATGAAGACCTAACATTGTTTTGTTTAAATTAATTGATTTATGATATATGTATTTATAAATCTAATAAAATACTTGATTATATAGATGTTTTGTAGGAGTAGAAAACCAAATTTACAAAAGAATAATTAAAAACAAGAAAAAATTATTCATTGGTTTATATATGTTTTCGAAAAGTAAAGGAGAGAAATACTATTTTAAATTTTCGAAACTATTGAATCAATCCCTGTTTATCTTACTAAAGGGACAAATTAATTTAATTTAATTACTCACTTACCAAAAGGGAAGATCTTCCTATACCCTTTAGTTTTATCTTTAATAATTAAAGTAAGAAAAGACCCTTTAACTTCATTGCATAATATTAGTAAGAGTATATTAAAGGGTTAGAATTGTGTTTATACATTAATAATCCAAACAATTGTTGTGCATAATCTGTCAAATCGCATCCCTTTAAAAAATGAGCTCATCATATATTATGCAATTAATAGATATATTTAGTATCATGCAAAAAGTCCCTCTCTCTCTGTTTAAAGGAAAAACCCTTTAATTACTCAATTGTTAAGTAACTGGCTGAAACATAAAAGGCACATATATATATATGTATATGTCGTTGTGGCACTCAGAGAACGCGTAGAAAGACGGAACGCACCCAAACAAGATTACAAATAAACATTATCCGGTTTTTTAAAGGGTGTGTCAGCAACATAACCGCGTAGAACAGGCGTTGCAGCGTAGCTGAGCTCACGGGATAGCAGTATGACACGTCTAGTGCTACAGACAGCGGGTACACGGGCCCATTAACTGGATATATTATATAACACCGATCATCCAGTCTATTTTACAGCTGCTGTCACTGTGGGAACTCCGTTGTGCCGGCGACAAACATCTAGACTGTCTTAAGAACATTCTAGATTAACTGGTTGAGTTGAGCGGATTTTTGAAGGGTGGGTAACTGTTTCGTTTCCAGTGTGCGAAGTTCTATGTATGTAATTTATTGTTGTTATAGAGTACGTATGTGAGTGCATGGTTGAATCACGTGAGAAGTATTTAATTAATTATTGCTATCTAATATAATTGTTACTGGACCCTCATTTGTTAATGAACAACTCATCATTGCACCAAATTTACCATCTTGAACTTTATCATTACCTAATTTTTCACGCAATTGTGATAAGAATTCGTTGTATAAATCTTGTGCAATATGACCCTTTTGAGCTAAATGAAAATCTGGTTTAGTTCCTTTCTTAGTTCTTGCATATAATGTAAATTGTGATACACTTAATATTTCACCTTTGGCCTCTTGAATGTTTTGTCTCCACATTGTATTATTTTCATTATCATCATAAAGACGTAACGTAAGTACTTTATTACTTAATTTTTTAATATCTTCAATAGAATCATCTATTGAAATACCAACAAGCAACATATATCCATGTTTTATGCTATATATAGATTGATGCGTTAGTATATGAATACAAATTTAAGAAAAAAAAATGTTCTTCTACTTACGTGGATATAATTTGAGAATCTACAGTAACAGATGCTTGACTGACTTTTTGTAACACAATTCTCATCTTTTTGAGTTGATTTGTCGTTGTTTTGATGCAATTGATATATATATATATATATATATATATATAGATGTTCTTATCACAACTTTGGTATCAACTGATTTTATCTTATACAACTGTTCGAACAATTTTTGTTGTTTTTTCGCCTTTTATTTTTTTTTTTGCTTTGATAGCGAAATTTACAATATTTATCTTTTTTGTTGATTTATTGATATATATAACTTTCAAGCTCATCGCCACTATATATATATATAGATAGATAGATATATATCTTTATGTCTTTATATCATTATATTCGATAAAAAAAACTATCATACTATAGTTTTAAATTATGGAACAAGAAGATGGTTACATTATTATAGATAGTCTTGACGATATTGAAAGAATTTCTACAGGTAAATGTATTCATATTAGATTTGTTGCAGTTTTACAAGACATTGTATGTACTAAAAGTTCTTTATCATTTCATTTAGCTACTTTTAATGATAATGACGATACTTTTATAACAAGAATTAATATTAAAGATGCTTTTGCGAAAAGAAATGCAATGTTTGCATTCTCTTTATTGAAAAGAACTTTAAATTTTAATTCTTTAAAATTTCCAATTGATAATCAAACTGTTGATTGGAAACGTAGAGATATTCATATGAACGAATTACGTTTGGTTGTAGCCTCTACAACTTTTGTCACTAATGGCTCAAAATCTTCTTTATTCTTAGATGATTTGATGCCATTAAATCTTATTGAACAAGCTGATATTGTTTGGAAATATTTACAATCTAATAATACACAAATGGAAAATGATTGGTTGACTCCACGTGTTGCTATTTTATTTAAAAGATTATGTAAATTGGACACTGAAGATAAATCCCTTTTCCAATTTAAAAATTTAAATAATATTGAATTTCAACAAAGGAATGATATTTTACAAAAAATTATTAATTTTTATCAATCTACAAATAAAAAACAACAACATAGATCAATAGCCGGTCCATCAAGAGCTGTTTTGCCAATTTATAATCCAATAGATACTTTTGATTCACAAAATGAGTTTAATTCACAATCAATGGATACTCAAACTTCTTTAAATGTAGCTCCAATAATAAAGACAAATTTAACACCTTTAAAAGCACCTGTATTTAAACCAAATTCTGAAAGAAATGTACAAAACCCAAATCCATTAAAAGCATACCCAGTGGAACGTCGTCCTTCGAAGCAACAACAAGTGAAAATTTTAGAAGATTTAAGACCAAAAGCATTCGCTTTCATGGATTTAGGTTCAGAAAGTTTATCTTCTGCTAAATTTGTTGGGACAGGGGTTTCTTATGGTGATACCGATGATACTTATTTAATTCCAAATCAAAATGATAATTTGCAAAATCCAACAAATGGAAATTTACTTGAACCTTATATCAATTGTGTAGCGGTAAGGTCTTCAACAGAAGCTGTTGATATTCTTGATCAATTTGTTGATACAGAGATTGAAGCAAATTTAAATGCTATAAAATATAAAATGGGACCTAATGAGAATTCTCCATATACTATTGTCCCTCAATTAAAATCTTATAAAGTACCAGACAAGACAATCCCTGGGAAAGAATTTTTAAATCCATCACCAAAAGAAAAATTTGTACAATGGCAAGATATTAATATTACAGATCAATTTCCACAATATGTTAAAATGGTCGCAGTCTTATTATCATTTTCTAATGAACATTCGAGTTATTATGATTTAATATTTACAGATTTTACCACGAATCAAATCAATCATAAATATTTATTTGATAGATCTTTCCTTGCTGGAAATGCAACCATATCTTATGATCAAGGTTTTAGAACATTAATGTATCATAATCAACTTGAAGATTTTGAAACAGATTTGAAGGCTTTGACTAACAAAGATATAATTGGACTTGCAGATTCATCTCTTCAGGATAATCTTTCACATAACGGTATTGTGTGTGAATTAACCATTAAATTATCATTGTACCAGGATAAATTGAATTTAATTTTGAGAGAATGTACTCCCTTGACTAGATCGTTGATTAATTCAAGAAATTGGTACAATGATAAAACTGCATTAAAACATTTACATTCATTATATCAACGAACATTTGATTTTTGTTCTCAAAACTGTTTATCATTGGGACTTGATAATACTATATATAAGAATTTTGCTAAATTTTTTCCAATAAAAAGAACAGATGAAATTCCTGACGCAGTAATCGTCATTCCTAAGGATGAAATATATCGTGAATCACATTCTGATAATGATGGCACTGGTAATACCTATAATATCAGTAAACACAATAATAATAATAATACATCAATAGATTCTTCCACTAACAAAATATACTCATATATTCCTAATTTAAACATAGACATCACATCCTTCGAAATTACTAATGAAACTGAAAATTTTACATCTTTATACAAGACTCAAACAAATATGAATAATTTATTCATTGTTGAGAATTTAAAATTATTATCATGGAAATTAATAGAGGAACAAAAGATATTAATTTTAAATGTAACAAATGATTTAGTTTCATCTGAAAAAATTGAGCAAACAAGAATTTTACCTCTTTATATTATTAATGACTCAAACTTAACATATTTTTGTAATGGTACGTTCAATGCTGACAGAATAACTACGGATTTAAACAAAATGATTGGTCAAAAATTTAGCTTCAAGATTAAAACTGGAAGATTAAAATTAAATGATAAATATTTACTCAAGATCTATTGTCCTATAGAATGTACTCTGGCAGAATTAATAAGTCAGTGGGAAATCTATCGATTCGGTCAGGAAATGGAAGAGAAATATGGTGATTATGATAATGTTATGGTAAAAATAGAACAATGATTATACACAAAAGGACAATTTGATCGTCATTACATGTATGTAAAATAAAAAAAATAAAAAAAACCGAATAAAGTAATAAAAGCATGTGTTAATTTATCATTTAAAGTCTTGCACACCATTAAGTATTTTTGACAACTTCGTGTTTGAAAACTCGGAGTATTTTGTTCATCGCATCCTATTTTGAATACCCTTACGGTATGCCAAGGTTAGTGTCTGGATTCTTTGCCATTGATTTTACCTTAATTACTGTACCATTCAGTAAAATTCTTAGAATTCACGTGACCTGTGAAGCACATTATTTTCCCTTTACCTAATCAGGCATTATTTTATTAACTGCATGCTTTTCTCAGTGCGCGGTTTTTTTATAGCTCAGTTACAGACAGGATTACCGTATTAGGGAAAATGTACAATAAAGAGAGATTATATTCATAATATTCATCTTTTTCTTTCTTTCTTTTTTCAAATAGAAGATGCAACAGGAGCCTTCGTTAACATTGATTCTGAAATGACGCACCCAATGAAGAAATACCCCTATTATAGCATCATCTCAGTTTAACCCTGTCTGTGGGATCAATTTGTCAATATTCTGTCAAATTACTACATTAAGTCATGTTGTAAAATGTTAACAGAATTTAGTTGCTTACCAAAATCAAAACGTCGTATAAACTGGTAGATCAAAAGAGTGTTTTTTAAAGAGGCTATTATTGAAATCTTCTCTTCGTTTTTAGATTCGATTTGCCTCCGGTTTTCATAAGGCTATGTACAGGTTTAGGTCTTTCAACTTGATTCTTTATTACTATTATGACTTTTTTTTTTGTCCTCTAAAGATTTTTTCTGTTTATTTCTTATATATATAAAATATCGTCTTGTTCGATTTGATTTATGTTGAACAATATAAATCAATATATAGTTATTTTGATTTATTTAGACAACTCTTTTTTAAAAAAATATTAATAACTAAGATAGTGTGTGATAAAAACATAAAGAAATCAAATTTAAGATGTTATTTAAGAAGTATGTTAGGTTATTGAATTTTTAATTGTATTATGACATTATTTTTTTTCTAGGTTATTTTATGGTACTAAAATACGGTGTACTTTCTAGGATCATTCCAGTTGTCTGTTCTGTTTTCGCAAAATGAACTATAATAATTTTATTTTATCCTCATTTTACAATGGTTCCTGCTTGTTCTATTGTACACCACTTTTTGATCAACTCCAAGATAAAAGTAAAGAAAATATCACGTAAAAGGAAAGAACTAGATTCGTTTATAGTTAATGTTAAACTGCTTCACAGGCACAGCAACAGTAATTCGTTTCGGAAAATCTTGTTCTTTTTTTACCCCGGAACAAATTCCAATGCTGACATAATATAAGAAAAATACCAATTCATCGATGAATCATAGAAAAAAAAAAGATGTCAAATTAATTTAATCGATTGCACTAGATTACTAACGATATAAACTTGGTAAGTTATTTATTCAACATTGTTTAGCAGATCATCCAATGTTAAAGGAAAGAAAGGTCCAAAGAGGAAGGAACCAGAATTGAGCGAGCCGGAGGACTATGTTGTAGAAACTATGCAATCTGAGAGTGAAGAAGAGGAAGAGGAGACCTCTGAAGAAAGCTCAGAAGAAGAAACTAGCTCCGAAGAAGAAGAGGAAGCGAATAATGAAAATATTCAAGGTATTTCTGATATGAGTTCTTATGAAGGTGATGATAGTTTTGAAGGAGAAAGTGATTCTGGCGATGAGTCCTCTTATGAAGAAGTCCAAGAGGGTAAGATGGGATTCTTATCAAAGAATAGATCGGGTGGTCGTAAGAAATCTTTTAGTACCACAAAGCCAACCACATTTAAACCAACAATGGGTCTATTTAATAAAAAAGATCAAAATAAGAAAACAAAAAAACCTTTAGCTACCACTACATCATCTGAAAAATCTAAGAGTATGAAGGGTATTTTCGGTAAGAAACCAGCTAAGAAACAAGTTTTACATCAAAAACCTGTTGTTGGTAGAAGATTATCTAAAGCTATGCAGCCAGGCAACCAAAGAAATCCATTTGGTGTTAAGAAATCACCAGAAGGTTCTAAGATCGATATTAAGAGCAAAGAGAAAGGAAAGGATAAATTTGTTCCGAAGAAGCAAACTAAGACAAAGAAATCGATTAAGACTGGTACTGAATCATCAACAATTGGTAAGAAAAACGTAGGTACTGAACCAATTGCGAAAAAGGGATCGAATGAAACTGAAGAAAAAATCTTTCACACAGCTAAAGTACAAGATTCTACATGTAGTGAAGAAACGCCAGCTAACAACAGTAGAGCGATAAATGGTAACAAGCCAGTCGAACAAATACAACCTAATCCAAATGACGTCTCGACTAATAAGACTTTAAATCCAAATATGATGGGTAATAAGACCAATAAGCAATTACCGCCAGGAAGATTTATTAATCCAAGTGATTTTGCTAGCTCTTCTTCTGTTGATATCCCGGGTGGATTACCTACATCTACCCAACAACAAATTATTGGATACTACCTATTTAGCGATTCTTCTACACCAGTAAAAGAAAGTTCTCCTATTGAGGACTTACAAAACTCTAAAGAGAATTCAGCTTCTATTGATGGTGATAATTTGACGGTTTCCACATCAGATGGTAAGAATTATTCTTTCAAGGCTAAACCATTCTATTCGAACGAAGGAAATAGTAATGCAAGTGAAAGTCCACTTGGGAACGCAGAACTAGAACAGTCTGCTGCATCAAATAATGATGATTCTAACGATGCTACTAAAAACATTGTCAGCGATAATAGTAGTGACAGTTCACCTTTGATGAAAAATTCAAAAGAGATGAAACATGCGACTCAAGTTCAACCTACAGTAGCTCCAGGAACTGGTGGTCAACCATTATCACTCGATACAACTCCAGCTATTAATTCAGAGCAAAACCCTACAAATGCTGTAAACCTAACCATGAGTACGCGTGATTCTGAACCTGTTAATGATGATTTTACCACTCCAACAACACCAATCACCCAGAAACCAGTTGACAAGGCAAGTTCTTTATCATCTCCTTCTACACGTATATCTTCACGTTCAAAGCCAATGATCTCTACAACAGAAGCCAAAATTGCTGCCATGAAAGCTAAAGGTGTGAAGAGATTACCTAGAGAGTCCAACGGTGCTATAGGAAAGAGATCTGACAAAGATTCCGCTGTACCAAGAAGTTCTAAAATGAAGATGGGAGGTATGTTTAGTGGGCGTTCTTCTAAATCAAGTAAAGATAAGAAAGCTTTGAAGGAGAAGGAAGAAAAAAGAGGTAGAATAAGAGACAGTATTATAACATCATTTACTTAGTAATAATAAAAAGTTTACATGTTTAAGTTTGTTTTTCTGTTATGTTGTTACAGTATACATTACTTTTTGACGTTACGTTTTATTGGTTTATGCACAAGAATGACCCAATCTTTTTCAAAATATATATTTTCAATTGAAGTGTTTCAATTTTGGGAATATATCCTTAATAAAAAGGAAACAAAGAGAAAAAATCCACCTATTTAATTTACTAATACCTTTTTTTCCTTTCTTTAAAAAAACTCTGTATAATTTATTTAATATATTAATTTCGATACCATTTTATTTCAACTATAAATCTTACAATTATTGATATTCCAGATAATATTTGATATACAATATGTGTTGACTATCTGTACAATCTCAATGTTCATGAATACCTTAAATGATCTGTCATTATTATTTGTCTTGTTGCAAAGGAATCTCAAGTAGATCAATATATATATACATGTATATTTACATAATAGAGTTAGGCGTACTAGTCGTGTAAAACGATTTAGGGTGCTCCCTCCCTTTTTTACCCTTTTTTACCTTTCGGGGGTGTTCGAAATATAAAAATGACAATAATAAATAAGAAACAATTGAGAAACACTACAGAAACAAATATTTTGTTTGGCGAGTGTTTATTTTTGATGTAAAAAACTACGCAACTGTTTTTCTTTTTTTATCGAAGACGCGGCTCTGATTGGTCAGAAGTTATAGAAGGCCAACAAACATATATCCATGGCTATTTTGACAAAGATATTTGCATAAAGATGATTCAGGGTAATATCTACTACTATATATATCTGCTGTTCAATATGTTGTTTCGGTATAAGATATTCATTTAACACAGATGTAGTTGCAACACTGTTTTATTTTGCTTATATGCTGTTGAGATAAGACATTTCATTCATTACTTTCGTTTACCAGCTAGTTTCTAAACATATCAGAGTACGTCCTGATATGATATTATGTTGCCCGTAAGAGAAATGATACATGTATTATTATTGTATTGTAACAAAAAAACAAAAGCATCTATCTATATTATCATATTGATAGAAAGTAGTATTGTCTTGTTGTAGTATATACAAAGCTATTGAGTCCAACTAAAGAGAAATTCTGATATGTTTCCAATCTGTTTCCCATGAATGAAATTTCCAGTAAAGAAAAGTTGCATCAACTGACAACACGCACACAATTTTGTTTCCTCGTGCGAGCTTTTGCTGTTTCTCTCTGTCTTGACGGGCGGCGGCGCCGTAACTGAACTGTTTGTATTTTTTTTTACACAGTCAAAAGAACGAATAAGTTAAATGACAAACAAGTCAAAATAAAATTTCCCAGCACGTTACGTTATTTTCAATTGGAAAGAAGGTAATCAAACAACAACAGAACTTAAATATATTTAATTGATTCTACAACATACACACATACACAATAACTACTTTTAGTAATTATATTTTTATTTTCTACAACCCATTTTAATAACATTACCTTCTTTATTTACTGTTTTTCTTTCTCTCTTTTTATAGAGGACAATTCATTTTTTCATATCAAAAAGAAATAAACAAACAAAACAAAATTTTTAAAAGCATTTCATATACATATTCTAACATAATCATATTCCTATTATTTACTATTACTTTCGATTACATAAAAGAGATCAACCATCATATTTTTAATTTTTCTTTTATATTTTCCTAACTTTCATCCATAATATCTTCGAACTTAATTACAGATATAGCGTTTGTTAGAATTTTGTTGTTTTTTTTTGCATTAGTTTTCTCGAACAGATTATACATTTACACACTTATTAAGAGAATCATATTTTGAACGTCAAACTATTAGCCATATATTCCCAAAGAGATTTATAATATCATCAATCTTTTAATCATCTCAATTCTTAAATTAAGTCCAAAAAAAAATCCTTTTTTTTTTTTGAATTTTTGTGTACGATCAAAATTAGCTCCTTTCATCCCGCATTTTAACCTTATTGTTTACATTTATCCATTTCAATTAGCTCTTTCCTTCTCCTTTATTACTACTATTCTTCATTTGAATTGAACACAATTTTAAAAAATTTTGCAAAAAAAAAGATGTCATCGTTAGTTAATGAAAATAACAATATTCAAAATCCAGAATTGTTCATGCAAAGAACATTTGATTCTAGTTCTGACAATATGATAGTCCCACCACATCAAGTAAATACTAATAATCCACATTCGCATCAAATCGCTAATAATAATAGTAACAATATCGATTCGTCTCAACAATTTATTATTAATAACGAAAATTTTTCACCATTTAATTTATCTTCAACTTTAAAAAATATGTCACTTAATGGTTCAGATACAAAAGAAACTAATTCAGATTTTTTAAAAAAATCAAAAAATTCATATTCTTTAAAGATAAGAAATGTTCCAACTGATATCACTTCTCGTGAATGTCATATTTTATTTAGTTTAGCTAAAGGTATTATAAATGTTGAATTGATTGAAGAAAATATTGATAGTGATAATTCTTCAAATGTTAATTCACCAACTGATAATAATAATAAATCAAATAATTCATTAAATGAATCACAAACTGGTTTAGTCATTGTTGCAAAATTTGATTCTTTGTCATTAGTTAAATTATATGCATCAATATTAACTTCAAAAAATGACATTTTTGGTCCAGATTTTAAAAAACTTTGTCCCATTGAAATTGTTGATGATTTAACACAAAATCAAATTGGAATATCAAATGTATTACCTGATAATAATAATAACAGTAATAATACGAATAATAATAATAATATTATGCAACCAAATTATCAATTGATTAGTTCAACAAATTACAACAATATTCATCTTCCAAGATTAAGTTCTACTCCAGTAGATTCAGTTGCAAATTATAAAAGTAACAGTTTGAGTGTACAATCATCGTCAACACAAACAAAATCAAGATTTTCTTTCTCAGATCCATTCAATAATGATTTTCCACAGCCAATGCTCGCTCCAACTGGTATTAATTCAAATAATGGAAATCAACCTTTTGGTACTAACGATCAAATGAATGTTTCAATAAACGGGAATCATTCTCAAAGAGATTTATCATTAAATGCTCCAGTTCATACAAGAGATGCTGGAAAATCATTCTTATTAATGGAAAATGATGATATCAATGAAAATATTTGGAATCCAAACACCATTGCATCAAGTATGAACGCATTTCATGATATTGCCGCACAAAACGCAAATGTTGCATTAGATTGGACTTTAACAGATGAGCATAGAGAAAATAGTAATAATAATAATAGTGATCAAAATACATCGATGTTCATTTCCACTAATCCAAATTCCATGGCTGGTTCCATGGCTGATTCTATGGTTCCATCTTCCATAGATATGAACTCAAATGGAATACCAATGAATGAACCATTGTCACAATACAGTTTGAATTCCATTCAATTGCTACAACAACAACAACAATCTGTACCTCATCTTTCCCAAGAGAGCGCAAATCAATTCATCCAAAATAGTAATTTCCAAAACACCTTGTCTACGCAATATGGTAGAGAACCACAAGGTACTATACCGCAGCAGCACCAGCAGCAAGGGAGACCTTCAAATCCAAATATCTTTAAGAATATGCATAAACCACAAACTCCTACCGATGGAACAAAAATTCAAAATTCTTCAAAATATTCAAAAGGAAATTCAGTGATATCGAACCCTAATATCAATTCAAGTACAAATAGTATACAGGGGTACCCTGGTGTATCCGAGGCAGATTTATCTTTACTATCAAAGATACCTCCACCTGCAAATCCAGCCGATCAAAATCCACCATGTAATACTTTGTACGTTGGTAATTTACCACCAGATGCTACTGAGCAAGAATTGCGTGTGTTATTCGCTGATCAAGAGGGTTTCAGACGATTATCTTTTAGAAACAAAAATTTAAATCATACACATGGAAATGGTCATAGCCACGGTCATGGTCATGGTCCTATGTGTTTTGTTGAATTCGATGATGTCAGTTTTGCTACAAGGGCATTAGCTGAACTTTATGGAAGACAACTACCTCGTGTTACCACAAGTAGCAAGGGAGGTATAAGATTGAGTTTCTCCAAGAACCCCTTAGGTGTAAGAGGGCCAAACAACAGAAAGAGTACTGGTTCAACTACTGGTAACAATACTAGCTCGACTGCTACAACTTCAAATAATTCGACCACAAGTTTTAATTACATGCAAAATTATCCTAAATGAATCTAAATATTTTGCAACTTCTCAGTAATAATTTTATGTTTTTTAAAAGACATATGTTTGCATTTCATTACATCTTTTTTTTCCTATTACAACTACTCAAACGCTCTTTTTAAAACCGTATTTATTTTTATACAACACATACTGATATGTTTAAATTTTTATATAGATCAAAACCAATTCAGCTCTGTTTAATACATAAATCAGTTCTACTACTATACTTACATATCCTTGTGATTACTGGATATCGAAATCCTAAAATAACACGTTTAAATAGACCTTTTTTTTCTAATGACTCATTTTAAAGGTTAGTGATGCTTTGATATAAATAGCTTATCGTTCAAACGGGTTCAAATTTTTTTGTTCAGCCGATTCATAGATTAATATATCGATCATAAAAATTACGAAACGTATTAATTTGTATGTTATATATTTGTTTTTTCTTTATTTATGTTACATTATATTGTCTAAATTGGTATATCACTCTTTACCAGATACTATTGAGGCTAGATCAGTGTAAGTATCATTTTTCTTCATCTGACTTTGAGAAATTGATCTCGTACTGACGAAGCTCTTATTGTCAGAGGCTATAGATACTGAGGAGGGGTTACGTCCTTGCTGTTTTATAAGTCTCTCTCTTAACTTTAAGTCGTGTGCTTTCTTTTCTAGTTCTTGGATTCTCTTTTGTAATTCTCTGGCTGATTGAGCCTCTAACTCTTCTAATTTCTGTTGTCTTGCAATAATTCTTTCATGTCTCAAAACATATGGCACGGTCTCGGAGATGTTTCTTAATTTGTTTCTCTCTATGGTTTCATTTGATTGTGCCTCTTTCTTTATCGATCTAATAATCTCCTCGTTCCCATTTCTTATATCTTCAGACATTTGTTTGATTGGTGATTCCTTTATTTCAGAATTTTCAATGCTATCTTCATTGTTATTGATCTGTGGTGTAGCAGGTAAATGAGTTTGATCATCCTTACCTAATTTAGCAGTTGTGGCCAACGATTGAGAGGATTTAAAATGACCAGTATTGATTAAAGAAGCAAAGTTACTCAAACTTGGCGCAGCACTATCTCTATTACCGAGAGTTTTGTTACCCTTTTGAATTTGCCCCTCGGAATCAGTATTTTTAGTTACACTTGATAATTTATCAGTACGATAATTTTCATATAGTAAATTTTGTGTTGTGTCCTTAAATTCTTGAAGATGTGAACCAAACATGACACTCTTTAAGATACGAAGGTCTGAGATCTTATCGTCATCTATCTCTAGAGTACCCCAAGGGTAAGATCTAATGTATTTCCCTTCTTTATTTCTTTCATCGGATGAAATGATAGAGAAAGGTTGTAAAGCAGATAAAGCTTGGTTTTCTTCGATTGCCTCCAAATCATCATCTTCGGGATCAACTTCAAATTTATAAATAGGTACATTGTATCTCTCGATATCATTCATTATATTTTGCTTAAATTGCTTCAGTTCATCCTTAGTAAATGAATCAGCTTTAGAAATGATTGGAAGAACATTAGTATAACGAGCAACACGTTTCATTATTTCTACGTCCATCTCCTTTAGACCATGTCCAGAAGGTTCAATAAAATATAAAGCAATATGAACTCTAGTATCCTCAAATCTTGGATTTCTTCTGATTCTAGTTTCCTCTGACAAAACAATATCGAATTGTTGTTCTAGGTAGGAACTAATTTCATCAAAACATAGAGCATCATCAAGATTTTCAGTGATCCCATGGGTATTCACAAGATTCAAAAAAATTGTATCGTCTTCTTCATCAATAATGGAATTGGATCTTTTATGACCCTTTGCTGGAGAAGTCTCGGCAGCTGGAATTGCATCATTACCAGTAGAGATCTCTAGTGAAGTAGAAGTAATCGTAATGCCGGATTCTAAATTAGCTCTACTTGGATCGAATTCATTCATGTAGCTTGGTATACCATTCTTGGAATTGAACGAGACAACTTTTGTTGGTGAAGAGATTTTGATCTTTGGTGATATCTGATAGTCTTGAAGATTTTGATTATATTCATGAGCAAAAATGTTAGATTCCACTAGATTATTGGCAAAGGAGGTTTTACCTGTACCCGAGGCACCGATCATCATTATAGTGTACGTGATACCACGTCTATTATCCTTCTTTCTGCGAAACAAACTCGACGGAACGGGGGACTCCATGATTTAGTTCTTTTTTGCTTTTGATATATTTGATCTATATTTAGTTTATGAGCTTAAAAACTAATTATCAGGTTTAAAAAAAGAAGGTAACGTACGAGACCCTAAGTGAAAGTTCTTTTAATATTTCTTTTTTATCCTAAATTTTCGAATGTAATTACTAACTTCTTAACCATATACTGAAATTGTTCAACGCAATGTCAATCACACTCTTTAATTCTATTTGAAAAGTATTTATAACTTCGATCCTTTGAAATCAACAAACTTAATACATTAACTTGACAAATCGCGCTCTCATGGCTGGTCGCGCGACACGAATTTCCAAGATTTTTGTCAACAACGACAATAGATTGTCAAATCCCCAAAATTTTTCACTTTTCAATGAACAAGAAATAAAGGAACTATAAAGTAAGTTAGATGTCAAAGAGGATTCGATTTTAAGTTTTGAGGGAACGACTATAACAAATAATAAGGGTTTAGTGATTTATCGGAGTTTGTTCGTTTTTGTATACTACTTGCGGACAGATTACTCCTCTCAATTACTAATAATTGAAGGTCCAGCTGTAAGAAAACAAGAATTGAATTTATACTATTCTGTAGGACCTATAGAAAGGAGAGATTTGTGAGAAGGCTATTTTGAGTGTGAATGATATGAATTTCAATAATTTGAACGAGCAAATATCACCCAATATGGACATATTTCAGCCGACAAAGGTAGATACATTTATCATCAAAGCGTACAAGATTGTAACTGATGGGACAATCTTGAACAGCTATCATATTACAACTTCTTCATCAAGTCCCTTAAATAATAATAATAGTGGGAATATAACTAATGATCAGGATGAGACTGATACAGATGCATTGAATAATGGTAATAATGGAAAAGTTCAAAGGCGAAAAAAGAAAGGGTCCACTATACATCCACAGTACTCTAAGACATTTGCCAAATTATCAAAAATATATAATTCTTTATTATCTAGTGGACTCTTTGGTGATGTCTCCACTTCTCCAAAATCCGATATTGAACTATTTCAAAGATTTCAACAGATATTAAAGGAATTGGAATTAAATTTTGAGATGAGTCCATATTCTAAATATTTTAACAAAGTCAGTGAAACTTTGTTTCAAGTGAAAGAAGACAATGAATTAACGTTTGATGATCCATTTTGGGTCAGTTTAACTGACGCAATTCTTAACTATTATAACCCTAGAACAGGAAAGATTATCAATCAAGGTCGCAAGAAAAACGTTGTGAAGAGAAACGTATCTGCTGGGAAGAATACCAATGCATCAGAGAATGCAAATAATAACGATTTTTTCAATGTGACCAATAATATGCTAACTGACCCAACTTTATCATTACAATTACAAAGAAAATTGCAAATGATACCGCAGGATGTATCTTCAAGATCACTAAATGGATATTACACACAACCAACGAGTCCTGGTTCAGGTGGGTTCCCATTCAACCTGGGAGGTACCGATGACGATGATATATTGGGAAATAATTTCAATAATGATACTACAGGGATTCAATTTAATTCAAACGATGGTAGTAGTAATAACAATAATAATAACAATAACAATAATGGGAACATACCGTTACAGAATGGGAATACTAATTTCAGTTATATGAACCATAAAAAAAGAAGGTCCCTGGGATCATTGACATTAGATGAATCCGCAATGGATGACTTATTAAGATTTACCAATATAAATAAAAAACAAAGAACACCCCAATCCTTTAGTAATATTATTGATGACTTTAGATTCCCAAGCAATAGTGTCCCCCTGGAGAAAGGTCCATTGACAAAGATGAGCAATGTCGAAGTAATGAAGGATGGTGACACGGAGACTGGGGCTAATACAAATGTAAATTCCAGTGGACCTTTAACAACATCATCTCTTCCCGTGAATGGTATCAATACTGGGACAGGTCAAAATTCAGCTTCAAACTCAGCCCCAAATACAAATATGACCAACGTTACTGAAACGAATTCCAGTGGTCAATCTGTAATCGAACAAGTCTCTAACAATAATGCTACTGTCAGCGGAACTGGTATGTTAACTACGCTGGAAAATGATTTAGTTAATTCTGGCAATAAGCAAAACGTAGTGACCTCTATGAATAGTAATAATATTAACCCAATATCTATGAACAATAACAATATGTCTGATTCTGGTAGGGTTAACACAATGCAAATAACTCCAGAGAGTACTATGAATTCTAATACAGCAAATATTAACTTGAGCTCGCATAGCAGGGAATCGCGACCAAACTGTGTTAGTGACAGTGCCATAACCGGTAGTGCATTTTCTGGACAAGATGTCAATGGCGCTATGAATAACTCAATAACAAATGCCCCTATGTTAGATGCACTTTTTCAAGAATTGCATGGAAAATATGAGACTATTATGATAGAGAAGGACAAAAGGATAAGTTCTCTTGAGGCAGAATTAGAATCACAGAGACAGGAAACGATGTGGTTGCGAAAGATGCTCATTGAAGACATGGGGTACATCAGAAACTTCCTACAAAACACACAAACCTGAAAACGGTAGTGACCTAACATACAAGTCACATATATATATATATATATATATATATATCACTACATAGATGATGTAACAATACAATGAACATATTCCATATTTAACGAAAACAACCACTTTAATACTTATTGAATCCAAAGAATTTGGTATACTACTGAAAATTTTCCAAATACACCTCGTGCACAACGATAATAGACGCGTCCAAAAATCGCGTAGAGCTCGAAGAATTCTTGAATCATCGTAGTTGACAGACCGACTGGTTTCACAGGTACGACAGAGAGAGACAGCTGTTAACTAACAAAGGTGACATTTTGCATGGTGAAGAGAAGTAATATGTATTGATTCTTGGATATTAGAATTAACAGTTCTGTTGGGAATAGAAAGAGATATTAGTGTTTTTGAGAATTTTAGATCTTCAACCAGATATAAAACTCAACGTGTGTTTTTGAAAAGAATGTCAGACTGGCAAGTAAATCCGGATCATCGTAGACGTCTTCTACAGCTACAAAAGATTGGCTACAATAAAAGATGTGTTGATTGCAATGCTCCTAATCCACAATGGGCTTCTCCTAAATTTGGTATCTTTATATGTTTAGAATGTGCCGGTATCCATAGAGGTTTAGGGGTTCATATTTCTTTTGTAAGATCCATTACTATGGATCAATTTAAAACTGACGAATTAGCTAGAATGGAGAAAGGTGGTAATCAGCCATTTGTTGATTATATGACAGCTCATGGTATCAGCATGGACCTACCTCACAAAGTAAAGTACGATAATCCAATTGCAGAAGATTATAAAGATAAATTGACTTGTGAAGTTGATGGTAAGGAATTTGTTGAACCAGAGCATCCAGATTTTGATCCTTCTAAATTATCCGCGAATAAAAATGAATCACCTACTATAGAAGAGAAAACATCAAATCAGGGTCAAAGTCGATCTGAAACTCCCTTGGAAAACCGTCGTTCTATGACTCCAAATACAATGCCAAACCAAAAGGAAAAGAATGAGCAATATTTTTCTGACTTAGGTAGAAAGAATCAAGAAAAACCAGAACATTTACCCCCATCACAAGGTGGTAAGTATCAAGGTTTTGGTAGTACTCCAGTCAACCCAACCAATAACAACAATCAATCCAATGATCTAGACAACAATACTGTAAACCTGGAGAATTTGCAAAATGATCCTATGGGAACTTTATCTAAAGGTTGGGGTTTATTTTCAGCTGCAGTTTCAAAATCTATAAATGATATGAACGAGTCAGTTATTAAACCAGGTATGGAACAATGGCAAAGTGGTGAATTATCAGAAGAGACAAAGAGAGCTGCTACCCAATTCGGCCAAAAGTTTCAAGAGACTAGCAACCAAGGTTTCGAAGCTTTCTCTTCCTTTACTAAAAATTTGCAAGACCAATACCATTCAAATATGAATTACTATATGGGTGATGAAAATCAAACAAATGGAGGTCCTGGTGGAGCAAACAACGGCGGTTCAGGTTATATGAAACTGGATTCAAATGACAGTACTTCAGCTCAACAAAAGAAGGCAGATAACAATGATGAATGGGATGAATTTTAGATAACAATATTTGATACGCATGTCTCCTTGTCAATACATGTAATTTGACGTTGAAATGGTTCATGTGAACCAATTTTTTTTTCTATAATTTTTATAATTATAAATATATAATTTTAAAATGCAATCCTTAAAAAGAATATTAGTATTTTAAAAAAAAAATGTTCTCATCTGTTAGTAGCTTATTGTTTTCGGATTTAACCAATATATAGATAAAGTAATACTGCATTTAAAACTATTTGTATATTTATCTATATAATATTAGCGTAAGTAACAAATATACATATTGTTTAATCACAAAACTGAGAACCTTCGTTCGGATGATTTGGCTTTTATATAATGTGGAAAAAGAAATATTAGAGACTCCATCTTGGATCAGAGTGTACTGTGTCTGGCGTATACTTATTTTGGTATGGTTTGTTGGCATATTTTGTTCATTTTTTTGATAATACAAGATCTTAAACGTATTAAGTTATTAATTGAGGTTACGATCATGATAGTTACTTTTAAATAATAATAATAAATACTGACACATTGACAATTACGGCGCCTTAGTTCATTTTTCTTTTTTTGTTTACACGAATGGTTATATTTAAGCATTTCCTTATTGTTACTAAACATTAAAAAACTAAAACTTCTTAGAAATTTTCATTTGATCTGTTTCAAATAAGAAATAAGAACTCAAAGTCGCTGTTCATTCAGTATTTAAAAGAACATGAAAGAAATATAACATTGTTTCAAGATGGTTAAAATCTTATACTATATACCTTTTATAAATATCTTTTTGTGAAGTTTTTTTTTGTATATGGTGTCTTTCTTAAAGGCATAGAAACTACCGTATTGAGGTTTGTTTCAGATCAAATGTGATGCAATTGACGCATTTATCGTTGAACCTTTTAAAACAATGCGACTAATGACCTACATATAACCAAAAGTTTAACATTTTGACTTACATATTAATAATAAAGATATACTTATATATAGTAAAACTAAGCTGAGAAAAGAGAGCTCATTCAAAATTTCTTTTTCTTCTCTTCTTGATAATTGGATTATTTTTATTAGACATATAATAAATTTATTTTATCCTGTACAAAAAAACCATGATTTGAAAATTTAATATTGGTGATTTTAAGATAACAGTTACTAAGAATGATTGTTAAATATATCGTAATACGGAACGAAAGTCATCAAATCATTGGTTATTTTACAAGCCCCACTTAATAGAAAAATGGACTGGTAAAAAGGAAAGTATAATTAAAAAAAAAAAAGAATATACTCTTAAGAGTAATATGAATAAGAACGCGAAATGTTTCTTATCATATTTATTATTACAAGAAATAAAATAAAATAGGTACCAAAATTCCTAATTGAGACATATTAATTTCTTCCTTAGAAGGGAAAAAATTAATTAAAATGACAAGATCCACTTATCGAAATTCAAAAAATCAAATATAGATCACATAATATTATTTTTATGTTATTCTCTCTTCGTATTTTGAAAGGGTATAGGATATAACGAACCAGATGTATTCTACAAATATCAAAACAAGAAAATAAAGTTCTGTATTTGGTTAAATTAGTAAAAGTTTTTAAAATACTCTACCTGGATTCTCAACACAAAGTAAATGTATAACACAGATCCACGTAATTATGATTTGTCAAGATTTGAAATCAAATATCCTATTTAAGATAATATATTTCGTGGAATTTTTCAATAATTGATCGATATACACACAATACTTCCACGAAGGGTACAAAATAGGTTTAAAGTATTTCTTGAAATAATAAAACACACAAATTACCACACATTATTAAGTGATAATTATATTTTGCTCTTAATATCAGGACCATTGTACGTTAACAATTGGTTTATTAGAATCTTTGTAAAGACAGATGACATACAATAGAAATAAGTTTTGGAACCAGCAAAATATTTAATGACTAGTTTTCCCAATGATCTATTCAAAAATAGGTATTGAAACCTCAAAATATGCCGCTATTTCGTATACATTAGTACCTAGAAACTGTCGCGTTGAAAACGGCTATACAGAATATTTGGAAGCCGCAACGGAAATCGCGTTAAAAAATATATCAAAATTCAGATGACTTGTTAGTATTCGATGGCACAAGCTAATCTACTGTGAGGGACATCAAGTTGCAATAGGCCCATCCCGTCATTCACTAAATTCCTGCAGTGAGCTCACAATTGAAACAAAGCTTATTCAATGAATTTCCACATAGTTACATTAGAAAATTTTGGATATCCCAAATTAACCTGTTAACAAAACCTAATCAATAATAAAAAAAGTACGATTCGGTTAAAAAAATCTTTGAGTACAAGGGCAGAATTTAGTAATGTACAATACTTTGATTTGATATTATTTGGGTTCTTATTCAATTGATATTTTGTATCCCAAAGAATGCCGGACGACTCATTATTGTCGGTTACAATCAATCAAACAAAGGAATGTTGTGAAGCTCTTGATGGTCATCGCACATATTTCTTTTTTTTCTTTAAAAAGGAATAATTTTCACCCTTTACTGATATACGTCTCGTATACTGTCCATAATGAGCAAGCTATATCTTTATTGCACAAACAATATATCTCAAAATTTAGCTTCTTTATTACCTGTTGAACTGGTGACACGAAAAGCCAAACGTTTCCGTTTCAGATCAACAATTTAAATAAATGGAGTTTCCGAATCAGATTTCTGAACTAATATTTAGTAAAAACAAGTCGATTGTTATTTTGGTGTTTTTGAAAGTTATGAATCTAAAATAAAATTTGGTGTTTTTGAAAGTTATGAATCTAAAATAAAATTTGGTGTTTTTGAAAGTTATGAATTTAAAATAAAATTTGGTGTTTTTGAAAGTTATGAATTTAAAATAAAATTTGGTGTTATTGAAAGTTATGACTCTAAAATAAAATTTGGCGTTTTGTCATAAAATGAACAACAGTGCCAGTTTTTTAAAGAAATACGAGTATTGTTTTAATAATGACACGAAATTCAAGATATTTCTTTATTATTACTGATTCGAATAAAAAATCCATATATAATCAGATCAATTTTGATGTTTGGAATCTCTAACTTAACTTGCAACTGTAATTGATGGACATAAAATGATGTTAGGAAATATATTTCTTTTGGAAAATTCCAATATTTACAGCAATATTAGTAACCAACATATATAATGTTTGAAGAAGGGACGAAAATTACAATGGCAGATGGGAGTGTCGAAGATATCCATAACTTGATGGAAGGTTCCATGGTGATGTGTGACGATGGTATCGCTACTCGAGTTACTTCTATTTTTAGAGATATTCAAACAACATATGCACTTAGCCAACGGACAAAACATAGAAAAAATGAAAATAATGTCACCTCAATTAGATCATCATGTTCAAAGGTTGATGGTATTCTTGAAGTGAGATGCTCACTGGGGCACATAATCAATCTTACTCTCTTCACTAAACCAACATTAGAAAAATCTTTTAAATTTAATCAAATATTGGTCCGATGGGTAAAATTGGTGGATATTGTGACATCTGACAACAGAATTATTAACATTCCTAAATATCATAATAAAAAATTTCCTCTCGATGATGTAGGTATTTTAGAGGCACACACATATTTGGAAAATATTCTAGTTCAAAATAACGAGCCGCTAAATTTTGATATAGAAGTTCGAGATCTAGATTATTTAGATGCTCAAACACGTTCGAGATCAAAATTATGTTTTAAATCCGTACTTTCAGGCAATGGACGATTGTCTGAATTTTTAACAGGCCAACGTCATTTAAATACACGAAGTGTCCAAAATATGGCTTGGTTATTAGGTCTTTGGATAGGGGATGGTACTACAGTTAGACCTGAAATATCAGTCGACAGCCTGGATGTTAATCTGATGGAGGCTCTTATCGAGATATGTGAACCATGGGGTATATATCCTGGTTATACCGATGCTGTCGTTCCACTAAGGGCTAAACATGTTAAATTATACTATGGAAAGAAACCAGCAAATAGAAAATATTATCAAAACTGCAAGACTAATAATCCATTTTGGAAAGCAGTAACAAATCTCGAGTTCAAAAACAGGGAAGACGGTTCAAAAGAGATACCTCAATTTTTATGTTGGGATGATATCGAAATTAGGGAAGCTTTCTTGGCTGGCTTGATTGACGCAGATGGGTATGTATCCAGGGAATTGTCTCAATCCGGAAAATACCAAGTCAATATCCAAACTATATACCCATCGGTAATGAAAGGTATCGTTGACATTGCCAGATCTCTCGGCATTAATGCAACTGTTACAACAAAACCTGAACGGATTGCAGTTATCAAAGGAAAAGAAGTTCATTGCAAACTGACGTACGACTGCGGAATAACTGGTACCACAGCCCTTCAAAACATATTATCCTATTGTCGTAGCGGCCATAAAATTAGAGAAAAACCTACATTTGTTGATAGGGGGCCAACACATTTTACGTTTAATGATAATAAACGTGGATTAAATCATGTTTATTCTTTAAAATTGGAAAATTCAAAGAAAATTTTACTGGGTAATAAAATGTCTCTAAATACCTGTAAATCTAGTTGTATGAGCGAACAAAAAAAGCTATCTAAAACCAAAAATCTCAAACAATGTTTGGCATGCAAATATGTTGGGATAGGAAGGTTCTATCGTGACTGGTCAGGGAAAAATAAACTTTGTTCAAGATGTTATTCCAGGTATAAATTCAGCGGTTACAGATGTGGGTCTTGCAATTTTGTACCTGATTCTAGAGAGATTAAACGAAAGTCTGGCCAACTGGATAGAACTATAATTGAATTGTCTGTCAACGAAAAGTTGGAATGCAGCCATTGCACGGGGATTTTGATGTATGATACAATAAGAGGTCCAAATAGACAAGTACAAATGATTCATGCGATTTAGTTTCATTATTCTCCAAGATATACCTTAAGGAAGAGTATGAGTGTACTGTCACTCTCAAAAAGGAAATTACTGTGCGGATCGTCACATTAATGAAAATTGACAAAACTACAAACAAAATTTTTATATAACCAGATTATTTATTTTTTTAAAAAAGAATTGTTTTTTCTGTTATGCTGTGAATAGGTAATGATAATTGTATATATTGCTATTTTAAAGTAAATCATAGTTACGCCTGTCAGTGTAGTAATTTAGAAGCGTCTGATAGCTGGATTACAAAAAATGACGTAGCACCCATATATATTTTCTTGCAACGATACTCCGATATTATTCACCTTATCACATAAAACTCCACCCATTAGTCTACCATTGTAGTAACAAAACAAATTCAAAATGAACAACAAAACCTATAAATAATTACTTATTTGCAACCCTCAATAAGGTGAGAGTAATTTTTATTTATAGAAAAGTATTAGATATACGTGAAAACATTTATTGGTTTATTCTAAGGTACATATTAAAAATAAATATTATGATGGGAAAACAAGTAACAAAAAAACAGTTATAATTTATTTAATAATCAAAATGATTTATCTTTAACGAGAAGACATAGCCTTGGTGACAACTCTCTTTAGACCGACTTCAGCCTTTCTTAGGTCATCAGTAGAAGCATCTTCAACAGATAGAGCAGCCATAGCTTCAGTTAGAGCAGCTTCGATCTTAGTCTTGGCGTTTCTCTTTAACTTGGAAGATAGGACTGGGTCAGTGACGTTTTGTTCAATGGAAGCAACGTAAGATTCTAGTCTTTGTCTAGCTTCGTGCTTCTTGGCGAAAGCTTCATCAGCAGCCTTGAATTCTTCAGCTTGGTTAACCATCTTTTCGATATCTTCGGAAGATAATCTACCAACAGCGTTAGAAATAGTAATGTTAGCAGTCTTACCAGTAGATTTTTCAACAGCAGTAACCTTTAGAATACCGTTAGCATCAACTTCGAAGATGGCTTCTAGAACTGGTTCACCAGCTGGCATCATTGGAATACCCTTCAAGTCGAATTCACCAAGTAGAGTGTTTTCTTTACAGTTAACACGTTCACCTTGGTAGACTGGGAATTGAACGGTGGTTTGGTTGTCACCAACAGTGGTGAAAGTTCTTCTCTTAATAGTTGGAACAGTAGTGTTTCTTGGAACAACAACACCGAAAATGTCACCTTGCATACCAACACCTAGAGATAATGGAGCAACATCTAATAATAATAGATCCTTGGTTTCATCGGAAGTAGATTGACCGGTCAAGATAGCACCTTGAACAGCAGCACCGTAAGCAACAGCTTCATCTGGGTTAATAGATTTTTCTAATTGCTTACCGTCGAAGAAGTCAGATAATAGCTTTTGGACCTTTGGAATTCTGGTAGAACCACCAACTAGGACAACTTCGTCGATTTGAGACTTAGAGATCTTAGCATCCTTTAGGACTTGTTCAACAGGTTCTAGAGTAGACTTGAATAGAGCGGCGTTTAGATCTTCGAATCTAGCTCTGGTCAGAGAAGCTTCGAAATCTTCACCATCGAATAGAGAGTCAACTTCAACAGTGGTTTGAGTGACAGAGGATAGAGTTCTCTTAGCTCTTTCAGCAGCAGTTCTCAATCTTCTTAGAGCTCTAGCATCACCAGAGATATCTAGACCAGTCTTCTTCTTGAATTCACCCTTGAAATGTTCTAGCAAGTTGGTATCGAAATCTT